>JAMPIV010008522.1:605000-1060767 GCA_024509875.1 Oreohelix idahoensis
TACGTTACGGCACACCCGGACGTAACTCTTAGCAACACTAAGATTAAAGAGGGTATGCCGGTTGCTTCAGCAACACAATACAATCCCAAGTATCCACACAACTTTCAGGGAGCTCAAAATAAATTTGACAAAAAGGTTAATTGGCGTAATCATCAAAACCAAGGTAACCAACCAAATCAGGGTTCTTCTTCTAAATTCTGGAAACGGGTTGACAGTCCTCGATACAGGGGTGGCCATAACTATAGAAATTTCCGTAGAGGAAGTAATAATAGAAATTACCAGGGTGTTCCTTCTTGGACACAACGGGATCAATCCTACAGGGGGTCTCACTATAATGAGCATGATGATTATAATGATGAACATTATGACTCAAACCCAAACAGGGGTTATAACAGAGGGAATAATAATTACAGAGGCAACAATAATCGAGGTAGATCACAACACAAAAGACATGGTAAATCTCATTACCAGGCTAACTCTGCACAACAAGAGTTTCATGAAGCCAGTAAGCAAACCAATGATAAGAAAGACTCTAATAATGTGGGATGTTCTGCTTTCGATTTTGACAGAGCATTTCAGTGTTCCCAATGCAAAACATTATTCGAGCCAACCACAGTTTCGACTTTAAGCTGTGGTCATCCTCTTCCCGCTCTCCCTGCGTCAGTCGCGCATGATGGAAGAGGGGCTCTTAATTTAAATAATGGTTTAGTAGATGGTACTCCGGTCTCAATTCTCTTCGATTCCGGGTGCACCACCATTGGGGTGAGGCAGTCACTTATAGATCCTTCTCGAGCCACTGGCAAAATAATCAAATGCATAACATTTGGTGGCACATTGGAGAAGTACTCCACTGCCATTATCAACATTTCTACTCCCTTCTTTACAGGAGATGTGCACGCATGTCTTCTGCCGAATCCGATCGCTGATCTTATCGTCGGTCGCATTCATGGTGCGAAAGAATGCACTCCGCAACAAATTGCCGAGTGGGAAAGTGATAATATGCATACTGCAAATGCTGTAGTCACTAGAGCTCAAGCTCTAAACATGCCGCAATCTTCGCCTTCTGGAGATAATGATGACCAGAACCAAGGTGATCTCTTGGAGATTTCGCATGATTCCTTTATAAAACAGCAGGAAGATGATCCTACTCTAAAGAAATTCTTTACTCTAGCAAAAGAAGGTGATCCGAATAAGGACACGAATCGTAAATCTTGGATTACGATGAAGAATGGGGTACTTGTACGTATGGTACAAGACTCCGCTAAGTCCATTCATTCTCAAATTCTTGTGCCCAAAAATATGAGAGTTAAAATCTTACAGCACGCTCATGATTCTCAGTGTGCTGGGCATATGGGTTTTTCCCGTACTAAATCTAGAGTTCTTGCGTCTTTCTTTTGGCCGTTTGTGAACAAGGACATACAGATCTATTGTCGATCCTGTAGGGTATGTCAGGAAGTTAAATCCAAAGGTCCACGCCATGCTGCACCTATTCAGGCTGCAGATATTCCAATTCGACCATTTCAAAAAATGGCGATAGACATCATTGGTCCATTTAAGAGAAAGTCTGCTAGAGGACACCAATATATCTTGACGTATGTTGATATGTGCACACGTTGGCCAGAGGCTATCCCTCTGAAGAGCGTAACTACTGCTGATATTGCAGATGCTCTTTGGCTTATATTCTCTCGTCTGGGATTTCCAGGAGAAATATTGTCAGACCATGGTACCCAACTCGTATCGGATACCATGTCTCAAGTGATGTCAACTCTTAAGATAGAAAGATCTCTGATTAGTATTTATCATCCTATGTCCAATGGCATGGTAGAGCGTCTTAATAGAACTCTGAAAAACCTATTAGGTAAGATAACTGAGGATCATCCTCAGGATTGGGACAGGGTTTTACCCGCGGCTCTCTTTGCATACAGAGAGGTCGCCAATGAACATACAGGATTTTCTCCCTTTGAACTTGTCTTTGGCGCGAAACCGCGAGGTCCTATGTCTCTACTTCATGATCTCATAACTGCTGATAATATTGTCGATGACACAAAATCCTCTTATGAATATGTCATTGCACTTAGACACAAGATTATTGAAGCATGCAAATTGGCAACTGCTTCTTCTGAATTTGCGAAACAGAAGGCAAGGCAATTTGCCAATAAGACCAGACGCTTGCGACAACTCTGTCCAGGTGACAAAGTATTGGTCCTGCTACCTTGTAGAGAAAACAGACTCCTTATTTCTTGGAAAGGTCCGTACGATGTAATATCAAAAGTTTCCGATGTCGACTATATTGTCGATACTGATGGGAAGCATAAGACCTTCCACATCAACATGCTCATGGAATTCCACGAACGTCCGGATTATTTACAACCTGTTTTCCAGGCAACGGACGATTCACCAGTCCCACATGGACATTACTCATCACTGTCAGTAATACAGGATGAGGAAACGAGTTTCTCATATGTGAATCTCCCTTTTCCAATGATTCCGCTTCATTCTAATGAGTCATGGAAAGATGTTGCGATTTCTCCCGAATTATCTCCAGGAGAACAGAAACAAGTTTCTGCTATGTTACAACAATTTCAGGATGTCCTTACTGACATTCCTGGTCGAACTAATGTCATTGAACACGACATTATTCTTACTGACCATAATCCTATAAGAGTCAGACCGTAAATCCCGATACATTTTCAAGCACAGGTAGAAAAAGAGTTGGATGAAATGATAGAGTTGAAAATAATTGAACCATCCACATCAGCATATTCTTCACCGATGGTTATCGTGCAAAAATAAAGACAACAACATACGTCTTTGCGTTGATTATCGCAAATTGAACCAAGTGACGAAATTTGATGCTGAACCTATGCCTTTACTTGAAGAGCTACTTACTAGACTATCGAATTCTCATTTCTTTACTAAACTCGATTTGTCTAAGGGATATTGGCAAGTTCCACTATCCGAACACGCCAAACCGTTTACTGCTTTTTCGACGCCTAGGGGTCTATTCCAATGGAATTTCATGCCTTTCGGCCTTATGAATGCCCCAGCGACATTCGTACGCATGATGCGTCGAATCCTATCTCATCGCTCAGATGTCATTGCATATCTTGATGACATCTGTCTTTTCAGTAATACTTGGAAAGATCACTATAACGGGTTAAATGAACTATTGTCTATCCTATGCGAGCATAACCTGACAGCGAAACCATCTAAAGCATTTATTGGTTTTAGCGAAATATCTTTCTTAGGTCACCGTGTTGTTCATGGGTTTCTAAAAACAGAAGACCATAATACAAGTAAGATACTTAACATTTCTATGCCTAAGACTAAAAAGCAAGTGCGAAGTCTCTTAGGTCTCATACAATTTTATGGACGATTCATTCCGAATCTGTCCTCAATTATGTCACCTCTTTCTTCTTTGTTAAAGAAAGGGTCTCCTAATATAGTCAATTGGACTCAAGAATGTCAATCCTCTTTGGATAAGGTTAAAACGATGTTTTCTACTTCACCTATCTTGGTGTTACCTACTAAAGATAAGACATTTATTCTTCGTAGTGACGCTTCATCCACTGGGATTGGAGCGGCACTAATGCAAGAGTACTCTGGAACTCTGCATCCAGTGATGTATATTTCTCGAAAACTTAATGCCGCAGAGAGAAATTACTCGGTCCTAGACCGTGAATTATTGGCTATGGTTTGGTCAATCCTTAAACTTCAAAGATTTCTTCTTGGCGCGCATTTTATTGTGGAGACTGACCAGAAAGCTCTTACAGCTATTCAGACTAAAAATCTGAAGAGCGCGAGATCAACGCGATACGCGATTGCTCTTCAGCCTTTTCATTTTTTGGTGCGAGCTATCCGTGGTTCAGAAAATGTGATGGCGGATATCTTATCGAGATGCCCACATGATTCCACTTAACTGTCAGATCTTGAGATTTCTAACATGTCTGACTTTACTACAGTTTTTCCTATGTTAAAGTATGTACTTATATGTAATATATCATACATTGTCTGTATCACTACTTAGCGGTGCATTGATGTATATTCACCGCAGGTTTTGATATTTTTCTTAATTGGTTATCATAATGTTAAGATACCTAAGATGAACTATTGTACAAATTGTGGCATTGCCAGTATTGTGTTATGCGTTGGTGACACCTCTCGCGAGATATTTATACTCAGAGAAAAATTTTCTCTGAATCCTGAGATAGATTCTCATTGGTCGTGCTATATGACGACTTTGCCTTACATTAGGCGTTACATTTGTTTGGAATGCTTATCATCTGCGCATTGTTATTCGTGCGTTGTGAGCCTATTGTATGTTGCTCCTGGATGTATTTCAAAAAAAAAAAAGTACCATTTTTTTTCCCGTCGGATGTGGTAATCTGTTGCGTACATATTTTTTGACGCACAGATTACACATGTCGATATGTCTATTTAATATGGAAAATATATTGTTGTATTTAATTGGGTACGAAAATGCTTTCTTTTGTAAAGATGACAGATAATCCATGTTTGATTTATACGTTTGATTATATGGATAATCTCCCTTGATATTGATCGGGCGTAAGAATACTTATATTTTGGCATTCATCATTTGTCATAGCCAGAAAATAGATTGATCGTTCTTAGAATGTTTATGGCCTGAATTCATATGTATTACATATTATTAGTGCAAGTAGATTCAGTCCTATATTGTATATTTTGTATGGGTAGGCAGGACTATATTCTTTATGCCGCACTAGCGGAGGTATTGGTTGTCTTGGCGAGTCGTGATGAGTTCCGATATTGCCGCCTACAATGGCTGGTCACGCATTTTCCTGGGCTGGTCCATATTTACACCATCCTGCGTCGGTTGAATTGACCAAGTTAAGGGCCTGCTCCTCATGGAACCTCAGAAGGAAACCAGTTCCTGCACCCCACTTTTACAGCTGTCTTTGCCTTTCCTAACTCAGGACTAGAGTGAGTTACCCATTTACAGCACCGCTGGGTAGACTGGAGCATGCCTGGTATCAATCAACACTGCAGTGACATTTTACAGTCCTTTCCACTTTTCTACAGTAAACTGTAGTCCTGAGTTAGGGAAGGCAAAGACAGCTGTAAAAGTGGGGTGCAGGAACTGGTTTCCTTCAACCGACGCAGGATGGTGTAAATATGGAGTGAGAGTGTAGAGTGTTATTAACGCGACTGGTGGAGTGCTCGTAATTTGACCAATATAAAGCACTCATTCACTCATGGCTATAAGTCATCAATGCAGACTACTGGAATCTTGTCATACAGTTTATTCAGACGCACATACTGGGACAGAACGAATAGATCATAAGTACATGTTGACACATCAATCTTCAGGCATGAATAGTAGATCCCATGTCATGGAACATTCAAATATAATGGGTGGTACAAAACAGCATTCAATGTTGTTATACATTATGGCCGCATCCCCTATCTGACTGAACGCGTCAGTAAAGGCGGATCGGTAAACAAATGAAGAGTTCGATGGACGAACCTTCTTTCCCTTGCTAAGTTCTTAGGTTGCTTATATTCAATGTTTATATCATACTGTGAAACCACGATAAGGGGTTTTCATATAAATGAGATCTCCATGCCACTGTCCGAATAGTAAGATACACGACCCGTTCTCTGGACAGTGATCCATAATGATGACAGGACTACAAAAATGGCCTCCTTCCCTGAGCTTTCGCTCACTCGCCCAGCAGAAGAATAATCATCAGCCAAAGTTGATTCAAAACTTGAATAAGTATAACTTTCTAGAGTTACCATACAGTCCCTTTGTCAGAAGGTTACTTCTTGAAGACATAAGCGCTGATGGAACCTGTCATCTACAACAATATCTAGTTAAACGACCAACGATGCACGAAAATACGTTGCTTCATCTAGGTCTAACCATAAGGAGATCGTCAAAAGGGTCTGGATTTACCTTGAGTCCGAATAGTACATAATACAGTACATGAGGAGAGTCTCTAACACTATAATCTTGTAGAGACACAATCTCCTACTGAAGAAATCACTTCATAAATCATTTTTCACTCTAGAAAGGACCAGCCCAGGAAAATGCGTGACCAGCCATTGTAGGCGGCAATATCGGAACTCATCACGACTCGCCAAGACAACCAATACCTCCGCTAGTGCGGCATAAAGAATATAGTCCTGCCTACCCATACAAAATATACAATATAGGACTGAATCTACTTGCACTAATAATATGTAATACATATGAATTCAGGCCATAAACATTCTAAGAACGATCAATCTATTTTCTGGCTATGACAAATGATGAATGCCAAAATATAAGTATTCTTACGCCCGATCAATATCAAGGGAGATTATCCATATAATCAAACGTATAAATCAAACATGGATTATCTGTCATCTTTACAAAAGAAAGCATTTTCGTACCCAATTAAATACAACAATATATTTTCCATATTAAATAGACATATCGACATTTGTAATCTGTGCGTCAAAAAATATGTATGCAACACCAACCTTGTCTTTTCTTCTAACTCAGCCAACCTTCTCTTTTCTTCTAATTCAGCCAACCTTAGCTTTTCTTCCTGTGCCATTTTCTCTTAATTTATTCTTTCATCTCTCTCTATTTCTCTAACACGTGCCCTCTCTTCTCTTTCCAACCTCTTTTCTTCTTTTTCTTTTTCTAATTGTGTCATGGCAAATTCTTCAAGGACAGGGCCTTGCTTACCCAGTTGTTTAATGAAATATTCTAAAGTAGACATGTTGTATTTTTACAGTATACCTGTTTTAGTCTGTATCTCACTTCACGAGTATGAATATCTCAATATGTGCAATGCTGAGTAATAAACAGCAATGTGATCCAGATTTATTTGGATAATTAATATCAATTATAAAGTACAATTATCATGGAATCAATGAAAAGTGTGGAGCAAGAACAATACAAACCAAGACAATATAAAACAATAGTGGAAGCCAAGAAAAGTATGTAATGACAAGAAAAGAAATATGAATGTGGTAAAATAAACAAATGCTACCACTACAAAAATGACAAGACAATGACGCAGGACAACATTAATATATGCATCTGTCGTGAATTTAGATAGGTTTGAAAGATCTTTATGGTCCTGTCTGAGTAGAGTGGATGGTGATATGAGTACGTGAGAAATAAAGGTGTGAGAATAAATTTCACGAGTGAATAGTTTAAGGAGAAGATCTGTCTCTGGAATGAGAAGTTTCTCTAGTCCAGCCTATCTATACGACTATAATTTAGTGCAAGACAATCTTTTACCCCCCTGTACACATAAATATAAATTTAACTACATACACACATACAGCTATGTGACAACAAGACACACAAACGTGAAAAAACTATGGTTAATTGGGTATGGATCTGACCAACACAGAAAGGTAAGTTCTTTTGTTGTTTATTATCATTTAAACTTTACAACATCGAATATCTAAAGAAAGATCAAATAAAATCAGAATTTCATACACAGAAAATAACAGAATACGTGTGCCCTCCCCCTTATTGAGACAAAGAAAGAACCCAACAAGTTAATAACCCCAAAGGTCAAAGGTTAGCACTATATTACAGAATAGACAGTAAAGAAAAGAAAAAAGTTCCTACTAAATGCTATCCAGTAAAGTAAACAATATTTAAGATCAATTCAGATAAGATAATTTTCCTGTAACAAAGAAAATATTCACTTTCTCTGACATACGTGGCCACTCAATCACGCTTACCCTATTCTTGGTGAAGAAAATCTCTTGGACATACAATGTCTATATATATATATATATATATATATATATATATATATATATATATATATATATATATATATATATATATATATATATATATATATATATATATATATATATATATATATATATATCCCTCCTTCAATAATTAAATTTTATAAGGGGGACACCCAATTTGGTGGTTAATTCCTGGATAGACTAATGTCACTTCGAATAGTTAAATGTAGAAAAACCGAGATGTTCACAGTACACAGTAGAAAAATACTTCCAGTATAGGGAAACATCTGATTGCTAAGAAAATGTTACTTGTGATGATGATAGTAAATCCTATCGGCTTTCTCTGTGGTGAGTGCTGATTATGAAACAGCGTAACTTGCTAGATAAAGCCACTGATACGACTGTCAAAAGTCAGATAGAAATGTTACTGATATTACGCCACAGTGGGCTGATAAAATTTGAAAAAATATCTGGGTATTTGTAAGTCCAGTTAACTTTACCATTTAAAATGTGTATGTGTCTTTTTGGCCAATCCTGTTCACAAATGAACTTGGGGACGTGTAAGCCAAGAAGAAGAACACATTAATTCAATCAGTGAATAAAGAAAAAGTACCAAAATAGACCGCTGGTCGCCGTTTGATCAGTTCTGCGAGAAATAGAGAACATTTATGAAAAAATGCTACTATTCTATATATACACGGACGGGGACAGGACGATGTCTTATCCTCTCCGTCAGTCCTGATTAAATTTAAAAGGCACACGGTGTCTCTAGCCCATCCTATCGCGCGTTGCTTAGCGAGTGCAGGTTTGGTTGAGGCATGCAGCCTTTCCCCTCCTGGCCCGGTCAACGATCAGCGCACAATGTCAATTATTATTTAATTATCCGTACGCGCACTTTACAAATATCGCCTGTCATTAATAGCTATTGGATTGTCGGCGTCTGTTTGTTTAGTCGTATGGTATTTTATAACAGTCACTTACTAACATTACACAAAATGAAATATAACGTGAATTCTATGGTACACTATCAGTCGCACCTAATATCAGTCAGCTAAACGTATCTTCTTATGCGAGAAAGCGGGTGATGGAAATTTACATTAACTGAACAACTGGTATAAAATAGCTACGCGTTATTTTATTTCACTAGTTTTAACGCTAGGAAATCACAGTGAATTATAATGGTAAAACGTTACACATTAAATCACGTAAATGCTAATTTCTATTACCACAAATCAGAATAACAATCCCCACGAAACTATTAACACATCTTCCACAATGGTTCTAGACTACGTGTTTAGACTATCCAAAATTCTGAGCAACAACTGATAACTTGTTTGAGAAGACGCAGTTTATATACATTATTGTCTCTCTGATCTATAGATGACGTTACTTTTCACACTATAGCGCATAGCAGAAAATCGGGAGACTACGTTTTCCCAGATAAAAGGTTTTCACGTTGGCTCTGTTCGGTGTTGCTAATCGACAACAGAGACTTAAAACCGTGTAACGGGTTCTAGTAGATTTGCCCGCTTCTGGAGATCAAAGAGTTGTCTCCCCTGTATGTACGAACATCAAAGAGTACACGGGAAAATGTGTTTGGCCCGTGCCGCTACTTCAAAAGGGTCCGGTTTTTCCCCACGTGCGACCTGTCTGATATCTGATGATTGACAGATCAGCTCGCGTGAGAAACTCAGGCAAACAAACCAGGTTCTCTCCCTGTTATGACTGGCAGGTCGCGGAAGTTGGTAAACTTTCCATTTGTTTACGTCTCAAGAAAAGAGGCGTGGATTAAAAGTGAGTAATGCAGGCAGAAAAAATTGCTTGACTGTTACTAGCGAATCTTAAAACGCTAACGGGATTTCAGGGCTGTCAGATACTGCAGGCTATATTTCCATTATACGTCACAGTATCAAATAAAGGATAGTAAGGTTTGATGAGCAATATACAAATAATAATGCTGAAAAAAATACTAAATAAACTAACAAGGTCAACAAGCACAAACAACACTGAGAAATATGACTGCAAAACTAGGACAGAAATTGGATATAGTAAATTCGGAATGAGCGCTATAACAATCAGCACTGTTCGCCGGACCTCACTCCGAAAGATTTATTTGCTGGTGATGCGTGATGCCATATGATGATGGATGGCATTCGCATGTCTGGTTTTTGTGTAGTGTGTAGATGTGTTCAGTCAAACAATGATCATACAATAACGGGGCAATCCACATAGGACGTCAGTAAACTCACGACATGTAAAGTCAATGATTCTTGTAACAGCCGTTGACGTTTTTCTTCATTATTTATTGTGGACGCCACAGTGACAAAATGGTTACGCGAATATGTAGGCACATTAAACAGTCATTATCACAGCAACAATGTCAGCATAGCAATGGACGGTAGACAGCATCATAATAAAGGTGATTCACAGGCATGTCAATACATTATAAGGCTGTAATGTAGTCGGGAAAATTCTCCATCCCTTTCTATCTCAGCCAGAAGATAAACAGATGTATGAGATCAGTTCACTCTCCTTAATCTGACTTCAGCAAGACAGACACGTCTGCCGAAGTATAAATAATGTCCTCAAAAATATCCTCTAGATTACAAAGGTTTTCCAAACCTAGTTCATGTAACAAAGTGGCAAGTAATGGTCCCTGGGACATGTGAGCTGGGGAAAACATCTCGTGACGACGCCTTACGAAGACAGGCTATGAATCAAGTCGCTCACGACCAAAAATCGATAGAGTTAAGGAAAATGTTAATTTACCTTGCCTTCAGGAAATACACAGAAATATTATGCCTCCCGACATGTGGGAAATACACTAGAGGTATTATCTCGAATAAACGAAATATCCATAAGAGGACTTTCACATTCCTGACAGAACAAAAAATAGCGGAGATCCCCTCTTCAACGAGGCATCTCTTTCGCCATTCAAATCGCTCACTCCACTAGTGGTGGGCGGAAACCGATCGACCAAGAAGCAACCCCAGTCATGCGCAGTCCAGCGCAAAAATGACCACAGCTCAAAACTTAACTGCATTCAATACCAACGCGAGAAGACAAATGCTTACCGAGAAAAGTGACTATAAATTTCAAGCAGTTGTTGCCCTTGCGTTATAAAACAGATATTGTAATACAACGATGTTGCGAGAATTTTTCACGCAACATATCACCACCTCCTCCCGATAAAAAAAAAATGTGGAACATATTTTTTTTTTTTAAATATCAAAGAGCATGCGATAAGCGGCTCAAAACGCACGAATTATGCGCTGATAATTAATTAAATTGCCTAACTTGAGGCTAAATATAGAGTGTCTGGTGAGGATGTACCTCAACAGAAAAATAAATATGTCTCAAAAAATATTTACATCGGGGAGGTGTCACCAACACACATCACGTTAGCATGTAAACACAATATACGTATGCAAGTTACCATAGACATCAATAAATAGCATAATCCAATATTGTCTTTAAAAAATATGGATGTACAAATCTGATAGAAAAATTTAATTAGTACATTATTTGACATATAATGACATAAGTACATAGTAAAGTTAAACTACATGACGATACAGGACATATCCTCTGGCATTCCGAGGGTAAGTACACAATCTAGAACTCGTCATGGTTGATACTAGTAAGGTAAGTCCTCAGCTCATCAATGACATTCTGAGAAAGTACAAGCATTATAATGCTAATTAATAACTAATATGCTTCATAAGGTACAATACATTATTAATAATTGTGGCTGTTTAGTAAACTAACGGCCCTTATATTAACTACTCAGTCCTCCTCTATCATCTTAAAAAACGAACAGAAGAAGATGACAACAAAGCACGATAGTGTGTACATATAAAGTGAGTACAGATGTGCTAATCTATTGTAGTAATATAGGTGTGTTATGACTCTGTAATATATGAAAATATAGGACAGAAGTATTAGTTGGAGTCATGTGGGCATCTAGACAAAATGTCAGCCATCACATTATCCGCACCACGGATAGCTCGTACCGTGAAGTGAAAAGGTTGAAGAGCTATAGCATATCGAGTGGATCTCGAACTCTTCAAATTCTTAGTCTGAATAGCTGTAAGAGCTTTCTGATCAGTCTCTAGAATGAAATGTGCGCCCAGGAGGAATCTTTGTAGCTTTAGAATTGACCAAACCATCGCTAACAACTCACGGTCTAAAACCGAGTAGTTCCTCTCTGCCGCATTTAGTTTTCTAGAAATGTACATAACAGGATGCAGAGTATTTGCATATTCTTGCATCAGTGCTGCTCCAATCCCAGTGGATGAAGCATCACTTCGAAGAACAAAAGTCCTATCAAGAGTAGGTAATCTTAGGATGGGAGGAGAAGAAAATATATTCTTGATTTGGTCTAGTGAAGATTGGCATTCTTCAGACCAACGGACCAGATTAGGCGAACCTTTCTTCAACAATGTTGAGAGAGGTGCCATGATCGAAGATAAATTTGGAATAAATCTCCCATAAAATTGAATTAAACCTAAGAGACTTCTAACTTGTTTCTTCGTTTTAGGAACAGAGATGTTCAGTATTTTGGAAGTATTGTGGTCTTCTGTCTTCAAGAGACCATGACCAACACGATGACCCAGGAAAGAGATTTCACCAAAACCAACAAAAGCTTTAGAAGGTTTCGCTGTCAAATTATTCTCACGTAGAGTGGACAGTAAGTCATATAACCCTAAATAGTGATCTTCCCAGGTATCACTGAAGAGACAGATGTCATCTAAGTATGCGATGACATCCGAACGATGTGACAGAATTCGACGCATCATGCGAACGAAAGTGGCAGGGGCGTTCATGAGACCAAAAGGCATAACATTCCATTGAAATAGACCCCTAGGTGTAGAAAAAGCAGTAAGAGGTTTGGCATGCTCTGCTAAAGGCACTTGCCAATAACCTTTAGACAAGTCAAGTTTAGTGAAGAATCTAGAATTAGAAAGTCTAATCAGTAGATCTTCTAACAAAGGCATCGGTTCAGCATCGAACTTCGTGACCTGATTCAATTTGCGATAATCAACGCAAATTCGTATGTTCTTATCCTTCTTCCGGACAATAACCATGGAAGAAGAATATGGTGAAGTCGATGGTTCAATTATATTTAATTGAATCATTTCATCTAATTCCTTTTCCACTTGCGACTGAAAGTGTATAGGAATAGGATAAGGCCTAACCCTAATTGGATTATTGTCGGTAAGAATTATGTCATGTTCTATGACATCTGTGTGTCCAGGAATGTCAGTGAGAACATCCTGAAATGTTTGTAACATCGACGAGACTTGTCGATGTTCGTCACCAGAAAGATTAGGAGAAACAGAAACGTTTTTCCAAGATTCCGTGGAATGTAATGGAACCACTGGAAGGGGAATATTGACATCAGAGAAGGTAGATTCTTCATCCTGTATGACAGACAGGGATGAATAATGACCGTGAGGTGCAGGAGCATCATCCGTTGCCTGGAAAATAGGCAGCAAATAGTCCGGACGTTCGTGAAATTCCGAAAGCATGTTTATGTGGAAAGTTTTATGCTTTCCATCAATATCGACCACATAGTCAACATCGGAAATCCGAGAGACTATTGCATACGGACCTTTCCATGCAATAAGAAGTCTATTTTCCCTACTGGGGAGTAGGACGAATGCTTTGTCACCTGGACAAAGTTGTCGTAGACATCTATTCTTGATAGCAAACTGTCTTGCCTTCTCTTTAGCAATTTCTGATGAAGCAGTTGCTAACTTACACGCCTCAATGATCTTTTGTCTAAGAGCAATGACATACTCATATGAGGATTGAGTTTCATCGCTAATATCATCGGCAGTGATGAGATCGTGTAATAAAGACATAGGGCCGCGTGGACGCGCGCCAAAGACAAGTTCGAAGGGAGAAAATCCTGTGTGTTCATTAGGGACTTCTCTATAGGCAAAGAGAGCCGCGGGTAAAACCCTGTCCCAATCTTGAGGATGATCTTCAGTTATCTTACCAAGCAAAGTCTTGAGCGTTCTATTCAGACGCTCAACTAACCCATTAGACATAGGATGGTAGATACTACTGAGAGATCGTTCAATATGTAAGGTAGACATTACCTGTGACATAGTGTCAGATATGAGTTGAGTGCCATGGTCTGACAATATTTCTCTGGGGAACCCCAAGCGAGAAAATATCAACCAAAGAGCATCTGCGATATCTGTAGTAGATATGCTCTTAAGAGGGATAGCCTCTGGCCAACGTGTGCACATATCGACACATGTAAGGATGAACTGATGTCCTCTGGCCGACTTGACCTTAAAAGGGCCAATAATATCTATGGCCATTTTCTGAAACGGCCGAATAGGAATGTCAGCAGCCTGGATAGGCGCAGCATGTCGTGGTCCTCTAGATTTGACCTCCTGACATACCTTGCATGATCGGCAGTAAATACGAATGTCCTTATTGACAAAAGGCCAAAAGAAAGCCGCAAGGACTCTCGACTTCGTACGGGCAAAACCCATATGTCCAGCACATTGCGAGTCATGAGCATGTTGCAATATTTGCACTCTCATGCTCTTGGGAACAAGAATTTGCGAATGTGCCGACGTAGTCGAATCTTGTACCATACGTACAAGTACGCCGTTTCTCATTGCAATCCAAGATTTTCTATTTGTATCCTGATTCGGATCACCTTTCTTCGCAAGAATGAAGAATTTTTTTAAAGAAGGATCTTCTTCTTGCAATTTTATGAAAGAGTCACGAGTGATTACAAAGTGACTGTCTTGGCTATCAACTTCATTATCACCATTCAGTGAAGTTTCGGGTGTTTGTAGAGCTTGTGCTCTTGTAACTACTGCATTTGTAGCTTGCATGTTATTATCTTCCCAAGCAGCAATCTGCTGTGGGGTACACTCCCTAACTCCGTGAATACGACCAATAATAAGGTCCGCAATAGGATTAGGTAAGAGACAAGCATGCACATCTCCAGTAAAGAAAGGAGTGGCAATGCGAATTACAGCAGTAGTATATTTTTCTAGAGTGCCGCCAAATGTGACACATTTAATAACCTTTCCTGTAGCACAAGATGGATCTACAAGCGATTGTCTAACACCAATAGTGGTGCATCCGGAATCGAAAAGTAGTGAGACCGGAGTATCATTAACAAGACCCTTATGTAGGATTAAAGAACCCCTCCCGTCATGCGCAACAGCAGCAGGAAGAGCGGGAAGTGGGTGACCACAACTCAAAGTAGTTATGGTACCCGGTTCGAATAAAGTACTGCATTGGGGGCATTTGTTTGCTCTCTCAAAGTCAAAAGCAGAACCAGTGACAGCGTCAAAGTTTTTACTATCAACAACATGATTACAGGCTCCCTCAGTTTCCTGTTGTACAGCATTAGCCTGCTGATATCTCTTTTTTTTTGTGTTGAGATCTACCCCGACTATTATTACCTCTGAAGTTATCAGAGTTATTATTATCTCTGCAGTTATTATTGTCTCTATTGTAATTGTTATACTGGTCCGAATTCCAGTTTCCACGATTACTATCATGTGCACATTGATGCGAACATCTATTTGTTTGGTTCTGAGGTCTTCGGCAGGAATAACCTCTATTACCATATCCTCTTTTGAAATGCTTATAATTATTAGGGTGATAGTAACGAGTACTATCAGGTTGTCTCCAATTCTTCGAAGAAGAATCACCATGAAATTGATTTCCATGATTTTGACAGAAATTACCGCTGCCCTTTCTATCAAAATTTTGTTGGGATCTACGAGCAAAGTTTTGGCCATACGGAGCTGCCGAAGCAACTGGTAAACCTTCTTTCACCTTAGAGTTACCCATAGTTATGTGTGGGTGCGCAGTTACGTATTGGCAACAGAAATCTTCCATTTCTTTTATTGTTTTAGGTTTACGTTCATGAAGGAAAGCAAGGAAAGACTCATTGACAGACGACATGACTTTGTCTCTAAGTATTAAGTCCATAAGTCCTTCATAAGTTTTTTTCCGTCTTAGATAGTTCAACCCATCGTGAGAAAGTAATGCGTATTCTTGCAATAAACTCGGAGAATTCAACTCCATTTTCAGGTAACATGTTTTTAAATTGTAGACGATAGCCGTCTTCGTTAAGCTGATATTTCTTTAACAAAGCGGCCCTGACAACCTCATAATTGTTCTTGTCAGGTTCATCCACCATATTTAATATACTTAGAGCTTTACCTGTCAGTATCCCTGATAACTGATAAACATATTTTGCTTTGTCTATGTTATGAGCTGTACATGCTTGTTCAAATCTGTCCAGATAGAACATTATGTCATCACTGGAAGGACTAAATGTTGGTAACTTAATCTTAAAAGTATCATTATTAGCCTTCCCAGAAGATGAACCCTTGTTTGAATCATTACCATTACTCATGCTCGTCAATTTCAATTTTTCCAACTCTAAAGCTAAGACCTTTTCTTCATGTTCCATTTTTGCTTTCCTCTCATCAGCCTCTCTTTGTAACTTCCTTTCCTCAGCTTGAGCCTGCATTTCTAGTCTTTTATTCTCAGCCTCTTTTTCAAGTCTTTTATTCTCAGCCTCTTTTTCAAGTCTTTTATTTTCAGCCTCTAGCTGGAGTTTTCTTTCCTCAGCTTCTGATTCCCTTTTTTGTTTTTCCATTTCCATTTGGAATCTCTTTTCATCCACCTGCATCTGCAGTTTCTTTTGTTCAGCTTCCATTGCTTTATCATATCGAGCAGTTGCAAATTCTTCTAACTTATCACCAGTCTTTCCAAGCAATTTACCCTGCTCAATAAAGTGCTCAAATGTAGACATGATGAGTAATATATGAGTCCAAAACCTGAAATAATTAACTAATTTATTTCAAACCTAAGTGTAACAAGTCTTAATTAAGCACTTGTATATTCACATCACATTATATTATCCCAGTCTCTGTGGGAAACAAGTCTCCAATCCAAGAACTTGTATATGAAATGTCACCAATCAATTCTTGATCATAAGTGCACTTCTCATTCAATAGTGCACGACACTATTCATCATTCATTTATCATCAGTGTAGTAGTAACAGTGCATTAGCATAGCCCATTAACTAATTACTATAACTGTAAACAATGACTATGTAAACACATGCAGAATGTAAACATTGAAAATGTAAACAATGCAAACAATGTAAACAATAACAATGTAAACAATAACAAAGATCAGCAACAATACAAAAACGTTCGCAGAAATCAACTAAAAATAAAGCAGAAATTAATTAAATATCACAAAAAATGTGACGATATCTGCGATAGTATTAAACAAAATACATGACACCACAGTGTATAAACAAAAATGTTGTATGAAACTAAATTATAGACAAGAGTAGGCTAACAAATACAAACAAATCAAAACAAAACTAAAGAATGCGAAATAATAACGAAAACAATATTAAAACATGTCATCACAACTAACATAAATAGCAACAGAAGTCGCTTAGCAAATTCCAGTATCGGAAATTTGCAAACCCTACAGAAAACGCTCACAATAGACGACCTCTATGACGTGGCATAATCTAACGGAGACACCACCCAACCGAGAACCCGCTGAAATATAAACATATAAATATACAAATAACATATAAACATATAACATATAGAATGAGATGATACACAGAAGACTCAGCAGAAGTATAAGGGCACAGTTTACATACAAACAGGCCACTTAACTTATAGGCTTCCAATCGTAGAACAGCAGCAAAAAAAACAGATGTCAATCAACGTCCTAGAGAGCGAAGCTCCAACGATGATGGCACATCTGAACTGCTTCCACTGCTAACACGACGGTACAAGAGCTTCTGAAATACTGTGTGTTGAGTTGTTTCGGCACTTGACCTTCTAATCCAAAAGTAAGTTGATGGAAATCGGTACTTGGCCTTCTTCAGAAAACAACCCGTTTCAACCGGCACTTGACCTTCACAAAAAACGACAGCACTGGAACCTTGACAGCAGCAACTTGCTTGACTTGCGTAAAAGATAACAGCAGTCCGAGTTATCCGGCAACATGTAACAACGCCGGGTACTGTCAAATTCTTGTTTCCGTCAAAAAGTTGAAATTTTGACTTTTACCGGGCAACGCCGAGTACTTTGAAAATTTTGAAGATGTTGACTGTATTGATGCGTGATGAATTCTTGTTGAAAATGAAGTGGGTAAGGGACCCCGTGTTTGCTGGTACCAGAATCAAACCAGCTTATGGCCACCAAATGATGCGTTATGCCATATGATGATGGATGGCATTCGCATGTCTGGTTTTTGTGTAGTGTGTAGATGTGTTCAGTCAAACAATGATCATACAATAACGGGGCAATCCACATAGGACGTCAGTAAACTCACGACATGTAAAGTCAATGATTCTTGTAACAGCCGTTGACGTTTTTCTTCATTATTTATTGTGGACGCCACAGTGACAAAATGGTTACGCGAATATGTAGGCACATTAAACAGTCATTATCACAGCAACAATGTCAGCATAGCAATGGACGGTAGACAGCATCATAATAAAGGTGATTCACAGGCATGTCAATACATTATAAGGCTGTAATGTAGTCGGGAAAATTCTCCATCCCTTTCTATCTCAGCCAGAAGATAAACAGATGTATGAGATCAGTTCACTCTCCTTAATCTGACTTCAGCAAGACAGACACGTCTGCCGAAGTATAAATAATGTCCTCAAAAATATCCTCTAGATTACAAAGGTTTTCCAAACCTAGTTCATGTAACAAAGTGGCAAGTAATGGTCCCTGGGACATGTGAGCTGGGGAAAACATCTCGTGACGACGCCTTACGAAGACAGGCTATGAATCAAGTCGCTCACGACCAAAAATCGATAGAGTTAAGGAAAATGTTAATTTACCTTGCCTTCAGGAAATACACAGAAATATTATGCCTCCCGACATGTGGGAAATACACTAGAGGTATTATCTCGAATAAACGAAATATCCATAAGAGGACTTTCACATTCCTGACAGAACAAAAAATAGCGGAGATCCCCTCTTCAACGAGGCATCTCTTTCGCCATTCAAATCGCTCACTCCACTAGTGGTGGGCGGAAACCGATCGACCAAGAAGCAACCCCAGTCATGCGCAGTCCAGCGCAAAAATGACCACAGCTCAAAACTTAACTGCATTCAATACCAACGCGAGAAGACAAATGCTTACCGAGAAAAGTGACTATAAATTTCAAGCAGTTGTTGCCCTTGCGTTATAAAACAGATATTGTAATACAACGATGTTGCGAGAATTTTTCACGCAACAGCTGGCCCTACAGAACGATTTGATTTTGGGACCGCCCTGATAGGTATTCCAAAACCAAATTCCCTGCCAACCTCCTACTAAAATAAATAAACATAGAAACATATAGAACATTTAAACATAAGGAAGAGCTCTACCATGTACAATTTTAAGATGGAAGCCGACTACAAACATTAAATCACTTATCTTAATAAAATCCTTCACGTGGGTAGATACATGCATCCAGGTGGGGAAAATCGGTGCCTCCTCCAGGACAACGGTAACATTGGTAGAGTGCTCTCCTACACGTGGTCTTGTAAACTACACGCCGTTTTGATCGATTCCTGAATCATCATGGAAGCATTGAACTTCTGTATCTCCAACGAATCCTGCACTATTCTATCTTGATTAGTATGTGGACCTCACGAGTTACAAGTAAGTGGTTCTGGATAATATCCAACTTGAGAGGAACTTCAAGCGACGTCTTGATAACGCACAGTTCATGAAAGTTTATAGGCCGACTTGTGATGTCGAACTACGCCGATGTCGAAAAGGAAAACCTTGACCTTGTATGATGACGAATTATGTAAATGATTCGTAACGGCTGCCAATAAAATTCGTGACTTCGTTCATTGACAATTTCTCAAGCTTGACATTTCTTTTTGACTGTTGGATGCAAATAAAGTGCTGCTGGTGTAATGGTTCAAATTCAACGGCTTCGCATCCCATTAAGCTGTGGCGTTCCTTTTTGATTTGTATTTGAATTGTTTTTGGCCAACTGATTCTAGGGTACCAACTGGTAACGCCGATCAGCAAAAGCATGAAAAAATTGAAGATCACTGTCTCAGGTACTTGATTACATTTATTAACGTCTTCCACAATACGTAAATCCACAGCATATGACTCACACCATAATGCATGTATTGACAAGATAATATTTCCAGCATATACTTTATTAAATAATCCTCCTGTCATGGAACATCAGAGTTCATGCAGTAACAGTCACCTATCGTGCCGTCTATACAGTCCAAGTCCGCGAATTAATTCTGAAGTACACAATCGTCAGTTATCATTCTATAAAGATTAGGATACTTTCCTGTAGGTACATAAACGTCTCTGGCAAGCATATAATCAAATATCTTCCAAATATGCTGACATATCAGCGGACATGAAACACATCGGCCTGAGCTCACACAAACGCAGCAATTCAGGCTGAAGACACTGCCAAAAGATAACTGTCGTTACTCTGCACGCGCATCTACGTAATTATTTTATTTGACGTCATTTCAATCTAGCGACGCTCTTGTTGAGCACCGCGATGGTTCAAAATCATGAACACATTACGGTGCGCAAAAAGAGGCGCAACAGTCATCTAGACAAGTAGTTTGTCCATATTTTAAAAAGCTTAATGGCTTTCTTTTTTATCGCCTTATTTGGTCTTTCACAATTGTCTTGTAACTCAACGTCTGCTGGCGGGATTTCTAGGGGATTTCGGGGAGCTGGTCTACTGAGAAGTTAGTTGCTTATCCTTTACAGGACGTGGCAATCAACCTCAGCTTTTATTGGCTGTTTGTGATTTTTCTAGGCAGAAAGAAGAGAAGTTCCTCAAAATATTCTGCCCATCTTCCCATTTACTCGTGTATATTTCTAAGGAATTTTATATTCTTCTCTTTTGTGAGTCCATTTATTTGTTTTATTTTTCTCCTGTTAACTTCTTTATGCTGTTGTACAATCTCTAATAATTCCTTTGCGTGCGTTTTCCTCTGCCTCTCTTGCCATCTCCTTCATATATTTCCTCGTGTCTCTTTTGATGTTTCCTCTGACTTCTTTGCTTGCTTTTATGTACACTTTACGAGATTTCGTGCCCTTACAACATTGGTTTCTGTAGCGATGAGTTTTACTTGATGAGATCACCAGCCATATGCACAACATCATATTATTCACATCGTACGATATACTTAAGAGATTAGTAATCCTAATCTTTCATCATATTAATTCGGGAGCCGCGCTGGTGTAATCGTTACCACACTGCGTTGGCGATCGGGTGATCCAGGTTCAAGCCCGGGCGAGGACATTTGAATTAATGTCACGACCGGGACTTGGACTGGATTAATTCGAGCCCTGGCGAAGACATTTGAAGCAGTGTCGTCGACCAGGGACTGGCGGCTCCTGAGCCGACCCAGCTCTAATGGGTACCTTCCGAAGACTGCGAGTATCTGCCTGAATGGCGAGTGGATCCCTGTCAGTGTACAGGGAAAAAAAAGGGAAATTCACATAAAAACAGTCTCAGGTTAGATATACTAACCGGAGATTGTCGCCTCGAGTAATAGCGGGCGTACGTTAAGGAAAAAAAAAAAAAAAAAAAATATATATATATATATATATATATATATATATATATATATATATATATATATATATATATATATATATATATATATATATATATATATATATATATATGTAGTAATATCTTCAATACAATCGATAAATTAGATAAAACAGTATAGATTATACAGTCGAAATAGGGTAGAAATAAAATATTAGGTTGCGATTAGCTTCTTCACCCACGCCTGCAAACGTATCGCTTTCGATAGGCTTTACTGGAGAGAAAATAAATATAACATTTTTGAAAAAAAAAATCAAGGCGTAAATTTTGTTCTAGACGGAAGGAGAGACACGAAGGAGGGGAACGGAGCGACAGAAGAATGCCATCGACACGCGTTGTTTGGTATCAAAAATTGTAAACGCGCGATATTGATCTTAGCAGATTTGAAAAATGCGACACTAGGCCAATACTTGCATCACCATATATTCACGCTGTGGAAATGTATAAACACCACACCGCTCTCTTTTCTTGTATTGTAGAGCAAATTCTGACGTAACACAGACAATGTCGTTTTAGTTTGAAAAAGGCGTTATAGAAAAGGAAAAAGATGGTGATTTTCTAGATTTAAAAAATATTTACGACTAACAAGGAAAAATATGGAAATACGAAATATAATACATAGGGCCATAAAACTTAGGTAGTTTTGTGTAATAGTGTCTCCTGATCAATAATATATTTTAATTTACAAAATAGTCCAACTAATACCCAAGATATTGAAATAATACCGTATATTCTAGGACAGACTGACGAACACACTCTCATGCCTGCTTATCTTAGCCATATCATAATTTGAACGCGGTTTTGCAAATGAGGCAGAAGAGGGTACACGTAAAATGATTGGGTAGTTAGAAAGAGGGAGAGAGATTATTGGTTGACCCAAAACTAAATATATTTTTGAAAAAGTAAAGCCTAAGGCAGACTAACCAACGTACCGAAAAACACACAGTATTTTTGCAGTGGGGTTTTTAACTTTGAATTCAAAATTTGCTAGACGCCGATTTCTATTGGCTAGCGTAGGGGATATTGAGAAAAAATTGGAAGGCTGGAAGCCATTTGAAGAAATACGTTCCCTTAAATAGGTCGATTGATAGACCAGAAGTTTGACTCGCTTCATCATATATTGAAGACATAACTAAGTAAAAGCAGTCATAGTCTAGCAGCGGCACAGCTAAATTTGTGCCAAAATCAGCGTACCTGTGTGTATTTCGTTGAATTTGTGGTAAGAACGAAATTATTACTATTTTAATTAAAAATTTGAGTGTGAGATACTGCCATATGAAAACGATTTTACGACTGTAAGTACATAGGTCCCTAGCAGACTTATGCAGGGCCTAGAAGTAATCCCCCATATTAACAAACTACCAGAGAGGTAGAAACAAAAGATTACATAGATTGTCAGCAGGGATCATCTCACCTATCTTATTTTGTGGAAAAAGATCAATGATAATGGCAGAGGTGTTGCAGCCATTAGGGGAGTAGAAAAAGAAAACTGGAACAAGTTGTTACTTCAGTCTAGATTGGATGAGCTGGGTTGGTCAGAGACATCTGACCCTGTCTTTTATTTTGAATGTGTTGTTTGTGGAAATGGTAGCATAAATACTATGTAAAGAAGGAAACATAAATTTCATATTGCAGGGTTTCTTACTGGCACTAGTCAAGTGCCAGTTTTCCTGAGAGAAGAATCTGTATGATTGTGGATGTGCCTCTAGTGGTACAAGCTTTCTACCACTGGAGGAGTAATATCGGTACAAGTTCTCTACCATATTATCTCAGGACAAGTGAGACAGTGGCCGTTGGCCGGAAAGACAACTATATTTCAACTACACGTGCCAGATAAGTGAATAGGATCTGGCACGAAACAATTCATCAACATAGTCTATTATAAACAAATTGTATTACTAAAACACCATTTCCACCCATAAAGTAAATAAAAGATTTGTGAATAAGGACATGGGAATGATGTAAACACCCCAACCCGCCATCTCGTACCAGTAATAAGTAGTTAGATATTTAACAACACCATTAACATATTTAATATTATGTTCTTGGACAGAGGGTCCTTTTAGTTATTTGATTTTGCCTATATATATATATATATATATATATATATATATATATATATATATATATATATATATATATATATATATATATATATATATATATATATATATATATATATATATATATATATTGTTTTCATTTGATTTTGACAGTCCTGACCAAAATAATATTAGGTTCAGGACTAAATAAATTGTAAAAAGATTTTTCAATACCAAAATTTAAATCACTATGTTAGTTGAATTGATCATAGAATTTAATATTTGTGTGTGTGTTTGTGTAATGGATTACCATCACACCACACTTACATTACCCTAGACATTTAGACGTAGTCACCATTCATTCTAAGTGTAAAATATAACTCTGAGTGAGATCTTAGGGTGGTAGCAGAAAGGTCCTCTGAGAACACACCCCATCAATTGTTAGACTCAGGGGCCTTCACAGCTTGACCTCACTCAGTTACAAATTAAATACAACACCAACATTCATAACATCTAAACCCACCACAATATATATATATATATATATATATATATATATATATATATATATATATATATATATATATATATATATTAATACACACACACACACAATAATTCAAACACACATGCATAATGTACCACGGGTAGCTCTAGGTGGTCTCTGAAGAAACAAAGAAAGAATAGGATGAGTCCTCAATGAGCAAGCGAGGACTGTTACACGGATGTGAATGGGCTTGACTCCTCAGCAAGTAAAGCACATTCGTACAGAAATCACGTTTTCTATGAATGCTTTGGTGCAGGTTTTTGCTAGGACACCAGCTGCGGTCGTGGTTCCATACTCGAAGGGAAGCGATAATGAAATGATGAATAATGATTACTGTTATTAGCACCTCATGTACTGCTGCTACTATAGAGACAACTACTTCCACGCATGTTGTTAGTACGACTACTATTACCACTGCTACTACTTCTATTAGTATTACTATTAGTACTATTACTATCATTATTACTACTACTATTATCATTACTACTACTCCTGTTGCTACTACTACCACTACTACTACTACTACTTTGCATGGAGGCATATCTGGAGGCATCCACATATGACCGACCACCAGCTATGCACAATGCTTTAATATACATATGTGGAAGTTAATCTCTATCTATGAGGTTAATTTCACCATCACTGGCTCTTGAAGTCTTCCACACACTTCCAGGGATTCCCCCTGTGGTGAAACTTGCTGAAAACCCAGCATTGCGCACTAAGCCCCAGACGTAACTCTTTGGCTTTGAAGTCGATGACCTGGTTGACTGCATGCAGGAGGATTTAACTATGAACCCAATGATAGGCAGAGGGAACCGAAAATTGGCTCTGTGCAGGATGTGACAATTCATTGGGAGAGCCCAGAACCAGAGCACAAGATTTTAGCTCTGCCTAGTTGGAGAGCCACCTTGGATGGCGGGGAAAGCACAGTATGTCACGCGCTTATTGCTACTAGCTTGATGTTGCGATCCTTTAAATGCAAGCCAAACTGGAGAAACTGGAGCTCGCGACTTCAACGCAGCACGTTTCAGAATGGCAGAAAAGCCACAGGAAAAGCCTAGATCTACAGTGGTGTAGATCATGCTGATGAATCTTCAACATGGTATTGGTTGAAAAAGAGCGAGAAGCTCAGCAGCCCTAGTAACACAACAATGAACAACAACAAAAACAATTACTCATACTAATGCTTCTGTTACTATAACTACTGGCTCAACTTATACTGCTCCTACTACTTCGACAACTACTACTGTTGCTAATGCTGCTGCTGCTACTACAACTACTACTACTGCTGCTGCTGCTACTACTACTTCTTCTATTACTACTGCTACTGCTACTACTACTTCTCCTGCTACTATTACTACTACTCTTACTACTACTACTACTACTATTATTAATACTATTATTACTAGTACTATTATTACTACTACTGCTACTATTATCACTTCTTCTATTACTACTGTTGCTGCGACTACTACTGCTACTACTACTACTTCTTCTACTACTGCTGCTTCTACAACTGCTGCTACTGCTCCTACTATTATTATTACTACTATTACTGCTACTATTATTACTGCTACGTCTACTACTACTGGAAACCGCGGTAGCATAGTGGTTAGTGCACTGTCTTCCTAGCTCTTGGTCTGTGGTTCGATCCCCAGATGAGGTGGGATTTTTTTAGGCCGCAAACGGCTCCTGGGTCGACCCAGCCCCAAATGGGTACCAGAGCAACTCTGGGAAGGTTAAGGCGACCGGCGTGATGCTGACCACATCACCCCTAGTGTGCCGACGGTCGAAAAAATATGGGCCTAACACCATATTCCCAATATGCCCCAATGGGCATGTAACGGGGTCCTTTACTACAGCAACAACACCATCCATTATTATTCCACTTGTCATTTATTCTCCGTCTTCCTCTCTTTATAGTTCACATTAATTCATATTTTCTCTTTCACCGTCTGCCAAGTCTCCAGTCCACAAATGAAGACGTCGACATCTCTTGTGGCGTGCCAATTGGTGATGTGACAGACAGCAAACTAGGACAACATGTGCGCTCTCGTTTGAGTTGTTTTTCACTTCTGGAATAGCGACTCTCTCTACCGAGTGCTTTCTGTCACGCAAAAAAAAGTACGAGTGAGTGAAGAACAAAAACGTTGAATGACTTATTTAAGTTCTGGGTTTAATTCTGAGTACTAAGTCTGGAACGCAAATTGTCCCTGTCATTGGTTTAAATGTTTCTTATGTAGCATCATACCTGTACAACTGTACTTTTTAGATCAGCAGACGCTTCTTAACGCTTGTAGGATTTGGCAATTGGTAAGACCCGTGCACAAGGTGACCAGAGGTATAAAAATATGGATTTAAAAATGAGTCTTTGGTTTTACATAAAACAAAGTTATTGAGGAAAAAATGGGGGGAAAAAACATAGCCGTTACGAAACGTCAACTCCCTTGCCTCGTCTTCGACATAAAGCATTTTTAATGATCGCAATATATTGTTATACATGCGAAAGATAATAATGTCATGTGGTACATAGGATATAGATTGTAAAAGTAGATTGTTTTAAAAGACACATTAAGCAATAAAAAAAATATTATTTTATGTATTATTAAAGAAGTGGTCTTTAAATAAATATTGCCTATATTTTAGTAGTGGACTATTTCAGTATAACGAATACAAATTAATGATGCGGGTAGCTGTTTAAGTAGACAACACAAAGAATTTAATTACATAAGTGAAGACTCCATTGGAAAAACCAGATGTGTCAAGTGTTTATTAAACAAAACTGAGTTATCGCCTTCAGCACATTAAGCATACTCCAAAAAAAGTGTGGAAACTAAAATTATATTTAACAATACATTCCTTTCCAAGAAATGAAGCATAAATACAGGTCATCCTTCTTTAAGTCACAACGTTTCACATTTTAAAAGTCAGTTTTCTCAGACTTTATTTTGTGTGTGACATGTTTGATTTTTTCCTTTTTAAAGTTGGCCTTTTACGATAAGAATCGCATTTTCTATCTAAAGTGTGTGTTTTTTTAAAATGATTGTATGAAGGTTCATATAATATATAAATTACACAATTTAAACCTCTTTTTTGTGTACAGGTTTATAGGAAGAAAATCTGTTAAAATTAATGAAAATAAAATGCGTTCAATATTCATGGAAGTTTGGTTTTCATACTGTTAAAACAATATAATTCACTTGGAAAGATTTAAACAAAATACTCCTTTACATATAATTCAACATCTAAAGTTATGAATCTGACATTGTCTATTATTATGAGACTATTGATATTAACAAAGTAAACAGCAATATTGTTTATTTTACTTTAGACAGCATAAACTGCACACGTCAAAACAAAGTGACTTTGTAAAAGCGTAAAAGTTGATAGATCGAGTTATATACATTAACTGTCTCAAAATATGTTATACTTCACATGCTGTTTCTCTCCCTTTTCAGTGACTGGTCCATGTTTAGACATACACTTTAAAGTTAATGATTCTGTTGGAGGTTTTCAAAAATAGTGAACGTGGACAGAGACAGGGGTACTTTATTGGAAAACCTATCTTTTGGAAGTCAGACAAGAAGTCTTCTACATAATCTTCTACGACCTTTTGCAGGCTTGCAGCTACCCGTTCGTGGATTGTTTAGTATGAACTTTCACTGTCTTATCACGATTTTCTACTTCTTGTTTCAAGGTAAGTTCATCTTGTTACAATTTAATTTTCATTACATTTCGTGAGTCTCTTGTTACAAGCTGTAGTAAATATAAAAGTACTGTACAGGTCCGTATCCTAGAATTCGAAATGCTCAAGGACAACTGTGTTTCGGAAAGTCGTATAAAAATCTGTTAGAAAATCGCTCAAAAGCCGGCCGAAAAAAACTCGTGATTTTCGGAATATTTCGGTTTTCTGGGTGTTCGGATTCTGGAATACTGACCTGTATATAGGTGACCGTCCTGTGTAACTACACCTGGGTGTCTCTGAAAAGACATAGAAAGAATAAAATTACTGCACTCTCTGGCATGTCTGCAAGGTGACTAATATGAGGTTGTGAAAGGGGCTGACAACCTCATCGTGTCAAACAAACGGTGACACAAACAACCTCTGCAACAGCATTGGTGCAGGGCTTCTGCCACGTGAACAGTTGCTATTGTTTTGGCATCATGCTCCGTCAGAGCGCAAAGGGAAAATTATTAATGATATAGATAAAGAAGCTACAATCTTTCATAAATGGATGCTTGCACATAATAAAATGATTGAAAGGGAATGATAAGATCATCAGTGGGAAAGTGATGACAAGAACTAGACAAGTGCCAGTAGAACAAAAGGTGACAAGAAGTACGCTGACGTTAGATAGTGCACACATGAAGCACACCTGTCGATAATATGTATAACAAAACAATCCTTCTTCTAGAATAACCAGACTAAGAGACATCGAGGAAGATCGAAACACTAACGGAAAAGTGAACTGGAGATAGACATGACAGAGATAAAGCTAACATGGGAATTCCTTGAGCAGATGACACAAAACAGGAAGGCTTTACCTGCTTTGACATAAATTATGAAGATCGGTAGATCACCAGGACTACTTAACATACATGTCAATAACATCAGGCCTAAAGAGGTTCCACAGTTCAAATACCTGGTTGAAACATTTTTAGAGAAAATTGAAGACTTGACAGAGAAATAGAAACACGATGTAAAAAACACCAGTGCAGTGACTGTGACCACGACTCAAACATCAGAATATCACTATGGAAACTAAACTACAGATGATAAATAGTATATTCTTACCAACTCTTTGCTATCAGTGTCAAACACGGACACTGAACATAGCACATTAAGGAAAAATCATATCATGTGAGATGAGATGTTTAAGAGAAGCTATTAATATTACCATAAGAGACAGAATAAGAAATGATGACATCAGAAAAATTGTTGGAACTACATGCTACATCAAGTATACAGAGAGACAGAAAATCAAGTGGTTTGACTGTCTCATGAGAATGTAGCCCGATAAATTAACACAACGCACCTTCAACATTAGAAAGTCAGGGTTTAGAGAGCACGGGGAAGACCAAGAGTCAGATGCATAGGCAACATCACAGACATCCTACAACAACAGCCAGGGCGGCACACGTGGCTGAAGAACGCTATCTTCAGCGCCACACGACGCTTCACAGCAATGATGGAAGGACAAAATTACTTGAAAGATTGTTACTT
The DNA here is from genome assembly GCA_024509875.1 of Oreohelix idahoensis. Lineage (NCBI taxonomy): Eukaryota > Metazoa > Mollusca > Gastropoda > Stylommatophora > Oreohelicidae > Oreohelix > Oreohelix idahoensis. The sequence continues at coordinate 634,218 of JAMPIV010008522.1, forward strand.
TGTATGTACTAGTTAACTAATTTATATTCTTTCTTTTTAGTAGTACAAATCGAGCGTCCGACTGGCAGAGTGGTTAGAGCGCTGGCCTCACGGGTTTGAAAAAACGGCGGCGTCAAGGTCCAGTAGACCCAGCTGTAAATGGTATCTGACTCTGCTCTTGACTTAGGGAAGGCTAAGGTAGGAAGGTAGTGAACTGGTCACACCACCTCTTGAAGCTAGACCTAGTATAGTGAAGTCTCTAACACTTCACTGTTCTACGGTCGTATTTGCTATGGGACTACCTTTAAAGTACACACACACAAAACTGGGAAATTTAAGAGATTTGTGTCGTTATATCAGAGAGAAAGGGGGGGGGGGGGGGGGGTCGGTGGCGAAATGTCAGAAATGGGGGAGGGAGGTTAAACGAATGGCTAAAATTGCGTGACGTCATATGTGGACGACCCCTATGGACATACATAGCAGGAAGACTTGAGAGGAAATTAGACTAGTCCTGGAGCAACACAGAAAATAAACTTTGGGAACGACAGAACTAAAGAGTTATTGTCAGTGGTCTAGGCGTCCAGCGATCAACAAACTTCTAAAGAAAAGCAAAAGCATTGACCGATTGAGCAATAAAAATGAGCGCTTTAAAAATCTGTCATGCTTTACATTACACTGACAAGATAGCAGCCAAAAAAATTAAATAATAGTAAATTCATGAAAATCATGCACTTGGCGCGTAGTTCCCGGCGTTTCTGGTGAGACAACGACAAAATAGGCCTACTGCACAATCTGGCAACTCGTACAAGGCGACTAATGTGAGTTTGTGTATGGGGTCTCGCAACCTTATCAATTTAAAACAAATTGTCCCAGAAACCACAGCTGCGTGTGAATGTTTGATACAGGCTTCCTGCAAAGCGCCCAGCTACAGCGGTAACTCCACGCCCCGTAAGGCGCTAACAGGAACATGATGATGATGATGATGATGAATGATGATAATAAAATATTTCCAACATTAGGTTGGATAGCCCAAAGATCAACCGAAATTATGCGTTATTTATGTTAGAACAAATGATATAGTGCGCCAGGAAAAGAACGAATAGTGGATAGATGGAGTTACTGAAGAGTGGAAGAAAAAGGCTTTACAACTTCAACATATTAGCAATTTCTGATCAGTGGTGGAAAAAAAAAAGTTAAGAGGAAGGAAAGATGAGTGGAATCCGGAAATAGACAACCATAGATACGAGGAGAAAAGCCAATACAACACAAGGAAAACATCTTTCCGCTATTATCGTTAGGCATAGTGTGGTTTCCTGCATTTATACTGTGATGCTGAAGGTACACAAATATTGCTGTCAGTGGCAACAGGACCCTTTTCCAATAACTTCAAGGCAGAAATAGTTATAGCCTCCGCATGCATAACTGATTGTGGCACATTTGTTTGCAAGATGGACCGACAGATTGAGTGAAGCTATGAATGTATTGCCAAAGCTGACTAGACAGTCTCACTGACGGTTGGTTCAAAGATAATCTGCAGAAACGTATTAAATATATTGGCCGCAGGAAGGAAGTAATAGGAGAGTTACTGGCAGATATATTTATAAGGAAACTAGAAGTTAACTGTGTCCTAGCAGGTTGAGAACAATCTGACTAATCTAAGAACAAGTAGGTATCCATGCCCATGATCTCAATGGTATTGAATTATTGGCTAGAGCCCCATTTCATTAAATACAAAGATGACACACAGTACTAGACATCACTATATTAGCAATAAAAAAAAGTAAATAAAGCTAATCTTGATTTTAGTTAAATATAATAATAATAATATAATAATAATAATAATAGCCTTTCAGTCATAACTGACTGATAACGCGCCCCTGAGGTAACAGCCCTCAGCTGCTTATTTTCCTAGTGTTCCTTTCGATGTTTTCTCCTCTTTTCTGCTTGCCGTGACACCTTCTTTTCGCCCAATCTGAAGCATCGCCAATTGATGTGATCGACAGCTTCATCCTCCCAGGTTGCTAGATCTATGTCCAGTGCTCTCATGTCTCTCTTGCACACATCTCTGAAGCTCCGCTCCGGTCGCCCAACTGTTCTTTTGCCATCTGCCAGCTGTCCATAGAAGAGTTAATTACAATAAGACTGTCCTGAGGAAAAACAAAATACCATATGTATATATGTATATAGAAAAATTACAGAAAATGTTTAGTATTATCCATGATACATCTTGCCTGATTTGGACGCAACACACCCTGTTCATACCAGATAACCAGTTTGCATATACCATTAGAACAGAGCATGGAACTGCACTTTCCATCCAATTTGTGGACTTTATAAAATAAGACATTAGATAGTTCCCGAGGTAGATACATAATGACTTAGGAAAGCGGAGAGACAATATGCAGCTCCCCAAACGCCATTAACCTGAGAAGAAAAAATATTCTAGCCCAGCAGTAGGCATCCCGGGAGCACAGGTGATCTACTATAGAAACACTGGGCTCTCTAAAGATCTACACTGATAATATTTAATCACTATCAGACCTAAAGGTATTTTAAATTTGGGCATGGCCCCCCCCCCAATATAACCTAATATAACGAGACAAACACCTTGATAAAATTATGTCTGTTTTTAAGGTTCAGAGAATTTTGAAGTAGGAATAAATGACGCCTATATGTAAATTGTAACTCTGGCGGACGATCTTTTCCTGCAGCTCCATCGACAGAGCGGCTGAAAATTTCAAACTAAATGCTATTTTACCGAAAGTTAATTTCACTTCAAAGAAGAGATCTCGTTCCTGTTTCCTGATTAATGTGAATGTTTGTAAGCTAGCTCCCGAGTTTTCACTGGAATCGCGACAAAGTACCATTCGTCCTGGGAATATAATGTTTTAAAATGGTGGCAGCATAGTACTAGTCCGTAATGTCTCTAGCTTAAAAAAAAAAAATTAATCCCTCTCTTTGTGGTGAGTTGGGATTATATAAATATAGTTATAAGGGACTTAGTGTACTGAATGAGATCAGCTGTGAAGGTCTCTGTATCTAATAAGTTTGGTGTAATACAGAGAACCTTGCTTGCTACCACATTTCGACCTCAATCAGACTTATTCTTGAATTGTATGATGACTTCGTTAATGTCTAGGGTTATGATAGTGATGAAGTGTAAGTTCACAACAACCAACAGACAGATAAACACCTAAGTTAAGATCCACAACAATTTACAACACTATGACAATCACAAACACATAACACTCTAAAGATTTATCTTAAGTAAGTCAAGTGTAACTTTTATACAATGTATTAGCTTTTTCAATATGTAGATATCCTGATCCTACTACAATGTGAATCCGGAATCGCAATCAAATGTAAGCACACTGTTTATTTACAAGAATTTATACAAAAGATCTTTGTCCAGACATATACTATTATTGTAATATGAGTGTAGTGTTGTGATGTATTATTATGAGGAAATACTGGCTTTTAGTGCTAGGTTGTTGTTTGTCATCACGATTTCATGTGTTTATACTGGTGGAAATAATATTGAAGGATTCACAGATTCTGGTTTTTTTTTTAAATTTCTGTCCCTTTTGTTTTTATAATAAAGTTCAGTTCAGGGTTATTTTATTCAAAGTTGAGCTTTTCGTGCTGACAAGCGCTTATCTCATAATGCAGCTGCAGGAAACCTGTATCCTCTGCTTGCTTGCTTCTCAGTTTGATAGTATGATAGACAATGGCCGCTATCTTGTGCAAGGAGTCTGCTGCCAGCTTTCTGGATCACACAGTACTCAGACCGGACGATGCAATATCACCATCTATACCACGGCCCCTGAAATGAGAAGGTTGTGCCTCCTTCTAATAACTAATATACAATATTATTCCACACTGAAGTACATGACAGTACAAACAAACATAAAGTTCAGCGCTTTATGCCAACTGCTAGCTTTTCATGTGACAATATACACCAGTATTCCTCTCCCTAATGGTTACAACGCCTCTGCAATTCCAGCTGTAATCCCTTCCATACAATAGGATAGGTGTTATGTTACTATATGGCAATCCAATATATATATATATATATATATATATATATATATATATATATATATATATATATATATATATATATATATATATATGCAGTTATACTCCTCTCTGACAATCTTTTACATGGTGGAGCAATATCTAGGCTTTGCCTCATGTTTGCTACTGAACCACACACATACAGACATAATTTATCATTTCACATTCAATTTTCATATAAAATACAGATTAAAAATGTCTAGCTTACCACAATTCGTAAGGAAATACACACTAAAGATGACTGGCACAGTTTGATCTGCGGTATGTCCAGGCTGTTATATTATTTAATTTTGGATAACACTGCCTGCTCTCATCTCTCACAATGTGTAACGATATGGCGTCCCCTCTAAGATTTCTTCTGCCAATATCCAGTGTATTAACCAATCGTTTTGAATATTTTCAAAGATAAACAGGCGTTCAAATATTTTCATTCACTCTTCCCCGTTTCTAGGCATCTATTTGTTACTCAGGGTTCACCCAATCAAATTTCTTTTAACTTCAAAGTTCAGCCAATGGCCTCCCTCGTACTATCTTAGACTTTCTGTCACTACTATGTTTCAACAAAATTCAGGGAACTCCATCCCAAGCAGATATGACCAAACCTGACAGTATCTCTGTTCTCTATATGTTTTATTACCAATATCTAATTATCTAATGGACTTTTTAGATAATTTATTACATCTTCCTAGTCCACTAGCCTTCCTGTACACGAATATATGATTTTCAAGGGGCTAAGTGGCGTAGTTAAGAATACGATCTTTTTTCGATGTTAAGTGTTTAATTTCAACTACCACCTGTTCAATCCTTTACGACTGTACTATCAGTATAAATTCAGGAGCCCTACGTAAAATATCAGGTTTCCTAATAAGAATTAAACCTGTTTTCAAACCTAACATCGTATCGTTAGTTTTTTTCATCACTGTTTATTTGAAAAAAAAATCAGGCCATGCACACTGCGCGTTGGTTTATTTTTAGACACACTGCGAGTGGCTTGCGTTACTGTGTTCCATGGTCCGTCTATCTCTCCCTGCTTTTTTCCTTCTAAGCTCGTCTGTCTTTCGAAGGCTAACCTTGTGCGCGATTTTGAACTAATGTTAGTTTTTAAAATCAAGGTCGTCTAGAAGATTTTACTACACATTCTATTTTTAGAACTACGGTTATTGCCGTATCGTTAAGCCTAAGCATTTTATTTAGGAACGAACGAATTAGGACAAGTAGAATTCTTGTGTTAGCCATTACGGCGATATACAACGAAGGCGTTATCTATACTGGGAAAGCACTGGTCTTTCTCCATTCTTCTTCCTATCGTAGTATTTCGTTCTGCTTTACATTTATGTGCTAATTTAGATATGGGTATTAGAATTTTTCACCACACTCTTCACCCCCCCTTCCGAGATCTACCAAATCATCCCCTTGAGCTACCGATAGGTCGCGAATGAGCTGTTCATTAACGAAGTCGTGTCAGAAATGCTGTGTTGATTGAAAGTACTAACCATCCAGAGTAAGCTTCAAACTAGAAAGTTAAAATATAGCTAAACTGTATAAATTCTTTCTTTCTTTCTTTCTTACTTTCTTTCTTGTTCTTTTCTTCGTTCTTTATCCTTTTTCTTTCTTGCTTGTCCTTTTCTTTCTTTTGTTCTATTTTCTTTCTTTCTTTTTTCTTTCTTTTCTTTTTTCTTTCTTTCTTTCGTGTTCTTTTCTTCATTCTTTTTCTTTCTCTTTCTTGTTTGTACTTTTCTTTCTTTTCCTATTTTCTTTATTTCTTTCTGGACAACTTCCAACCATTTACCTTTTTCGGTTAATTATTGACTACTCACATTCCTTGGGTTTCTCAGTTCGTTTATTTATGTGTTCAGACTGATATGGTTAAGAAGGGAGAGGGCAGACAAAGAAGACATAATTGGTCACTCATGTTAGAAGGTTCGGGCAGCCATTCCCAGCTCTGAGAAATATTTGTTGAGGGAGTATGACGAAATCAGTCGTACACATCTTATAACTCTCATCCACTCCTGCAGTATCACTTCATTTCTTCATTTTCGCATTCATCATCCTATTATTTGGCATTATTATATGCATCTTCATTATTCTTGCGGTGACCGCTAACAGACTGATTACGTTTACTAAGTGAACGTAGTATTATCAGTATTTATACGATTATCTCGTAAGTCATTCTGGCCACCTCCGAAATAGACTTCAGTTGTTTGTGCAACGTGGTATCGCACGAACACGCACAGAAAGCCAGATTTCTATCTAAGGAAGCCGCCTGAGGGACGGGCGAAAACACCAATGATAATTAAATAATCGTTTCATCTGAGCCCTCTCGGTATCAACATTGCCGATCTGTCTGGGTAGGCAATCTTGCCGGAAAGTATTACGCCATCAAATAAGTTCACAGATTTGTTTGTGAGTTGGCGGAAGCATTGCGACATATTAAAAGAGGTCACGCGATGGAATTTTAAAATGTAATATTTTAAAACTCGCAGGGTAGAATTAAATTAAACACCTCTACCCAGTTAGTTTAGAGCTTTCGATTGGAGTGATTTGAAAGACGGGATAAACAATGGTTCTCATTGGAAAATTCGTCGGAAGAACAATCTGGGATTCGAACTTAGAATGAGAGATATAATATAGCAAAATTGGAGACACAAATCAGACTGCATCGCTACGTCAAACTAGCAACTCCCAGAAGCCAGAGAGAGAAGGATCGGACTAAGAATTCCTATATTATAAGTGACAGACCAGAAGTATTTGGGCAACTTTAAAGCTTAAAAGTGAACCCGCATTTTTAAATACAAAGACTGGAAACATAAAAGACTAGGACAGTATTTGGGCAACTCTGAAACTTAAAAGTAAACCCGCATTTTAAATACGAAGTCCGGATACCTAAGGAATCAGATCACCCGTCATAAGAGAATTACTAAAGTTTCCCAGGCCAAGTGATTCGCAGAACACCCGTCATAAGAGGACTGCTAACATTTCCCAGACCAAGCGATTTGCAGAGCACCCGTCATAAGAGGATTACTAACATTTCCCAGACCAAGTGATTCGAAACATCTAATAAAGTGCTGTGTCCATTCTAAACTGTGCCAGGAGATTGTGTTTCCAAAAGTTACTTTGGGGTAAGTGTAAACTTTTATTTTACTAATGTAAATTTGAAATTTTTTTTGGCTAAGTTGTTATATATGAGGCTGGCAACCTCAACCTATGAAAATAGTATATTAATAAACCACTAAAGCAAGTGCTGGTGATTGTTTCTTGCTATTCACTGAGAAACGCCAAAACAGCAGAGGTGACTTCAGACTCCGACTGGAGTAGTGATGAGTGATGATTACATCATGTGTGAATCCAGTGTATCATATCATTTTGTGAGATATATGTACATTGTTACTTGTAATTCAGGCAAATCATTGTTCGCGCTGTCCAGACACATTTTCCCCATTTTAATACCCAGAATAATACTGATGATTTCTAATCAGCTGCCCTGGGTTACGCTGTGTATACTCAAGAATAATTATTCCGAGAGAATAACATTGGTGGGTGGACAGCGAGATAATGCGCCTGTTAATTTGCATCCCACAAATGTACTTAGCAGAGGCATTTGTTTTTAATTTTGTCTAAAAGATTGTGGTACTAAGCTATCAGACCGTTTGAGGAACGAAGCTACCAGAATGTGAAGTGTCATCATCACAAAAGAATCGACAAAAACCTAGGCTGCAGGACTCGCTCATACAAGCTAAGTGCTAACTAACAGGCACCAACAAAAGGACTAAAATTAAATATTAATTTTAAATTTAAAATCCTCAAACCAAATCTCGATGCAAGATCTTTTATTTTCAGCTAAAATTCACCATCATTCTATTTATTTTAACCTGATAAAACTAATTGATTTTTAAATGTGTTACATGTTGTTTTAAAACATAATAATCCTAGTTGATTCAGTTATTTTAAGTATGAAAGCATACGTATGAGCAATACTATTATATATATATATATATATATATATATATATATATATATATATATATATATATATATATATATATATATATATATATATATATATATATATATATATATATATATATATATATATATATATATATATATATATATATATATATGGACATATATTTACCTCTATAGAACTACTTCTTATAAAAGGGAATTTCGCTGGATTTACACCAGCGGGGAGCTTGTACGGGCTATAACCATTGCTTCAATCTTCATAAAAGACGGCGGACCGATAATAAGTTAACATTTGCTCAGCCAATGCCGCATCGTTCTTAACTTAGGAAACATCTTATGAAAACTCCCTTGAGATAGTAGCGTCTTTACCCTTCTATCTACAACTCTGCCAAGAGTAATCTTGTGCGAAGGTAGAGACCTTTGACGACCAATTTTAGATACTCTTGAGTTTTGGCCACTGATGACCACTACTACAAAGCAGGGGAGGCAATCCATGACAGGGAGCTTCAATAACAGCTACGAGGAATCATCAGCCGGAGAGCGGTTTTCCACTTGGTGCGGTCGGCAGCTTCATTCTACCAGGCTGCTGTTAAAACCTTGTTTTAGTTATTACTTAAAATCAGCTGTAGCAATGCCGCTCAAAAATTGATAGGTTGAAAATTTAAAATGTATCAAGAAAGCTAGCCGGATTGTCTACAGTGAGTGGAACGTATAGATTTTGAGCGTCAACGATTTGAGAGACGGCAAAGATATAAAGCGTATTCGACCTTACATAAAATTGTGTAATATATAACCCATATACCACTCGAGAAAGAAAGAAAGTGCCCTCAACCAACAATTATTACCCGACATTTTCTTTACTTGAACTACAGGAACTTTAATATTTAAACATGCGTATTAATATAATCAACGGACCTTGTGTATAGATTGATTGGGGACCGCTTCCCCAATACGAGGCTTCCCTCTCTTCCCCCCCCCCCCCCCCCAAAAAAAAAAAAACCGCAACAGAATAAGTAAGGCTTGAGGAAACCAACAACAACATTGAGAGTGAACTTCAACTGGTCATTGGCATCCCTACAGCTGGGCCTACCAATACCAATTTATGCAACGGACAGTCCATGTCAGCAGGATCAAGAGTCACAGATAAGTGTCTATTTATGACACTGACTACCTATAAGAAACAGCTAATATTGAAAAACCAAAGTTCAGTCAACTGATGACAATTAAGTGGAAAGTCAAGAGACTAAAAACAGTGATTTCAGTAACTTTATTATTTAAGATCTTGAAGTCTAACCAGACAATAATAGTAATTGTGTGAATATACTTTATATATATGTATATGCTTTTCCAACTAGTAGAAATAGAATATTAGTGTAATTATTAAACTATTTTAACTGTACCTGAGGATTTATTCACTTCTTCCATTTTGTGGGTTCAGTGAATGTACATTTTACTTATCCCCTAGAATATAAGTAATCATAAGATAGTCACAGGGAGGAGACACCTTAAATCCTGGTACTACTTCTTACCAACTGGGCCAGGGTTTTCACAGTCTGACTATTTATATGATAACAATACACCAGTGCTTATTTCTAAGACTGGGGTATTACTTGTAAGGTCAGAACTCTTTTTTCTGGCATACTCTTACATAATAAATCATTTTAAATAACCTCCCTGATCAGAAGAAGGCGCTGGCGATGCATAAAATACACATTGAGGAAACCTGTACTATGTCTTACTAGGCAATCATAGTTCTGCTATCCCCGGAGTTGGAGAGGTTGAGGCAGACTTAAAAACACACGGGGCAGAGATCTGGAGACGGACATGAATTTGATGGGAAAGACATTGAGCTGATGGCACGTGACAGGAGGACTTGACATGGGTTTGCTGAAGAATAATGAATGACTGAAAGCAGCAAGAATCTCGCCGGCAGTGGAAGGTCAAGCAAAAAGGTAAAGGTAGTCACTTAGCAGATACTGCCCTAGTGGAGTGAAGTGTTAGATACTTCACTATACGAGTTCCAGCTTCGAGAGGTTGGGGGTGACCAGTTTCCTTCCTCGTTGCCTTTGCTTTCCACAACTCAAGAGCAGAGTCAGGTACCCAATTACAGCTGGACAGACTGGAGCGTGAAGCCACTGTTTTTCGAATCATTACCTTTGCTTTCTTTTAATAAGTTAGAGTGATTCGGAAGCTATCTGCTCGTTAATTAATTGGCTTGTTATGAATATGTTTTGTGTCAAGCATTTCAAATGCCTGAAAAGTGAACTAATGTACTCTTCTTGTACGTGGGAAAAGATACCGTATTGGCCCGAATATAGTACGGCAACGCAAGCTTGCGTTAAAATCAGTTCATGAGATTTTTAACTTTTTTGCCACCTCCAGTGCCTTCATTGTAATAACGTCACGTCTTATCCGGTATACTTGGTTTCATTCGTCGTGGATGTATTCAAGTCTATCGATATTTTGAAATGTCCCAGTCTTAGGTCCTCTGAATGCTTATCTTGACGCTCTGTTCTTCATTTTTTTTTTTTTTTTCGCCAAAGCCGTACATGAGCCTCAGAAACACCAAGCTTGTTAGCAGCCTTTATGTTATTTATTGGTTGCGCTTCTCGTATTGCTGTTCCTGTAAAATTAATATCCTAGCTTCTGCTCATTCCCTTGTTTACTTGAGACGCCGAGGAATGAGTTAATTATTAGAAGCACGCGGTAATTCCCGACCGCGCTGGCCGGTACAGTTCCAGTGTGCTACAAAATAGATCTCTGTAGGAATCTGCCGTTCTTGTCGGTGAAAAATATTAGCTGTGCATGTAATATAGTTTTCAGAAGGACATTTTTATTTTTAAAAAAAGATCGCACTATATTTGGGCCAATACGGTAATCTTTACTCGTGAGATAACAGTTCAGGTGTATATTTATCAGGCCGTTTTAATGAAGATTTAACAAGGTTGACCTTGAAGAAACACCGCTACAAGATGTAGAAATGTACACATATAGGCACAGTAGGAGGGACAGACAATGATCCAAGACTATAATTCCCGCCGTAAGGTACTTCAGTCGGTCGGTCGGTCTGTCACACTTTGCACACCGTCATTTGCGCACTTTTTCTATTTTTGAGAGAGTGCATTAACTTTCGAGCACAGCTAAGGGGGCGCAACTGTGGTTGAAAGTTAGACAATAATTTATTGTTTCCCCTTATATGTACTCTCGCGAAAATAGCAAAGTGTGACTGTGTGCATTAAATCAACAGACAATCAAGATACTCTTCTGTCCAGTTTCATTCGGGAAACGGATTTAACTAATAATTTTTCTTAAAAAAACCTCAAAATATGTCTGATTGTTTCTTCAAGACAAAATTTTAATTTAAAGTATTGCAGACTTATTATTATGGATCAAAATGATAAGATAGCTAAAATGAAGAAACGATCGCGTTATTCACAGCGACCAAGCGAGACTATAGAAGAAGCAGCAATGTAATACGTGTAACAGAAACAACACACTATAATTAAAAACCTGCCAGTTTTGACGGGTTGTTGCTAGTATCAAAATAAGAATACAAAAAGCAAGATAAGCTTTCATTGTATTAAGAAATATATGTGGACCAAGAGAAATCACGCCCAACACTAAAATAAGAATCTTCAACTCAAATGTCAAGTTAATCATAAAGTATGGCTCTGAAGCATCTGAAGCATGGAAAACAGCAAAAAAAAAACAACCAAAAAATCTACAGACTTTCATAAATGGGTGCTTGCGTAAAATAAGAGGATTAAAATGGTACAAAGCCTGGTCGACCTAATAGGCTACATTAGGTCTTAGAGGATCTTACGGGTAGTATCCAGTTTTACTTATTTTCTCATGTTTCCCACTTAGCTGTCGCTTACTTTCATTTCCCTGGCGAAGGCCTTGTGGCCGCAACGTTGGCTATTTTCTTTATCGGTTGTCCTAGTTAGACGAATCATCCATTATTGCTTTTTCTTCCATATGCATGCACCCTATGACAAGGTCACTAATGTGGAACTGATGACAAGAACCAGACAAGTGCCAGTGGAGCAAGAGATGAGAAGAAGACACTGGAGATATATGACACACATTGTGGAAACCTGCGGATAGCATTACAAAGCAGTCCTTGTTCTGGAAACCCGAGAGTAAAAGGGGCAGAGGTAGACCAAAAAAACACACAGGAGAAGAGAGCTGGAGAGAGAGAGAGAGAGATATGAAAATGATAAAGAAAACGTGAAAATAGCTTGAGCTAATGGCACATGACAGGAGGATTTGGTATGTGTTTGTCGAAGGCCTATGCTCCTTGGGGATCAAAGGGATATTAATTGATTTAAAAAGACTTTGTTAAAAAAATGTTACTTTATTTAAATCACATAGCACACAACACCTCCATGACCCATGACTTCATTTATGTGGCTTCTGTTAACATGGGCTAAAAATTCAAGGACAGTTGAGTGTGTCAGTAATGTTACCTGAGTTTTAATAGTCATAACTTTTTTAAACAAAATGACGTGTTAATTACTTTCAATCACAAAGCAGACAAGATCTTCTTGATACATCTCTCCATTTCTTTGGCTTATGATAAAATGGAATAAAGTTCAAGGATATAACGTCAGTAGCTTTGCATGAGTTTTTTTTCCGGATGTGAGAGCAGAGACATTAATTTACATCTATAGTGTTTAACATTTTAAAGTCGTGAGCCACATTGCTAGTTTTGATAGGTCTATTTGCGACTATGAGATATAATTCGTACAAATTTCAACATTGAGCTAAAGAAGCATGATAATTGAAAAAGTGAAAGTTACTTCATAGTCGTTTGCCCTGTCGTATAGTAGGCCTATCTTTATCACTCTCTACCTTTTCCAACATCTTTCTTATTTTGTTTTCTCCCACATTTTGCTCTTTCATCGTGGTTAAAGTAATCTTTCTTAATCACTACTTGTGTAACTTTACACGCCTTTGATTTAGTCCCCCAACCTTGAGTTGCCTTGCGGAACACACTTAGCTACATCAAAATCTTGGGGAAACCCACATGGCTACAGTACGAATTCTTTTGATACGTAATCCGAAGTTTAAACATCGTGAGACAAGCCACACTGAGTATTGTTTAACTTTTGGAAACACCAGGATTTGCAATAGAGACAACTCTTTTCATTGCAAATCCCCTGTTTAAACAAACCCGTAGTCATACCACATTGGAAACAATGAAACCCGGAGCGGTGGAGGGACAACAATGGGCTTGTTACTTGCTCAGGAATGCGTGTTGCAAGATGGTATCCGATGATAAGGGTTTAAGCTTCTTAGATGTCGAATACAGAGCGAGATAAGGAACAATAGACCCCACATAATAGTACGCATGACACGCAAAGCGACAAAAGACAGAAAGCTTTGTGACAGGGGAGGCGTAGGTTTCTGCAGTAGCGAGCCAATCATCTAACAACTGTTTGTCATGCAAAAGGACATGCAGCACGGCATTGAAAGTTGTTGCGAGCGCCAACCCCCTTTTAGCCAGTGTCACGCCCTGACATGGGACAAGAGAGAGCCAAGACCTAAACCACTATATTGGAGGCATATCGATTGGTTTGTAGGAAAAAGTATACGTCAAACATCCAATGTTTGAACACATTGGCACCCAGAGGTATAATCAGAGGACGCGATGAAATCAATACGAAGTTTCCAACATTTGTGAGACAGAAGATTTTCCCAGAGCTTAGTCAAAGTAAACTTGTTCATTCCTGTGTGGATATTTAATTCATATATGTGGAGTTTATATTGTTCTTATGGAATTTGCGAAGGGAAAAGGAGGTTAGTGAATCTTTTAAAAACTATTACTATGTTTTCTTAGTCTTTAGTTAAGATCACTTTTGCATAATAGCTAAATGTAGAGAAGACAGTTTTTCAAATTAATCTTTCTCAAAACTGATTAATTAAATCAAAGATTTTTCCCCTAGGATGATAGGATGCTAGGAAGTATTTGATAGTCCATACTACATCATCATTACAGACTTACATGTGCCCACACTCTCATGCGCAATATATTTAGCACTTATCAGGAGCATCTCATGTCACACATATTTACTAGAGAATTGAACTCATCTTTAGCGAGGAGTAGTATAAAAGAAAGTCAACCATTGATATTAAGTGTGAAAACTTACGAAGACTTTTGTGTGTCTTCAGTCCAACAGAAGTCTGAGTCTACACATTACGTGTTTGGCGTCTACCAGAAATAAACTAGCAAAGTCTACGTCTGGATAGCAGAATTCGCAATTTAGATCGTCCTTCACTTCCTCGGTTAAGAAGAAAGATTTCTCGCCCACGTTTTACACTTGGATTGCGCAGTATTTTATTCTCCTGCTTATCAAGTGCTCACAAGTTGATTACATATTCCAATATCAAGTTCAACTCACTCGAAAGCATACCGCATGAGTCAAGCTAAAGCACGCGCAAGCTGACTCTCATATTTATAGCAAGTTCACTCACTCAGAAGAGCGCATTGTGAGAATCAAGATTCCATACTTACAAGCTGATTCGCATATACAGCTAGCAAGCTCAAATTACCGCAAAGCCTAATTTATGAATCAAGAGTACATACTCAAGTTGTTAAGTCTACATACCAAGATCATTTCGTGTAAGAGCGCCAGTCTAGGCAGTATCTTTCAGGGATTAGACAGCAAAAAATTTCTTAACACAACAGTCAACGATTTGTCAACGCTACAGAGATAGTGCCAAACATTGAAGGACTGTATATCGCCAAAGTTCTCATTACAGAAAAGCTTTCATTAGTACGACCTCGTCTTGGATATAACCCACTGTCGTAATAATTTTAAATCTGTATGACCCCACGCTCCAATTCCCCGCTCAAAAACTAGCTATAATATTTGAATCTAAAACTAACTATAGTATTTGAAGCAGTCTAAGAACCGAGTCAAATTTACCGCCCACCAAAATTTATCTTAGAGCATAGTACAAATTTAACAACCAATCATAGTGTTTCTTTTTTTTTTTTTGGTAGTGATAAAGAAATCTTTTGACTTGGTGACAATACCTATTTTGCGTTTTTGACCGAACGAAGATATTTATTTCTTAACAACTAAAGATAATTAAGTTGAAAGAGATATCCCGAATTATAGCGCTGATATTGCTTAACACATAAGCATAAAGATTCTCTCATAATAAAATTTTATTGACTTAGATAAATTGATTTTAGTGATATTTTCATATCAGGGTAATGCCAAATTTAATTACTTAAAAATTACCCAGATTGAAATGCACAGGAATAACTAAGGGAAAACCATATAGAACGATAGGGAGCAATTGGCCGTTTAATTATCACTTTTGATAATTAAAATCGGTCCATTAATAACTGTAATATAAAATATTAAAATTTAGTCAGATTATACAAACCCGCTCAGATTCTCATCAGTCAACAGTCTCTAACAATAATTTTGACTGCGTTTCTGATTGGGTGGATGTAGTTCTATAAATAGTAACAAGGTACTACGATCTGGGCCATTTAATTCAAAATTTGCACCGAGCTGACAGCATTGGAAAGACGGAAAGATCAAGTCTTTGCCTTCTGATCTGAGAGCAGTTCTAAGATATCTTAGAAGGCCAGTTCAGCTTGTGTGTGTGTGAATATATTTCCTGACGGTAAGAAAGATATATTTATTTGCATATTTTGTTAATTATTACCCTGTGGATAACCAGATTATATGTTCGAGTACTAGTAGAATGTGAAACTAATGTGTTGTGCCATACTGACCCATTTATGAATGTGTGTAGTTGTGCAGACATGTTAGAAATGAAAAAAATGTGTATAGTGTTTGCAAATATGGCAACAAATTACGACAGTAAGTGTTAGTAGTGGTTTAAATTGGTATTTTCTTCTGGAGTGACACACTGTTCAAAGGTCATGTGATACACGCACAGGAACAGTTAGAATGAAGTAATCAATAGGTCACATGCTGTTTGGTACTTAACCTGATTATTGTACGGAAGCCAAGCATGGACTAAGGACACTAACATTGAATCAATACAGAGAAAGAATGATAACATGGAACGGACTGTAGGCAAAGAAATTCTAGATGTTGTGCAACTTGTTAGCACAATAACTGAAAAGGGTAAGACTTAATGTTGTTTGTGGGTGAGGGAATTGAGGCAGACTTCTACATGGAATGGGTTGTCCTTCTATTTCAGGTTATGTCACGTCATTACCTCGTGGCTGCATGCACTTGAGAGGAAGTTTGTGGGTGATGAGAGCTCCTCATATAATTGGAGTCAGATCCCATCTTCTCAGTCTGGAGCTACAACGTTTGTGGTCCTGCAGTGGTGTATGAAAATCAGCAGCAACATCATAAGATAAGTCCTTTATAAAGGCCCGTGACAATTCGTCCACCACTTCACTAAATAGTAACCATACTAGGTTTACAACCCTTTTTAGGATGAATAGATAAGACCTCCCAAATAAATAAAGAACACTTACAAGCCAGTGTTAGCAGAAGTTACCCATTAGATGAACAGAGAATGCGTAGTTATTCCTATGACAATCCACCTAATGGAAAGGATTTTCCAATATATTTATTTTGAGATGTAAATATCATTTTATTGCTTTTGAGTATTCCTGACCTGTAAAGATTGAGGTTTAGGACCATTAAATTGTACATAAAATTTCATACAGTCTTGCTTAATAATTTTATTAAAGTTAAAGTTCTGTTTTGAAATTAATAACTATTATATTAAATAAACTACCCTAGACGTAGCCAAATAAAATAACACAGTTAATCATTTACCAAATTAAGATCTCAAGAGGTAGCAGTAGGGACTCAGAGTACTACCTCATCATCTTCTCTGAGAACTTACATAGCTTGACCCCACTTTGACGTCTATACATCCTTGCTCTTTTCAGAGAAGGGGGTATTACTTATAAGACCAGTCTCTTTTCTTGCACTGTCCTGGTATCCTCTGATACACCTATTTGTCCAGGATATCCCATAGTTTAGTAACATCAAAACCTCTTATGACACCCACACAACATACCATTCACCTACCTGGGACAGTCTACACATTCATGTGTGTCATCATACATGGGAAAAGCATTAAGAGACACATGGACAGTGTAAATTAGACATCAGTTTGGTAACAAGTATCATATCACATCATCTTTTCGCTTTACATAGGTTCATTCACCTATTTAACTAACAACATTATTTATAGCTCATCTGTGTGTTTTGTGTAAATTATCTTCACCATTATCACGTTGTAATTACTACTAACCCTATATGTATAGATATTTAATTAATAAACCCAATAACCGTTTGATCATTATCTAGTTCGTTAATGTATTTTTTTTTTTTTTTTTTTTTGCGTACGCCCGCTAATACTCGAGGCGAAATCTCAGGTTATTATTTATGTCTAACCTGACATTGATTTTACGTGAGTATCCCTTTATTTCTTGTACAGAGACAGGTGTCCCTCGCCATTCAGGCAAATACTCGCCGATTTCGGAGGTACCCATTGCAGCTGGGTCGGCTCAGGAGCCGCCAGTCCCTGGTCGACGACACTCCTTTCAAATGTCCTCGCCAGGTCTCGAGTTAATCCAGTCCAAATCCCGGTCGACGAAAAATCCTCAAATGCCGTCGCCCGGGTTTGATCCTGTATCACCCGGTCGCCAGAGCGGTGTTGTAACCACTACGCTAGCGCGGCTCCCCGTTAATGTATCATTCGTGCTGTCGGTGTTACATATTTACACATAGGTAAAATTCTACATTTAGACGAGATTGGGGGCCCTTTCTTTCTTTCTATTCGGGATCTGAGGACAAAAGGTAAGGTCGTGGGGAAATAGAACACTTTCCATAATTGATTAGAACACACTATCTAGTGTGTGACATATTTGTGTACGTCTTTCTACATTCTTCGTTCTCTCTTGCATTATCGATTTATTTCTTCATTTCCACACTCATCACCCTATTATTTGGCATATGTTATACACCCACATTTTTTGCTCTGACCACTCTCTAGACTTGTTTACGTTTCAACAGGTGAATCGTAGTATTACAAGGCTAATTAAACAGGTCAGCAGTTAATACTTTTATCACTTGAGTCGTCTAGCCTCCTTTGATAGAGACGATCCTTGTTGACACAAGGTGCTCTCGAAAGATCGACGAAAAGCAAGCCAGACTGGCTAAGAAATCCGTCTGGGGTATGTATGCAAACACAGGTGATAATATGTAATCGCTTCCGCTGGACCATCTCAGTAGCAATAGTACGAATAACTTATCAGAGGAGACAACATGAGCGGGAGGTATTAGTCAGGAAATAAGTTCACCGATGTGTTTGTGAGTTTGTACAAATACAATCGTAAGTATTTTTGCCATATTTGAAAGAGGTCACGAGTTTAAATTTTAAAATTGCTATTTTAAAACACGCGCGGGATAGTAATAATTTAACACCCCGACTCACATAGTTCTTAAGAGACAGGATTGGTTTAATTTGAGAGCAGGAATAAACTTTGGCTTTCATTGCCAAGTTTGTCGGAAATACCATCTGGGACTTGAACTGAGAAATGGAAATATAATCTAGCGAAATCGGAAACACATTTCAGACTGCATTTTCAAACGTCAAGTAACATCTCCCAGTAGCCAGAAAGAAGGGTCGGACAAAGAATTCCAGAATTAAAAGTGACAGCTCGAAGTATTTGGACGTCTTTATAGTTTAAAAGAGAACCCGCAATTTTAAATACCAAGACTGGAAACTTAAGGAATCAGAGCACCCGTCATAAGAGGATTACTAAGATTTCCCCGACCAAGTGCTCGAAGCATCTATTCAAAGTTGCTGTGTCCATTCTACTGTGCCAGGAGATTGTATATCCCATTAGGGGTGAGTGTAAACATTTATTTTACCATGTGAATTTTGACATGCCTGCACTTGCTAAGTTGTTATACAAAGCATAGGAGGTTAGGAACCTCAGCATATAAAAATGGTATGTTCATAAACCACTACAACAAGCACTGGTGTTTGCTTTACGCTAGTTCGCTCAGGAAAGCGAAAGCAGAAGCGACCCCAGACTTGGAATGGAGTATTGAAAGGATTACCTCACTTGTGTCTAGAGTGTAAAGTATCATTTGGGGAGATATATGTACCTTGTTAATTGTAATCCAGGCAAGCCATTGCACTCGCACTGTCCAGACACATTTTCCCCATTAAAGTGACCAGAAGAATTACGGTGATTTCTAATCACATTCCGTGAGTTATACTGGATATACTTAGGGATAATAATTATTCAGAGAGGCTAACATTGGTGGGTGAACAGCAAGACAATGCGCAAGTTAATCTTCAACCCACAAATGTACTTAGCAGAGGCATTTTCTTCTTTTATTTTTCCTAAAGTTCGTGGTTCGAAGCTACAAGACGGTTCTTAGTACCAGACCAGTCTGAAGTAAGAATCTTTGCCACAATCTCGTGATTCAGGAAGCGGGGTTTGACACCACCTACCTACAGTGGACACGTTGTGAAGACACCCACATTAGGAGTGAAGTTCATCTAGACACCTCTCGAGAAGAATCCTCTTCACAAAAGACCTGACAACGACCCATTGCAGTACTCAGCCAGTTAAGTTGTTTGTAACAGGCGCACGCAACGGACAATAATAATCATCAGTCCCCAGTTAAGTCTCAGTGAAGACAAATTTTAACTCCGCCTATGCCGGTCCCAAGCCCGGATGAAAAAGGAGGAGGGCGGCCTGCATGGAGGCCGTAAGGAGGCAGCCCCTCCACCATGCAAAGGCACAACAGGCCAATCACCTGTTTGCTGTAAATCACGATTACGAGCAATACAAGAGAGAAAACTGGACTGATTCTAAAGGCGACGAACTGGAACGGACTACGGACTACGACTTATGGAACTTGAAACACAAGAAGTATAAATGGGAAGGAAGAGGAGCTTGTCGAAGAGATGAGGAAAGCAAAACTAGAAATCCTGGTTATAGCGGAAACAAAGAAAAAAGGACAAGGAGTCATGGATCTCGATGGCAACACGCTGCTCTACAGTGGTGTACCCACATCTGAAAGAGCTAAAGGGCGGCGTGGGTTGGATTGTGGCCAAAAACCAAAAAGATAGTATCAAGGGATGGAACTCGGAGCGCATTATGGTTGTAAAACTAAAAAAAGGAGAAACCATAGTCAACCTGGTCATAGTGTATGGGCCAAATGAGGATGAGAGAGCAGAGGTCAAGGAGGAATTCTTCGAGCTGCTTCAAAGGACAGTGGATGACTGCCTAGATGAAGTTATCATGCTCGGAGATTTTAATGCCAGAGTCGGAAATGACCATGCTAGATGGGGTGGAGTTATCGGAAGATATGGAGAAGATACTCTCAATGACAATGGAAAGCGACTCCTTAGATTCTGCAGTGAGCAGAATCTGATCATTACAAACACAAAGTTCCCCCATAAGCGCATACATGCATACACTAGATGTGAACCAACAAAGAATGAGAAGTCAGTGATCGACTATGCCATTGTTCGGAGAAGCTCATTCAAATATGTCCGAGATGCTAGAATCTGGAGGGGGCCAGAGATTGGAAGTGATCACTACCTGCTAACAATCAAAAGAACAACTGAAAGAGTTGCTCAGCCTAGGAACTGCCCAACATCACGCAAGAAACCAAGTAAACGAGTGGGAGAAATGAGCATTAGGACCTACAAGCTGAGAGAGCCAGAAATTAAGACCAGATATCAGGGGCTTATTGCTGCAGCGGTGAGCAACACAGAAGAACGACCTGATGACTTGGAAACCCTCTAGATTAAATTCAAGGATATCATAAAGACAGCTGCTGCAGAAGCATGCGGTGAAGTCCGACTTGGGAACAAGAGAAAGAGGACACCTTGGTGGACAGAGGAAGTCAAAGAGAAAATAAGAGAGAAGAAAATGGCATGGAAACAATACTTAAGAGCTAAAAACACAACAGGACAAATGGAAAATATAGAGAATATGTGACACTCAGAACAGAAGTAAAGAACAAAGTGAAAGCAGTAAAACAGAAGTCCTGGGAAGAATTTGGAGAAAAGCTAGAAAAAGATGCACAAGAAAACCAGAAATTGTTCTATAAGACCCTAAAGAACATGAGGAAGGAAAAACAATGCCCTCTCAAATTTATAAAGGACAAGCAAGGCAAATTGCTTACTGCCCCGAAGGAAGTAATGGAAAGACGGAAAGAATATTTCTCAGAACTCCTGGATGGCGAGCATGGTGAAGCATCAGAAATGATAACCACTAGGACAGAAGAGAAAACCAATGATGGTGAAGATGACATAAAGATGGAAGAATTGAAGGCAGCACTGGTGAAAATCAAGATGGGCAAAGCAGCATGGCATGATGGTATAACACCAGAAATGGTTAAGTTCATGGGAGCATCAGGCGACCTATTACTCTTAAGGGTTTTACAGGCAGCGTGGTACAACAAGACCATACCGAAGGATTGGGAGATTGCCATCATAACACCAATTTTCAAAAAGGGTGACAATCGACAGTGTGGAAACCATAGAGGCATATCCATTCTCAGTGTCCCTGGTAAAATCTACTCTAAAATCCTAGAGCAGAGACTCCGACGCCTAGCTGAGCCACAATTGGATGAGGTCCAGTGCGGATTCCGAGCAAACCGAAGTACTCAAGACCTAATCTTCACACTCAGACAGCTGAGTGAAAAGGCCCTTGAGTATAAGAGTGAGATCCATCTTTGTTTCATAGATCTGGAAATGGCGTTTGACAGGGTCCCCTGGAGCAAACTTTGGGACTGTTTGGCAAGGAAGAATATTTCAGCACCTCTGATTCATGATATACAGAGCTTCTACAAGTCTTGCAGAAATAATGTGAGGACAGCAAACCATAAGTCAGAAGAGTTCAGGACTACCACTGGTGTAAGACAAGGTGATATCCTATCACCTTACCTCTTCATACTCCTTATGGACGATGTCATCAAGGCATGTAAGGAGAGAACAAGAAAGTATTCAGTGGGGTACTGGAAGATGAGACAGGTCTATATTTCGGAGATGGCATTTGCTGAGGATGTTGCCCTGATTGCTAAATCAGAGGCACATCTCCAATCCAACCTGCAAGTCTGGAAGGAAGAGTTGGAGAAGAGAGGGATGGTCATAAGCAGCTCTAAAACAAAATCCATGGTGATATCACGAGAAGAAAGAAGACATCAGATTAAGCTGGGAGAACAGGTCCTGGAGCAGGTCGACCACTTTAAATACCTCGGAGCTATTATAGACCGAAAGGGAGGCATCAAAGAAGAGTTGGCCACTCGAAAAGCAGAAGCTGGGAGACTTTTTCAGGCCATAAATCGAGGATTCCTCAGCAAGAGAGAGGTTGGTAAGAAAACGAAGATGGCTGTATACCGCTAAACCTATGTCCCAGTCTTGACATATGGATGCGAGTCATGGGCAATGACTACAACCCATAAAAGCCAGATCCAAACCTCAGAAATGAGGTATCTGAGGAAGGTGGTTGAAGTAACAAGAAGAGACATGGTACGCAACCAGACGACACGTCAAGGCCTTAAATCCTACCCCCTGCAGACCCAAGTAGAACAGTCCCAATTAAGATGGTTTGGCCATGTTTGCAGAATGGGAGAAGATCGGCTACAACGACAAGCATGGGAAACAAAGAGCCAAGGATCCAGACCCCGAGGACGACCCAGAGTCCGCTGGGAGGACAACATTAGACAATCTTTGAAGGACCAAGGACTAGAATGGAGCCAGGCCAGGAGGAAGACAGCCGATAGGATAGTCTGGCGCTCTCTCTTCCAAACCTCTACACCTCACGGTAGAAAGGGAATGACTAAGTAAGTAAGAAGACAAATTTTAAAAACCTCTAAAGTCCCTTTCATTCATATTTATTTAAATTCGTTAAATACTAATTGATTATTAAATTTGTTATTTGTTATTTTTACAAATTCTTAGTTGATTCGGTTCTTATAGATAAGAGAGCACATGTATGATCGAAAATCTTTAATGATGATCTTTGCAGCCATAGAGCCAAAAATACTTATAAAAGGAATTTCGCTGGATTAAACCAGCTGGGGGCTCAAACAAGCCACACCATTGCTTAAAACTTCACAAAAGGAGCCGGGTCAGATATAAGTTACCTCCGAAAACGGCGAGTATCTGCCTGAATGGCGAGGGACACTTGTCTCTGTACAAGAAAATAGGATACTCACGTAAAAATCAATGTCAGGTTAGACATTAAAAATAACCTGAGATTTCGCCTCGAGTATTAGCGGGCGTACGAAAAAAAAAAAAGATATAAGTTAATAGTGCTCTGCCCTATGCAGCATTGTTCTTGACTTCTGAATTAGCGTGTGAAAGGTCCCTTGAGATAGAAGCGTTATTATCCTTTTATCTACAACTCTGCCAAGAGTAATCTTGTGCGAAGGTAGACACCTTTAAAGACCCATTTTACTATTGAGTTTTGGCAACTGCTGGACCACTACTGCAGAGCAAAGGGGAGGCAAATCCCGTGACACTAGTGGAAAGCAATCGCATTCTCTTCTTCTTGTCCTTATCTCGAATAGGTCTCTTTCTTTATTAACGAGTCAATTTCTGGAGACCTTGGTAACATTTCATAGGCCATCCCCAACGACAACTACTGATGTAGCTGCACCAAGGTCAACTTACGACATGCCCAAGTATCAGCTTCAGTTTTTGGTATGAATGCTAGAAGAAGTTCAAAGCGTTTATTAACAGGCTAATCCTTCCGTTGTAATTTTACATGCAAAATCTACAAGATGCTTTGTAATGTCAATAAGAAAGGCCAAGTCATTCATCCATTACATGTCTTTCAAAAAGGGGGGGGGGGAGAGTGTTGTGTGGCTAAGAGATATGGTATCCGCCTGTAATTCTGAATGCACCGGGTTCGCTCTTAGTTTAGGGAATATATTTTTTTCAGAACCAGTTGTTCCAAATGATGTAATATCTCCTCTCCCCCCGCCTTCCCCCCCCCCCCCCCCCTCAGCGATCTCCTGGGTAGTGAGATCAGATGCCCAGCCTTCTCGGTTCAGAGTGAAAAAATAGGAAGTCCTGTGTGCAAGCTCCACATATGGAAAATCCCTCGGCAGTTGGAAATCGTAAGGAGTAGGCCAAACAGCTGCTGCCCTGGCAACATTTAAAAATTAGGAAACCTACCCACTACACCACCACAACAATATTTATAGAATGTGGGATTCCTATATACACACATTGGGATCCTAGATGGTACTATGGAGTTCGTGAGCTGTACTGATATCTTTATTGTGTGATGAAAGGGGGGAGATCATAGCACTGATGGAGTTGTTCTTGTGCAATGAATATGGTTCTTAAAACCAAATCAAACCAAGTCTAAATTTTTTCATGTTTTTCGTAATGAATTCTTTGATTTCATCACGGAGAGACCAGAATCTGGCAGGTGTTGCACTTCTAGTCATCCAACAAACGTGACTCAAATAAAAGAGTTCATTATGATCGAATTCTACCTCTTTCTGAATGATTGAAAATGTGTGTCACAAAGTCCCTTGTGTCGTATGAAGACTACAGTAATAACAGTGCTTCATCAGACTTTTCAAATCCATTACCTTCGAATACATCAGTATTTGATGAATAGTGCAATGACATGAGATAACTTCATTAGTGGTTAAACCACGCAGACTTTCTTCTGAAAGATTACATTTTACTAACACACGCTTGACCTAATCAACTTATTGTTGTGTCCTTCAATGGACATACGTCAAGTATATCTTCAACAATCATAAAGTGTTGTATAACTCCTCTTATGAATATTGCCACTAGGGCTGAATCATTAATATCAGCAATCTCGTCGACAGCCAAGCTAAAAGCCTGACAGACATTATTTGTGTAAATCAATCATTCGAATATCGGATGCCAAGTCATCTATCCTTCTTTCAATTGTGTTTAATGACAGGCTGTTCTTTTCAACCATTGAGTTCTTATCTGGACATACAACGCTTATGAAAAAGTCAAGCAAGATTTTACATATTCCGCAGTGGAAAATGACTTGTGTCTTCTTTCTATTTCTTCAGCTATTTAAAAAAAAAAAAAAACGTAACTTGGTTGCTGCTTCTGAAATCTGATGTAATATTAAAAAAAAAAAATAATAAAATTAAACTAACCGATTACTCTTCAATAATGGTGTTTGTCTGAGAAGGCTGATGTGATTAATTCTAACCTGACAAATGAGACCATCGTACGAAGTTGAACGTTTCATGCTGTAATGTCTATTGATATTGGCATACCGTCTTTACGTTTTGACGTTGGACATAAACAATATCTATCGTGATCAACAACGAAGAACTGCTCTGATAAATAGCCTTTGAAAACAAGACATTCATTATCACTTTTCCTTTTCTTGCTCTATTAGCATAAGTATGTCCAACTCCTAATTTACTTGATGAAAACGCTCTATTAGCATAAGTATGTCCAACTCCTAATTTACTTGTTGACAACGCTCTATTAGCATAAGTATGTGCAACTCCTAATTTACTTGTTGACAACGCTCTATTAGCATAAGTATGTCCAACTCCTAATTTACTTGTTGACAACGCTCTATTAGCATAAGTATGTCCAACTCCTAATTTACTTGTTGACAACGCTCTATTAGCATAAGTATGTCCAACTCCTTAATTTACTTGTTGACAACGCTCTATTAGCATAAGTATGTCCAATTCCTAATTTACTTGTTGACAACGCACAATTAGCATAAATATGTCCAACTCCTAATTTACTTGATGACAAAGTACTTTTAGTATAAGCATGTCCAGCACATAACATACGATGCGAAACTGAAACAAATATATCAACCGCAGTTATCCTTGGCTGTTGTGCAAATAATGCTCCTAAAATAATGAATATGTCTTACGTAGCTTGTTTTAAGTCGTTGATTGGAGCAAGCTGGCTGAATTTAAATATAAAACCTCATTTGTAGTCGAAACAGGAAGTCTGCCATCTTATATGATGATGATAATACATCAATCACGTGAGTCGCGAACGAAGAACAATTGTAAACAACATTTAAGGCATCAGGGATGCCTTTCTTAAGAAGGATGTAGTAAATAACAAGGAAGCATACACAGAGAAATTAAGTGAAGGCATCTATTAAGCAATATGACAAGGCTAAGACAATATGTTCCTCGTTATGTCGTATTTGTCACATAATTCGGTTCACTCTCGTTTCTTCTCCTGCAGTATTGTTATTTTAGAGTCTTTGTTTGCACTTCTTCTCCGTAATAATTCGTCATGTCTGTTTACCTGATCATCCCTGCTGAGAGAGTAGACAGGTGATGCAATATTGACCAACAGTCACAGTCATGTTGGCAAAATTCTAGTTTACTAAACCTTGGGCGCGACGGATTAACACGACGTTCTTCTTCTTCTTCTTCCGTCCTTAGCCACTGACCGTCAAAGCAGTCAGTGGCCATTACGCCTAGTGGCGTCTTAGGGCAACAGCAGATAGGTTTTCTTTGCCATTGTGTACAATGTATGCAAACACATTGGCTAAGATCAAAGTGTAGTAACACGACGTACGCCCAGCAAATTTATTTAGCGCTGATATGGCTATTGTGATTCACTAATTACTGTCGTGAAGAGACACAGCCCAGATGGTCAAACGAGTGTCGGTGTTTGCACAAGTATGGGGAGATAAATTATCCGTCTGCAGACATATTACAGACATGTACATGACAGACGGAATGTTGTAATAGCTTCCGGACAGAAGTGTTACGAAGACATTATTTGTGATAAGGTAGGGAGTTGTAGTGCAATCATTACCGCGAATCGACAGACATAACAATTCCATATTTGGAAAGTGACCTTTTAAATAAAACGCAGAATTTTCCTATGAGGACTTTTTTTGAATAGACCCATCAAACCACGCATGATTGAAACAAGTGGCCGGCATTCGAGATGTAAACATAACATTTCTGATTGGAGCCTGGTCTAATAGTAAAAAACAATGTGCGTGGCACGAAAGTTGCAATATAAATTGACAATTTAGTAGGTTGAAAGCACTGTGAAATTCAACTCGTCCAGAGAGTAGCAAGACAGTCAGAGTAAAGAGTAAGATCAGAATTCCATTCATCGGACCGGACCTTGTTTGAGCATATTGAGGACTTATTTCCCAGGAAAATTCTACCTTTATTTACACGGAAAACCGGAATCCTAGGAATCTGAACACGAAGTCAGAGTGGGAGCTTATTGTAAAGTAAAACCCCAGAACACGTAGAAGAGGCATCTTTAATAAGTTGCCTTACATATTTCTCTAAGCCAGAAGGCAGTCTGTGATCCCAAAGACAATTTTGGGGTGAGTTGTACATTTATAATTCTATACTTTACATTATTAACACGTGAAATAATCTGTATATATTGACATGTGAATATTAATATGTGAAAACTGCTAGTGGATGTCCAAGTCATACGAGGTCAGCAACCTCAGCATATAGAATGAGGATTTCATGAACCTCCACTGCGAGGGCTGGTGACTGCTTTATGCAAGTTTCTTATAGAGAACCAAAAGCAGAGGTAGTCATTTTCGACGGAGTCATCTGTCAAGTTATTTGCTTATGTTTGTATCATAAGTATAATTGTGTCTTTACCTGCGATGTCAGGTTGATTAGGGGTTGTCTTCCCTTGTTTATTCATTCATTGTGTTTGACCTTTAGGGTCAGAGGTTGACAGTTCGGCGTAGGCCTATGGGAAGGTTTTTTAAGCGGGAGAGAGATATACTTCCGGCAAGCCGGGGAAGGTCCTGTTTTTCTGAAGGGACCAAGAGTCCATTGTTTTTCGGGGAGAATCTTCGAAGTAACTGCTATGGCAGTTTTCCCCAGTGAATCTCTGTGCGTCGGGATGACGACAGAATTCCTTGTGATGTTCTGAGGATTCATTTGCCAGGTAATACCGACCTTTATGCATTATTACGCTTTTCGGTGGCAGAACATGTAAAGGATTACCTAGGGTGAACAGCAGCTCACTGATCCGCCATTTCAGAACATATATATTTGTGCTCGAGGTAGCCATCCAAGACTGTTAGTCTTATATTGTCCAGAAATCCAGTGACGAAGATATATTGTGGGAGCCGCAGATTGGCGGAACTTCTATCTACAATAAGTATTACTGCAGGGTTGATGATAACCTATTTAACAGAAGTACACGGCCGACGTCAGAACGAGGCCTGTGCTTTCGGCTATTATACTACAGCCTGATATGTGCAATTGGCGGGGAGTGCCAAGTTGCACCTATGTGTCCAAGTGACTAAGGCATCTGACGCGTTTAGTCAGAGACGCCAAGGGCGACGCTACGAACTGTCATTATTGAAGAACTTTGCTATTGACCATGCACGTCTATTCTGATGTTTACCTTTTTGAATGCCAAATGTATACCTATCGATGTCAGGTCAGCATGACCTTGTTACACTGACTGTTCCTGTTGATACTATGTGTGTTCCCGTCAATAAATGTCTTGAAACATGCCTGCAGTGTCAAAGCATCCTTGATTACTGCATGTGAGAGTATGGGTTGCAGGATCTACATCTATACGAGCCTAAACACATTCGCGCCTTCATTCGCACCCACACTCAATTCATCATACGCTCGCACTACACATCTAACAACATGTATACTGTCTTGGGCCAGTGATCACATCAACAAGAAAAAAAAGACAGTTACATTTCTGGTGGACCAGTTACGTGGGCTCTTATGATACATTTCTTGTCGCCAATGTGGCCTAGAAACTTACATTTCTGATGGACCAGATCTGTGGGTTTAAAAAGAACAGAGCGAGCATTTGACATTATTGTTGACATTTATGGATCCAGAAATTTACATTCCTGGTTGGCTGTTACATGTATGATGTCTCCTGTTTTGTCGAGAAAGTTACAAGAAGGACAAGTACACATTACACTTCTGATCTGTGGGTCTAAGCTACACACGGGACAGCCGTAACACACAGCGCTAATTCTACACTTGCAAGTTTTGGCTACAACAGGACAGATATAGGTCATCAACGGTTGACCCAAATAAACAGTACGAGCATTTATATTATAATGCTACATAAAGCATAACAAGACATGTACTGAAGTTAACTACTAGGCATTTGCTACGTGGACCATAACTGCATAGAAGGCGGGTTCCTATTGTAAACAGTACTGCTGGTTGTTACACGTTTCATTCAACAACAGACTTTTCTAGGTCAGAGCATTCAAGCTACATTGTTGGAGGTCAAGTGTCTGTAAACAGTACGTGGAAATAGTAAACATTCAATGTGCAAGCCCTAATTTGAGAAGGTCATAGTAACTTTGGTTCGTGAATACCACTTTATGTTACAGTGGATTTGACGTTCAGTGCGCGTTTGACATTTCGTTTCTGTGTTCGCAAGGAGCAAGGAATTTATTTTAGTTTCAGCTGTGACTGAACTTGTTCTGCAACACATTGAAATTGATTGCTATATTATGTTACTTCTACTGTTTTTGTGTATTTTTCTGCGGGTTTTTCGGTTGGTGGGTCTTACGGTAAATATGCCACTTGATCGAGGCTTACTGTAAGCGTTCTGTAGGTGCAAATTTTCTTAATTTGGAAATTTGCTAGTGACAATTGGTCGCTATTGATGTTAGCTGTGATGTAATTGTACTTAACGTTGTTTTTGTAATATTTTGTCTGCTTTTCAGTTTTGATTTTCGATTTGTTTTGTTTGTATTCTGTAGGTCTCTCCTTTCTTGTGTATTTCTCTACACATTTTTGGTTAAAACAGTGTTGCCATTTGTATTGTTTTGTATTTTTGTCTTTGTATTTTTTTTTTTGGTTGTACTACATTACTGTCATGCACAGTCTACATACACATACTGGGTCATGTTTTGATATTATTGATAAGGTAGACTCTTCATATAGAGTTTGTTGATAAAATATTATTATATAAGATATTTATACAAGTTCTTTGATAAAAGACTTGTTATCTACAAAGATTGAGACAAGGTGAAATACATATTCAAGTTCTTTATAAAAAAGACTTGTGCCCATAGTGAGTGGGATATAAGGGAATTTTTTTTCCACAGGTACTCAGGTGATTTTTTGGGTACATAATAAACAAGACTAAGAGTGTGAAAGAAAGTGAAGTGAGTATACAAGTCTAGCATTTCAGACTTGTCTCCCATTGAAGTGGGATAAGGTAATTTATTTAATTTTTTTTTTTTTCAGGTTTCTGATCTCATTAGACAAGATGTCTACATTGGACTACTTTATTACACAAGGGAGAGCCCTTGATAAGACTGGTCAACAGTTAGAACAATGGGCTGTTGCTCAGTATGACAAAGCATTAGCTGCAGAGGAGAAAAAAGCTCAGGCTGAAGAGAAAAGATTAGAAAGAGAAGCTGCGGCGGAACAAAAAAGGCTAGACAGAGAAGCTAATATTGCTGCTGAACAAAAGAAATTGCAGATGCAGGTGGAGGAAAGGAGATTTGAAGCTGAACAAAAGAGATTAGACAAAGAAGAAGCTGAAAAAAGAGATTGGACAAAGAACAAAGAAGCTGAACAAAAGAGATTAGACAAAGAAGCTGAACAAAAGAGATTAGACAAAGAAGCTGCTGCAGAGGAGAGGAAAGCTCAAGCTGAGGCTGAAATCAGAAAAATGGAACATGAGGAAAGAAAACAGAAGATGGAACTTGAGGAAAAACTCGCAACTTTGGAGTTAGAGAAATTGAAATTGGCGAGTACGGGTGCTCAGCAAACAACTTCGAGTACGACAAGGGAGTTTGTTAGTAGGATTAAATTGCCTCATTTCAATCCTTTAAAGGATGACGTAGCAGATTATCTAGATAGATTCCAATTTTTGTGCGATACGCATAACATAAAAAAGGAAAAATATGTTGAACAACTGATGCCATTTTTTTTACAGGTGACACAGTGACTACTCTTATGACAATAGACGAACATGAGAGGACTAATTATGATGTTGTCAGGGCAGCATTACTAAAAAAATATCAACTAAAACAAGAAGACTATCGTCTTCGTTTTAGGACAATGTTGCCAGAAAATGGAGTAGATTTCTCTGATTTTGTTACAAAGATACGTCGTACATTTACACGATGGGTTGAGTTGTCTCAGATTGAGAAAACATATGAAGGTCTAATGGACTTATTATTGCGAGATAAGGTTTTGTCATCTGTTAATGATTCTTTTCTTGCATTCCTTCATGAGCGTAAGCCTAAAAACTTAAAAGAAATGGAGGAATACTGTTGTCAGTATGCCACAGCACATCCCCATGCTACAGTTAGCAATTCTAAAGTGAAAGAAGGGTTG
Organism: Oreohelix idahoensis; assembly: GCA_024509875.1. Taxonomy (NCBI): domain Eukaryota; kingdom Metazoa; phylum Mollusca; class Gastropoda; order Stylommatophora; family Oreohelicidae; genus Oreohelix; species Oreohelix idahoensis. The sequence continues at coordinate 665,567 of JAMPIV010008522.1, forward strand.
CCAGCTGCGTCGGCAACACCATATGGCCCTAATTTCAAAAAAAAAATTTCAGGGTGCTCAACAAAATTGGAATAGGGGAAGTAATCAAAATTACACTCAGAAGCGGAGTAATCCAACACATGATGGTTCTTCGTCTATGCAGTGGAGACAAGATGGTAGTTCTCGTAATTTTAGTGGTAATAATTTGAGACACTTTCGCAACGGTTATCCAAAATAATAACTATTCAAATTTTCGAGGTAATCATTCTCGACGTCAAGATTATGACGATGGTGAATTTAGAAACCGGGATTCAAACCGGAATGATGAGTACAATAGACAATATGATCACAATTACAGGGGAAATGATAGTCGAAATAATTACAGGGGAAATGATAGTCAAAATAATTACAGGGGAAATGATAATCGAGGTAGACCTAGGTTTAACAAGAAAAGACCTTACCAACAGGCAAACTCTGCGCACAAGAGTTTGATGGAGCCTGTAATACAGTAAATGATAGTGGTAACTCTAGGGCTATCACTGGTTGTGCTTTCGATTTTGGGAGAGCAACTGAATGCCCCCAATGCTTAACATTGTTTGACTCATCAACTGTATCTACGCTAAGTTGTGGTCACCCTCTTCCTGCTCTACCTGCTACAGTTGCGCATGATGGGAGAGGATCTCTCATCTTACATAAAGGTCTAATAAATGATAGGCTAGTCTCAGTACTTTTCGATTCGGGATGTACTACCGTCGGGGTTAAGGAGTCTCTGATAGATCCTTGCTGTGCCACTGGAAAAACAATCAAATGTGTTACATTTGGTGGTACTATGGAAAGCTATCCTACTGCTATTATTAGGATTGACACTCCTTTCTTCACAGGAGATGTCCATGCATGTCTTCTTCCTAATCCTATTGCGGATCTTATAATCGGTCGTATTCATGGGGTTAAGGAATGCACCCCGCAACAAATTTCTAGTTGGGAAGAAGAAAACATTCAAACGGTCAATGCAGTGATGACAAGAGCTCAAGCTCTTAATCCCCCAACTTCATCTGATAATAGTAATGAAGTTGATAGCCAAGACGAGCACTTGGTGATTTCCCATGACTCGTTTGTTAAACGTCAAGAAGAGGATCCTTCTTTGAAGAAATACTTCCTTCTTGCAAAGAAAGGGGATCCCAATCAAAATACGAATCACAAATCGTATATTACTATGAAGAATGGTATATTGGTACGAATGGTACAACACTCGGACAAGTCTATGCATTCGCAAATTCTTGTGCCTAAGTGTATGAGAGCCTTAATTCTTCGGCATGCACACGATTCTCAGTGTGCTGGACACATGGGTTTTTCCAGAACTAAAACTAGAGTCCTTGCGTCATTCTTTTGGCCATTCGTGAATAAAGACATCCGAATTTATTGCCGATCTTGCAAAATTTGTCAAGAGGTCAAGTCTAGGGGTCCGAGACATGCTGCTCCTATTCAGGCTGCAGATATTCCGATTCGGCCGTTTCAGAAAATGGCTATAGACATCATTGGTCCGTTCAAAATTAAGTCAGCCAGAGGACACCAATTTATCCTCACTTGCGTGGACATGTGCACGCGTTGGCCAGAGGCTATTCCTCTGAAGAGCATATCAACTGTCGATATCGCTGATGCTCTTTGGCTCGTATTTTCTCGTCTGGGATTCCCCGGAGAAATACTGTCGGATCACGGCACTCAGTTAATTTCGGACGTTATGTCTCAGGTAATGGCTACGCTAGACATTAAAAGGTCTCTCAGTAGTATTTATCATCCAATGTCCAATGGATTGGTAGAACGTCTTAACAGGACACTAAAGAACTTACTTGGCAAGATAACGGAGGATCATCCTGAAGATTGGGACAGGGTTTTACCTGCAGTCCTCTTTGCCTATAGAGAGGTTCCCAACGAGCATACAGGGTTTTCTCCTTTCGAACTTGTCTTTGGCGCGCAACCGCGCGGGCCAATGTCCTTGTTACACGATTTGATAACTTCCGATAATATTGACGATGATACACAATCGTCATATGAATATGTTATAGCTCTTAGAGAAAAGATTATCGAATCGTGCAGGTTAGCAACTTCATCTTCCGAATTTGCGAAAGAAAAAGCTAGGCGATTTGCTAATAAGAAAAGACGCCTACGTCAACTTTGTCCTGGAGACAAAGCATATGTCTTACTGCCCTCAAGAGAGAATAGACTTCTCATTTCTTGGAAGGGTCCATACACTATAGTCTCGAAAATTTCTGATGTCGACTATATTGTCGATGTGGATGGAAGGCATAAAACCTTCCATATAAATATGCTAACAGAGTTTATTGAACGTCCAGACTATTTACAGCCTATTTTCCAGGCGACGGACGACTCTCCAGTTCAACATGGTCACATCTCATCCCTGTCCGTTATACAGGATGAGGAAACTATTTTTTCTGACGTGAACTTACCTCTTCCTGCGATTCCACTTACTTCAACGGAATCGTGGAGAGACGTTACAGTCTCTTCCAACTTGTCTTTTGAGGAACAGCGTCAAGTATCCTCTACGTTACAATCATATCAGGATGTCCTTACCGACATTCCTGGACACACAGATGTCATAGAACATGACATCATACTTACTGATCGTAATCCGATCAGAGTAAGACCATACCCAATACCTATTCATTTTCAAGCACAAGTCGAGAAAGAATTGGATGAAATGATTCAACTACAAATAATTGAACCATCCACTTCAGCTTATTCTTCGTCGATAGTTATTGTTCGAAAGAAAGACAATAACATACGTCTTTGCGTTGATTATCGCAAATTAAATCAAGTTACGAAGTTCGATGCTGAACCTATGCCGTTATTAGATGATCTACTTATTAGACTTTCTAAAGCTAAATTCTTTACTAAACTAGACTTGTCGAAAGGTTATTGGCAAGTCCCACTGACGGAACACGCCAAACCTCTCACTGCTTTTTCGACACCTAGGGGTCTGTTTCAATGGAATTTTATGCCTTTCGGGCTTATGAACGCCCCAGCGACTTTCGTGCGCATGATGCGACGAATTCTATCAGATCGTGCAGATGTCATTGCATATTTAGACGACATCTGTCTTTTCAGCGATACTTGGGAAGAACACTATGTGGGTCTAAAGGAATTGCTATCTACTCTACGTGAGCATAGATTGACTGCTAAACCCTCTAAAGCTTTTGTTGGGTTTAGTGAAATTTCCTTCCTAGGTCATCGAGTTGGTCATGGTCTGTTGAAGACAGAGGACCAAAACATTTCAAAGATATTAAATATCTCGGTTCCGAAGACAAAAAAGCAAGTGCGTAGTCTCTTGGGATTGATACAATTCTATGGAAGATTCATTGAGAATCTGTCCTCCATTATGGCACCACTTTCAACGTTATTGAAAAAAGGTTCTCCTAATATGGTGCGTTGGTCCCAAGAATGCCAATCTTCATTGGATCAGGTTAAGAATTTGTTCTCATCTCATCCTATCTTAAGACTACCGACGATTGATAAGACTTTTGTCCTTCGTAGTGATGCCTCTTCCACTGGCATTGGAGCGGCACTAATGCAGGAATATTCAGGAACTCTGCATCCTGTAATGTATATTTCTAGGAAGCTGAATGCGGCAGAAAGGAATTACTCGGTTTTGGACCGTGAATTGTTGGCTATGGTTTGGTCCATTCTTAAGCTACAAAGGTTCCTTCTGGGCGCGCATTTCTTTATGGAAACCGACCAAAAAGCTCTTACGGCTATGCAAAGTAAGGATTTGAAGAGCTCGAGATCTACTCGTTATGCTATTGCTCTTCAGCCTTTCCATTTCACGGTGCGAGCTATCCGTGGTTCGGATAATGTGATGGCGGACATATTGTCTAGATGCCCACATGATTCCAGTTAAATCTTGTGTCCTAGTTTTTCCTGATATATTTTCAGACTTAGGTCTGTCCTTAATATCATAATATGTTGTAATACAAATGTATTTGGATGATGTTTAGATAATTTAACAAATTTCATTTTGTCCATCCATCAGTGATATGTTGCTAAAATAGCATTGACATTTGTATATTGCTATGATTATATTATTTAGTAATGTTTGATATATGATTGGTATTGCCAGCAACTTAGGTTTCTTGAATGGTATCCCTTAGTTTGTTTGGCTTAAAGGAAATATTTTCTCCTATGTTGGGAGATGATTTGTACCCTCTTCTATTGTACCTGATATTAGGTTCATTGTTTGCATGAGCACAGAAGTGATACTGGTGCTATCTTGCTCATGAACATATTAAAAAAAAAAAAATTGCATTTTTTTTTTTACAGGGGGGTGGTAGTAATGTTGCTGTCATTTTCGACGGAGTCATCTGTCAAGTTATTTGCTTATGTTTGTATCATAAGTATAATTGTGTCTTTACCTGCGATGTCAGGTTGATTAGGGGTTGTCTTCCCTTGTTTATTCATTCATTGTGTTTGACCTTTAGGGTCAGAGGTTGACAGTTCGGCGTAGGCCTATGGGAAGGTTTTTTAAGCGGGAGTGAGATATACTTCCGGGAAGCCGGGAGGTCCTGTTTTTCTGAAGGGACCAAGAGTCCATTGTTTTTCGGGGAGAATCTTCGAAGTAACTGCTATGGCAGTTTTCCCCAGTGAATCTCTGTGCGTCGGGATGACGACAGAATTCCTTGTTTAGTTCTGAGGATTCATTTGCCAGGTAATACCGACCTTTATGCATTATTACGCTTTTCGGTGGCAGAACATGTAAAGGATTACCTAGGGTGAACAGCAGCTCACTGATCCGCCATTTCAGAACATATATATTTGTGCTCGAGGTAGCCATCCAAGACTGTTAGTCTTATATTGTCCAGAAATCCAGTGACGAAGATATATTGTGGGAGCCGCAGATTGGCGGAACTTCTATCTACAATAAGTATTACTGCAGGGTTGATGATAACCTATTTAACAGAAGTACACGGCCGACGTCAGAACGAGGCCTGTGCTTTCGGCTATTATACTACAGCCTGATATGTGCAATTGGCGGGGAGTGCCAAGTTGCACCTATGTGTCCAAGTGACTAAGGCATCTGACGCGTTTAGTCAGAGACGCCAAGGGCGACGCTACGAACTGTCATTATTGAAGAACTTTGCTATTGACCATGCACGTCTATTCTGATGTTTACCTTTTTGAATGCCAAATGTATACCTATCGATGTCAGGTCAGCATGACCTTGTTACACTGACTGTTCCTGTTGATACTATGTGTGTTCCCGTCAATAAATGTCTTGAAACATGCCTGCAGTGTCAAAGCATCCTTGATTACTGCATGTGAGAGTATGGGTTGCAGGATCTACATCTATACGAGCCTAAACACATTCGCGCCTTCATTCGCACCCACACTCAATTCATCATACGCTCGCACTACACATCTAACAACATGTATACTGTCTTGGGCCAGTGATCACATCAACAAGAAAAAAAAGACAGTTACAGGTGAGTTGTACATTTATAATTCTATACTTTACATTATTAACACGTGAAATAATCTGTATATATTGACATGTGAATATTAATATGTGAAAACTGCTAGTGGATGTCCAAGTCATACGAGGTCAGCAACCTCAGCATATAGAATGAGGATTTCATGAACCTCCACTGCGAGGGCTGGTGACTGCTTTATGCAAGTTTCTTATAGAGAACCAAAAGCAGAGGTAGTCCCAAATTCCATATGGAGCAGTGAGTGAATGGTGAGAGAAATTATGTACATACTTATTATATTGTTAACCTTTTCAACCAATAAAGAGGTAATTGTAAACCTATTCAATCTAAATGTAATGAAAGTTTTCCGGGCACTGGGATTAAGATTAATTCTCAGACAGGGTAAAGTTCTGAGGTAGATGGGATGGTGGAATGAAAAAAAAAGGGGGGGGGGAGGGCACATGAGTGTGTGTCTGGAAAACTCAATACTCAAGAGGGTATTTGTTCTCTTCTTTCACTAGTCTAGTGTTTCACTAGTCGGTGGTACCAATTGAGGGTACTTTCTCTGGAACGAGTGAGAGTATAAGTGGCCTGAAGTCGACGCTAGGCACCATCATCAGACAGGTCTTAGAGACGCAGGACCAGCTTTGCGATTACTCCCTGATACTTCTTGGAACGTTTCACAACATTGAGACTTGACTAGCGACGATTGAACCAGTCATCTATCTGCAAAGAACCAAACATCAGCGGGAGGAGAACCATCAAACTATTGGCAGCTAAGTAAAACTTAAAAGCTGCCAAGTGAACTGTTCATTTTTCGAAAGCCATAACATACCCCTGTGATGAGTACTTTAAAAAAAAGAATTATTCATTTTTAAACTGTTAAACATAATTGATTATTAAATTTGCTATTTGTTTATGTACAAATTTAACGTTTATTTAATCATTTTAATGTTCCTGCACCCGTATGTTTCAGTCAATTTCTTAAATACACTTAAACAGAGCTATAAAATAATGATTGAGATTTCGCTGAATTAAATCAGCTGGGGGCTTGTGTCGTGGTTGAGTAAAGTGTAGAGTATTTGTCGAGTTGGACAATAGTAGCGAAATCGACAAGGGATAGTGGACTGACAGAGTTATAGATTACACACACAGAAAGGTATAAATAGGAGATGGACTTGAGACAACCTGGAAGAAGATTTATCAAAATGATCTCTCTCTCCAAGCCTCAACTCACTTTTACTGTCTAAGCACCTTCTGCTCTCACTCTTTTCTCTTATCAAACGTAGAGATTATAGTAAAGAGCTTGAAACAATTTAATTTATGGATGAAAGGGTCGGGAACAGCGCATTAATAAATGTGTAAACTTTATTAAAGAAGAAAAGCATGAAAATAATGCATATCATCATACACAGCATAAAATTCATCAATAATCATCAATAATCAAAATATGCAAAATACACCGACGAACACACACATCATCAATCATAAAACCTGTAGAACACAGAGAAATGAATAAACTGAGTGTCAGTCCGTCCGCTTTCGTGGGACCAAATGTAATAGTTCCAGAAAAGTGTCTTACATGTAGATCCCTTAAGGCGAGGGAATAAGCCTACAAAACTTTCCTTGTTGGTGCTATCATTGGTGACCTCTAATTGCGCGAGGTGGGCTGGAAGACTCTATTTACCTCTGGTTTACCAAATGAATAAAACTGCGTGTCAGTCTGTCCGCTTTCGTGGGACCAAATGTGCCAGCTCCAGAAAAGTGTCTTACATGTAGATCCTTCAAGGTGAAGGAATAAGCCTACAAAACTTTCCTCGGTGGTGCTAAACGTTGGTGACCTCTAATTGCGTGAGGGGCTGGAAGACGCTGTTTATCTTCTGCTGACAAAATAAACAGACTGAGCGACAGCCTGTCCGCTTTCGTGGGACCAAAGGTGCTAGCTCCAGAAAAGTGTCTTACATGTAGATCCTTCAAGGTGAGGGAATAAGCCTACAAAACTTTCCTTGTTGGTGCTAAACGTTGGTGACCTCTAATTGCGTGAGGGGCTGGAACTCTGTCTATTTCTCTTGCTGGCCGCTCCTAAGTGCGAGGTTTTCATAACCCAGAACTACACCAGACGAAGTTATTTGGGGACGAAGAGAACCAGGCGCTCTTATCCGGCGCTATTGCCTGCTTCGCATTAAATCCGGTTTAAACTGGTTTGGCTGTGGTTTGGCTGAGTGCCCCGTTTAGGCACACAAAGGCGGGTGATATCAGATTCTGCTATAGACATGCTGGGCGGTTTTGATATTCTGGAAGCCGCAATGCTCTGACTGGTAATCCAATAGGCGAGTAGAGAACTACTACTGCCTTAGATGATTTCAGATTTAGCGTTGGCTCGTTGCACTGCGTGAGCTTAACTTGGCGTTGACAAAGGGTTTAGGTTCAGGAATGGGGGTGACGACTCGTGATTGCTAGCTGTATTCAGAATCCCTCTAGACCGAAGAGTATATGACATTCTTCGCCTGACTGGAGACTTGACTCTAGCAATTCGGTATCCCTGAAACTGAGACCCAAAAAAGACACCCTTTACATCAAGCAACAACAAAATCACTCTAATGTTTTATAACCAGTTATGCTCCGCTCCTTCCAACTAAACATACAGGAAACCTAACCTTGTAGTTACAGTTGAATGAATATGCTTATTCATCTTACAACATTAAATGAATTACATAAACAGATTACAGCATGTGACATTACACAAATAAATCATATGTCCCCTTGGGGAAATATATTAACATTCCACAAAATGAGTACATAGAAAATGCAATGTTCTTGCTATAATAATACAGCTGTGGCTGAATCATAAGATATAATTATATCTATGCCTGGTGACTGCTTTCTGTGAAAGTTATAGACTAGTGCCTAGCCACACAAGTAAGCATAAAATGATTCTCCCTTGCCACTAGAAATATCTATCAAAAAAGGAATAAGTGACTTTCTCCTATAATTCAGTGTTAAGTGAATGATCCACACCTCTGACCTTATCTTGCAGAAATGACAGTTAATTTTGCTGACTCTTAACCCAATGGTAAGCATTGTATGAACTGATTCTACGCCTAGTATCTGTTATTGTAAGTTTATAATTTCCCATTATAAAACGTAACAGTTTAAGCACCACTTAACTAAGGCCGCAGACAGCGCTACATTATCACTGAATTAAATTTACCGGGAGAAATCCTCAAAAAATGAAGTAAGTCACATTCCTATCAGATATATAAAAAGCTAACATGAATATTCATATATTAATAAGACATGTCAACTCACCCCGAAAAATGACTAGAGATAGACCTTAACATTTAGTTCTGTGTTAAAGTCTGCCTTATCTCATGATGGTCCATCTCGGGCCAGGAAAATATTCACGAGTGTGTTAGTCTATTAAGACTAACCAGATTTATAGTTTACATACAACGCCACCAAGGACACCTGCATAGCCTGATTCTACAGATGTATCGGCGTAATGCGTAAGGAGGAGTAAGACAAGGCTATTCTAGAGACATCAGAAGTCAACAACCGCAAGAAAATTCCTTCAGGTAGAGACATGCATAATATTATGAGAGCTCTAACTCGTCTAAGGGGCAAAACCCAGAGACTGACAGCGATTGTTATCTCCCCCTTGTTTCGAAGATCAAACTATTTTACCGACCGTAAAAAGTTCCACTGCCGTTAGCGAGCCGGTTCTACACAGAAGTCGTCTCGCTCGTTCAACGCGATCAAAGACTTAAAGCGACCAGAGAAATGTTTCTCTGGTAAAACGAACCACAGGTGCGTTTAGATAACATTACGTTACCGCTACGCTGACCGTTGAAGGCCAGAACGTTAACAAACCGCGGGTGGGGTTTGAAAACGTGAAAAAATAGGGCCACGAAGGTAGAAAAGAAAATATAAAATGACAAGGAAACCAGAACATTAAGAGTATTAAAAAAATCGGACGTGATGGTAAAATAAATTAATAGTCACTGTGACAGCTTGTATAGCCAATTATAAGACAGTCCTTCATAAAAGGTGACGGCAGATACTATAGTTAGCATTGCTGGGACTCATTCAGCATTGTTCTTGCTTTGTGAATACCTTGTGGACACTAGTTCGATGTAGAAGCATCCTTATCCTTCTATCTACAACTCTGCCAAGAGTGATCTTGTGAGAAGGTAGATAACTTTGAAGACCCACATTAGATAATCTAAGTTTTGGCCACTGGGTGGACCACTACTACGGAGCAAAGGTGAGGCAACCCGTTGTGTTGGATTTAGATGTTATGACTTGTTGTTGTTATGTATTTATATTGTACTGAATGAGGTCAGCTGTGAAGGCCCCTGAATCTAACAATTATTAGGGTGAATTTTCAGAGTGCCTTTCTGCTACCACCTTATGATCTATTTCAGACTTATTCTTGACTAGTATGTCTGATAGCTACGTATAATGTCTAGGGTAATGTAAGGTGTGTTGTAATAATATGACAACAAATACAACTAAGAACTCTATGAAAAGTATTTAACAACACCCAGAGTTAAGTTTAAATGTGAATTAATTTTTTACAATTTATTGTTCCAGTATCACAATTTTGTGTATACTGGAATTGAAATTCAAAATGATCAATCAAAATGAATCAATTTATAACTGTATATATTATTGTTCACAAATTTAATTACATGTGTCAATCTGGGACAATGTCACTGTACTATAGCTCCAATGAATGGGTACTGTTAGGAAGAACGTCTAAGTTCATCACAATCTGAATATTTATTAAACACTTGGGAGATGAGAGCAACTTTTGGGTTGATATATCAAATGCCTGCAGACACTGGCTTAACTTTGTGGATTCTGATGTGCAGGATGAAGTATAGTCACCCCACCAGCTTACTAATATCAAGTAAGGCTTCTGATCTTGAAATACAGGGAGGCACACAGTTGATTCTGCCTCACTTCTTTATTATGCAAAAGAATATTCAGATCTCTGTTAACCTGGGCTCACTTCGATTCAATGATGAAACCCTGGAACAATATAAATGCGGCATACATCACCATCTGATATACTCTCTCTTTCCCTAACTAAACATTTTAATTCATTCAGATTCAGCATGGTAACTACACAATTAGTTTTTTTTTTTTTTTTTTTTTTTTTCGTACGCCCGCTAACACTCGAGGCGAAATCTCAGGTTATTATTTATGTCTAACCTGACATTGATTTTACGTGAGTATCCCTTTATTTCTTGTACAGAGACAGGTGTCCCTCGCCATTCATGCAAATACTCGCCGATTTCGGAGGTACCCATTGCAGCTGGGTCGGCTCAGGAGCCGCCAGTCCCTGGTCGACGACACTCCTTCAAATGTCCTCGCCAGGTCTCGAGTTAATCCAGTCCAAATCCCGGTCGACGAAAAATCCTCAAATGCCGTCGCCCGGGTTTGATCCTGTATCACCCGGTCGCCAGAGCGGTGTTGTAACCACTACGCTAGCGCGGCTCCCTACACAATTAGTTAACGTTCTTAATTGGTTTGTTACCCCATTCATGGTCAAATAAACTTCAAACTACAGTTTGACACTTTCCTTGACAAAGGAAACATTTTAAGTTAATAATATCAAGTCATGTAGAAAGACGGTGACTTGCTGAAGAAGACGGCCAGTGGTTTGCCTGGTCTTATGTCACAATACTGTTCAACAATTTCCCCATTACTATTTAATTTTATTTTCTCCCAAAGTGTCAGAAAACCTGTCGGGCTTTTCTACAACCTGTTACTATATTTCTTAACAACTCTGTGAAACAACACAAAGTTTGATGTTGACTTCACTCTAGATAATCTTTTCCCCACATAATTTTCATACAAATTCAATAATATATATACATAATGATAATATAACGGTTTTCTTTCTTACCGCATCAGAGAAATATTAAACACTAATAGTTTGAATTGAGATAATATGGTCAACTCCAGATCTCCTGCTGGTGCAGAACAGCTAAGCCAAAACAGTACTTTTAACTTGCTTTTAAACAACTTTAGTGTCGAAAATCTCTATCACAAGTGGCCCCGAATACTACTATCCATTAGTTTTATTCTGCCCTTAGTATATTAGGCTACAGCCAATCAGGTACCGTTTGGCTTTGAGCGTCCTTATATTCAAACTCGGACTAACTTCCCCCTTAACCCCACCACAGGGCAAACTAAGAAAGGTTCAAGTCTGTTCGTCCATCTGTCTTCGTCAATATCTCGGTTAGTTCCTAACAGTTTATAATTCTGACCAATAATTAGTGATCCTGTTGTTATCGGTCACACAATGATTAAATTTTTATTCTTGTATTCATTATATTCAATATTATCGTTTTTATTCTTCATTTCCTCAACTAACATATTTTTCTATCTTGCCAATTCAAATTTGTAAACACTAACTCGTAGTACCACTAACTATGCTCCTTCCCTTCCCCGTTCCATACTGTATTTTTTCAAAATATTCCACGTTAATCGTAATTTTTTTCTTTTCTTTAAACTGCCGTTCTCATTCATTACGAGACAACGCTTGTAGTAATACGTCACAAACGCGACCAAGTGCTGTCTGTACGCTACATTAGCCCTACTTGTACGCTAGAGATACGTGTGAGTACGGGTTTTGGGCTGTCTCGCATCCAATCATTGTGGTACCGTAATATACATTCGCATCTGCGTTACAGAAAAAGGGGTTTTTCTATCGTATTTTTGAAACAAGCTACGATATCGGCTTGCACTATCGTCTGCTCGGCTCGCGGCGACCAAGCGGAACCAAACGCGAGTCGAAGTGTAGCATTTTCTCTCTCCCTCTTATGCTTCCTTTTATTCTTTCATCGTTTCTGTCTTACTATCGTCTCGGAACAACTAGGCTTGGTTTTGTGTCTAATTATGTTACTTTAGAGTCCCAAGGTCGAGGCATAAAATCTTAGCACTGACTTGCGGTGTAGGAGATAACTTTCTTCATAACTTCGCTATTTTATTTCTAGGTTATTTTTTTGAATTTAATAAAGTGGTTACTAGTCTTACAATTTGGGGAAAATTCGGCTAGAAATGATGTGAGCGTGTTGTACATACAGATTGTATTTTACGACATAATCTCCCCCATTAGAAAAGCTTGCACTGGTAATGCAACTTTCAATATCTGTATGACAGCCACGATCAGCTCTGCTTTACTCTGCCTTAAAGTGATCATGGATTTATTGCAGTTGGGTCATATAAAGTAAGCACAACTCAAGAAAGCTGCCATAGACCTCTGCAATCCAAGAATCTATTTCAGCTACAGATATTACTGACTGTCCTATGCTGATATAAATCAATTTTCACCATTCCTCTTCACTGAGTCTGTCCCATTATATTTCCAGCGATTATTAGATGTCCCTCAAGTTTGTAATAGTTTATGAGGGGATAATCTATATGGTGATGGAAGAGTAATGTAAGGGTTCCGTAATTTCGTTATCAGCCGGTATAAAACTCTCGGAATATGCTCAATTCAAAAAGGCAACATCTAGATTCATTATGTTCCTCCGAAATGATCAGAGCCAACAATTGGTCTGCGCGCCGGCTTGACTGAATGTGGAAACACTCTTTTCTATTTTCCATATAAGATTCTATAATGCGCCACTCAAATGGAGGCCATATTCACCAACTGTATTCTCCGCCTAACGACAATTTGGTGATATAAGATAATATGTGGGGAAATGAATTTTTCTGCACCAGAAATCAATTCGCCCTGTTTTAGCATTGTTATAATATGTGGGTGATCTCCATCCAGGGTCCGTACGATACTTCCCCTTGGACTGGGTGGGGTCGGGTGACTACCAATGTCACCAGTGCCCTTATAATGCTAAATTAATAGCCATATTGTGAAGCGTTGTAAGCATTTTCCCAATTGCTCACTCGTCCACTCCCCACTTTTCTTATGTTAACATTTTGTTTTGGTTTCAACTCTGGCGGGTTATCTTCAATGCTAATGTTGGCCAGTTCCCGAAAAGCGGCTTCAACCTGAGCCTGGGATGACTGGTCTCGGTTTATATTTTCTCTGGGTGCCATACGCAGAGATGCTAATGTAAATGTTTTAGGGGAAGACTGGTTATGAAAAGGGGTTTTCCTGTTCACTGTGTCTACCGTATCTTGTTTAATTTTTCTGTTAGTTTTAGGCCTACTTTCACCGTAGTACTTGGGTAAGTTCTGTGGATTGGCCCAACGTGTGGGCTTTCCTTTTTTATTTTTAGACCCACGTGTTTCAGAATGCTTGGCGGGCATCTGATTATTAGTTTTCCAGCTTTTGGAATTTTCCTTGCTGCACTGGTCGCAGGCCTCAACAAATTTTTCAATGTCTTCAGTTATGCCTGGCCAGAAATATGCAACAGATGACCTTTGGCGTGTGGTACCCATCTTCTGGTGTCCACCGTCTGGTACAACATGTGCTTGTGCCATCACTTGTTCCCTATAACTCTTGGGCAGCACTAGCTGTCCCTCCCTTTTGGATCCTGCTCTAACTTTCTTGTAGAGCAGTCCCTCCTTCACATAGAATTGTCCTCTCTTAGGGGGTGCATGCCGGTTTGGCAATTTGCCAACGCAAGGTTTTAATGATTTGTCCTTTGCCTGGGCCTTTCTCATCTGTTTAGGATGAATGTTTAGTGGTGGTGTTTCCTCCTTTCTAGGGTCGACCTTACCTGGAGTGTGGCCATTACCACAGGTTTTACAGGGCTTCCTAGAAAAACATACTTACTTCCTAACACCAGCGGGTAGTTAGGGTCGTCACACACGGCTGCTCTAATCACTCCTTCCACGTACCTGGTCTTTACATTGATCTCGGCTACTGGAAGTGTTTTTGTGGCTATTCCCCTTACGGCCCCTTGTATCTCCACTTTCTCTGTGGTCTACTGTTCAGGGTGCACCAGGGTTGCACTCACAACCGAGTCATATTCAAAACCGGAATCGTAAAGCACCTGACCATGGCACCATTACATATCACTTCTTCACAGATGGGGGATGTTGAAGATTAATATGATATCTCTGTCAGTTTCTTCCTCCCCTTGTCCACTGTTATCATGCATGCCGCGTGATATGGAGGAACTTTCCTACCACAGTCAATAGTATTATGATTGTTCATCCTGCAAATTTTAAAATATTTAACTTCTGGTTTGTAGGATCTCCTTTCACTGAAATGCGGGTTTCTATCGCGTTGGTCATACCTTGGCCGGGACCTCAAGACGCAGCAATAGAGACCGCAGTCACCGATTCATAGCTTGACTGCCTGCGTCAGGACCAGCGAACCAGAGCTGGTCAAGACCGTGCTCCACCTCCACGTGGTGCTCCTGGAAACTGTCTGCAGCAGTGCGGGCAGGCTGAGCGAGCACGGATCGCAATGGAAAGGCAAACCCGGTCCTAAAAAATGCTGTGCAGAAGTCGGATGTGTCGACCGAAAGGTGCAGATATCACAGCTACGTTGTAAACAGACACAACGCAACCACCGTCCTTTTCAGGGCAAACGAAGAAGAAGAAGATACCTTGGCCTATCATAGTTTTGGTTACTTCTTGGGTTATGATCCCTATTATCATATTGGTTTGGGTTTTGGGGAGCTTTATTATGGTCAATAGGCTTCTTCTTTATGCCTGCCATCTCAGACTGGGCTGCCTGATATCTTTCAGCAACATTTAAGATCTCCCCCAGTCTCTCAGCACCCTGTTCCGTGAGAAATTTTCTCAGGTCTGGAGCCATGGACTCTCTTAACTACTCAGTCATAATCATTTCCCTTAAATCTTGGGTTTTCCCCAGAGCAGTCAATTTCTCCAGGTATGTCTCCAGGCGTGCAGAGAACTGGTGATAAGTCTCCCCAGTCAACAGTTTGGCATTTCTAAACTTTTTCCTATAAAATTCACTGTTCTTCTCATATCTAACTAGAAGAGCTTGCTTAAGAATGTCATAGTCGTCTTGGTCATCTTTGCTCAGCTTGGCAAATACCTCATAAGAGGTTCCCCTAAGCTTCTGTGATAACATCATACACCATCTTTCTTTTTCTAGCCCATACATGGTAGCTAGTTCCTCAAATCTAGAGAGGAATGATTCAATATCATCCTCTTTTTCTACAAAGGGGTCCAAATGAAACCCCATGGCTGAGTTGGAGGCAACCTGGCTTGCAGCAGAGTCGGAGGTGGATGGGCTAGTACCATTTTCAGGAGCATGGCCTTGTAATTCTAACTCCCTTAGTCGTAGCTCATGTTCCCTTTGGAGTCTTTTATCTTCCTTGTCAGCCTCCAACCTCTTAGCCTCTTTTTCTGCCTCTAATTTCTTCTCCTCTAACTTCAGCCTCTTGATCTCAGCCTCCCTCTCAGCCTCTAATTTCTTAATCTCCCTAGAATCTTCTAACAAAATTCTCTTCTCTTCAACTAACCTCTTTTCTTCTCGGGCAATAAAATTATCACACTCTTCTGTTACATACGAAATCAGACTTTGACCTTCCATCCCCATGTCTCTTGCAGCCTGCACCGCAGCAGATCTGAATTTGGCCAAGTCTGCCATTGTATTTTTAATAATAGTCAATGTTATCAAACTAACTTAACTAATTAACCAACCTAAACACAAAACACTAGGCACTGATATCTCAACCCACTCTCAAATTATTTTAAATATTATATTTTAAAAGTTCTGTACAAACGACCCAATATAATTACTAGGAGAAGTTTAAATTCCCAGGAGCGAGCTATCCAATATAGGTGATAAGTTAAAATCCCGGAACAGGAGACCCCAATATATGTGGTACTAGGGGAAGTTCAAATCCCGGACAAGCCTACCAATATATGTGGTGGATTTAGATGTTATGACTTTTTGTTGTTATGTATTTCTATTGTACTGAATGAGGTCAGCTGTGAAGGCCCCTGAATCTAACAATTATTAGGGTGAGTTTTCAGAGTGCCTTTCTGCTACCACCTTATGATCTCATTCAGACTTATTCTTGACTAGTATGTCTGATAGCTACGTATAATGTCTATGGTAATGTAAGGTGTGTTGTAATAATATGACAACAAATACAACTAAGAACTCTATGAAAAGTATTTAACAACACCCAGAGTTAAGTTTAAATGTGAATTAATTTTTTACAAATTATTGTTCCAGTATCACAATTTTGTGTATACTGGAATTGAAATTCAAAATGATCAATCAAAATATTTACATCAAAATGATTCAATTTATAACTGTATATATTATTGTTCACAAATTTAATTACATGTGTCAATCTGGGACAGTGACACTGTACTATAGCTCCAATGAATGGGTACTGTTAGGAAGAACGTCTAAGTTCATCACAATATGAATATTTATTAAACACTTGGGAAATGAGGGCAATTTTTGGGTCGATATATCAAATGCATGCAGACACTGGCTTAACTTTGTGGCTTCTGATGTGCAGGATGAAGTATAGTCACCCCACCAGCTTCCTAATATCAAGTCAGGCTTCTGATCTTGAAATACAGAGAGGCACACAGTTGATTATGCCTCACTTCTTTATTATGCAGAAGAATATTCAGATCTCTGTTAACCTGGGCTCACTTCGATTCAATGATGAAACCCTGGAACAATATAAATGCGGCCTACATCACCCTCTGATATACTCTCTCTTTCCCTAACTAAACATTTTAATTCATTCAGATTCAGCATGGTAACTACATGTTACACACAGACTTTTCAGAGACAATATAAATTTACCCGTTCTTATTTGAACACTTTAACTTTTTTGTAGTCAAAGGTTTATAACTCTTGGTAAACTGATGTTAAATTTTGACTATGGTTGTTACCTTCTCTTGTGTCTTAAACTAGCGGTCTATTTTTTAGATCGATGTCTAGTTGTTCTCCTTATATGGTCAGAGTAGGTCTAACTTTTCTTGGAATGTTTGCAACCTGAGTTGATGTTTATTCCTGTCCATATAAGGCGCGATTTAGTCAGTATCTTTCCTTGGTATGCGTCTGACATCGGCCCGGTTTCAGTTGAACTCAGGGGTCGAGCGCTTCTGCGCAAGTCCAGATTTAGGGCGGTTTGAAAAATACTTCCGTCGGGAGTCTAAGAGTTGTGATGAGCAGAGCAAGACGCTTTTCAGCGTCTGTGATCTTTTGATGAGGAAATGGAAGTCCTCTGGTGCATTAGTTTATCTAATGAGGATTTTCCCTATATGTTTCTAAGCGCCTGGAGGCGTGTGTGTTGTGGTGTTTTTTCCCGAAGCAAGGTAAATGCTCTTCTAATATTGAAATCTGTAGTCAACTTAGATTTTGACATTGTCGTTCTATGCTCGCTCACTATCTACAGACAGGAGAGGCTCTTCTACTAGGAAATACACCCAGGTATCCTCATACCTTAGATTTATATGTATACGGGTCACTCTAGGCCCAGAGAACAGTTATTATGCTCCTTTGAACTTCGCTATGCCAGCGATTATACCTTCCTCAAGGTTAGACTTATAAATGCCTACAAAGGTCAACCTGAACTATGCACATAGGTCCGCCATTCCCGTGCGGCCTACGATAGACTTATTTACATCTCTGATCTACTAGTATCAGAGTGGAGTTGTTACACTCATAGAGTGATGATATGGAGCTGAGGCTGTTATTAGCTGAAATTATACGAGAACAGCTTACATGATATATATGCATGATTTACTGAGGAACTTTGTTTATGCTGATTACTATGTCCGACAGTGTCTGTGACTTATGTATATGGATGTTAACGTACTTGTCATTGTGGAGTCATAAATAAATGATGGAAACGTCACCAGCAGTTCATACTTCTATGACTTTCACGTCGTGAGTGAATGTAATGTCCTCATGACCCATGTATTGTAGATCTGTGGAACTTCATCTCATCTACACTCACAGCAAGCAACAGACCAGACAAGACACCTTACTTCACAGCCTTCGTCATCCCTGGTGTCTATAGTAGTGGTACATTACTTGGCTACATCTTAGCAACAACATTAGACTTACATCTACATTTCTAGTAGCCAGTAGAGAAAATCACCGCTACACTACACAATTAGTTAACGTTCTTAATTGGTTTGTTACCCATTCGTGGTCAAATAAACTTCAAACTACAGATTGACACTTTCCTTGACAAAGGAAACATTTTAAGTTAATAATATCAAGTCATGTAGAAAGACGGTGACTTGCTGAAGAAGACGGCCAGTGGTTTGCCTGATCTTATGTCACAATACTGTTCAACAATTTCCCCATTACTATTTAATTTTATTTTCTCCCAAAGTGTCAGAAAACCTGTCGGGCTTTTCTACAACCTGTTACTATATTTCTTAACAACTCTGTGAAACAACACAAAGTTTGATGTTGACTTCACTCTAGATAATCTTTTCCCCACATAATTTTCATACAAATTCAATAATATATATACATAATGATAATATAACGGTTTTCTTTCTTACCGCATCAGAGAAATATTAAACACTAATAGTTTGAATTGAGATAATATGGTCAACTCCAGATCTCCTGCTGGTGCAGAACAGCTAAGCCAAGACAGTACTTTTATCTTGCTTTTAAACAACTTTAGTGTCGAAAATCTCTATCACAAGTGGCCCCGAATACTACTATCCATTAGTTTTATTCTGCCCTTAGTATATTAGGCTACAGCCAATCAGGTACCGTTTGGCTTTGAGCGTCCTTATATTCAAACTCGGACTAACTTTCCCATTATCCCCACCACAGGGCAAACTAAGAAAGGTTCAAGTCTGTTCGTCCATCTGTCTTCGTCAATATCTCGGTTAGTTCCTAACAGTTTATAATTCTGACCAATAATTAGTGATCCTGTTGTTACCGGTCACACAGTGATTAAATTTTTATTCTTGTATTCATTATATTCAATATTATCGTTTTTATTCTTCATTTCCTCAACTAACATATTTTTCTATCTTGCCAATTCAAATTTGTAAACACTAACTCGTAGTACCACTAACTATGCTCCTTCCCTTCCCCGTTCCATACTGTATTTTTTTCAAAATATTCCACGTTAATCGTAATTTTTTTCTTTTCTTTAAACTGCCGTTCTCATTCATTACGAGACAACGCTTGTAGTATTACGTCACAAACGCGACCAAGTGCTGTCTGTACGCTACATTAGCCCTACTTTTACGCTAGAGATACGTGTGAGTACGGGTTTGGGCTGTCTCGCATCCGATCATTGTGTTACCGTAATATACATTCGCATCTGCGTTACAGAAAAAGGGGTTTTTCTATCGTATTTTTGAAACAAGCTACGATATCGGCTTGCACTATCGTCTGCTCGGCTCGCGGCGACCAAGCGGAACCAAACGCGTGTCAAAGTGTAGCATTTTCTCTCTCCCTCTTATGCTTCCTTTTATTCTTTCATCGTTTCTGTCTTACTATCGTCTCGGAACAACTAGGCTTGGTTTTGTGTCTAAATATGTTACGTTAGCGTCCCAAGGTCGAGGCATAAAATCTTAGCACTGACTTGCGGCGTAGGAGATAACGTTCTCCATAACTTTGCTATTTTATTTCTAGGTTATTTTTTTGAATTTATAAAAGTGGTTACTAGTCTTACAATTTGGGGAAAATTTGGCGAGATATATGTGAGCGTGTTGTACATACAGATTGTATTTTACGACACCCGTGACAGTATTATATTGAGAAAGTCTGTATTAAGACAATGTTAAATGGCGGGTAAACCAAATTAGATCATGCATGTTACCGTATTATATTTAGAAGGACTGTAGTAAGACAATGCTAAATGACGAGTAAACCAAATTAGATCATGCGTGTTACTGTATTATATTGCGAAAGACCGTGGTAAAACAATGCTAAATGGCGGGTAAACCAAATTAGATCATGCGTGTTACTTTATTATATTGAGAAGAGCTGTGGTAAAACAATGCTAAATGGCAGGTAAACCAAATTAGATCATGCGTGTTACTGTAATAGATTGATAAAATCTGTAGTAAGACAATGCTGAATGGCAGGTAAACCAAATTAGATCATGCGTGTTACTGTATTATATTACGAAGGACCGTGGTAAAACAATGCTAATTGGCAGGTAAACCAAATTAGATCATGCGTGTTACTGTAATAGATTGATAAAGTCTGTAGTAAGACAATGCTGAATGGCGGGTAAACCAAATTAGATCATGCGTGTTACTGTAATAGATTGATAAAGTCTGTAGTAAGACAATGCTGAATGCGGGTAAACCAAATTAGATCATGCGTATTACCAGGACAAAGAGAATAGCCTAGTCTACAGCCAAATGGCTTTTATCAAAGCTAAACTAAGGTAAATTGATGAGAATTAAAACGAGAACGGAGTTATAAGCAAATAAATAAAAATAATAATCATCCTCAATCTCTTCCAACTCCACAAGAAGCGTATTCCTTCTTTCAACAAACGTATGACAAGCCTTCCCGTCCTGTCCCATCATCATTTTCATTTCTGAGCGCAGTTCTGTCTCCGTGTATTTTTCTGTCGATCTCTGCTTGGTAAATAAAACCCCAAAAGAACAAGAGATATACTTGAACCAAATGATCACGTAACATGAGAATAAAAATAAAATATAGCTGATCAACAGACTACAGATAGTCATGGACTTACGTCGTACGCGGCTAACGACGGACTCGACTTACCTCGGCTAAAATAATAAAGAAATAATTATAACTTACATTTTTTTTTATTTAGGAATTTGTTTTTCTTTTTTTAGGTTTTCAACCTAAGACATTCTATTTTTCGTGTTCTAAGAGACAATTACGGCTTGGGATAATGTAAACAAGCTCACAAAAAAGTACAGAAGAGTTCTACTGCATTGAACTTTCAAAACATTAACAGGGTTTGATGATACACATTAATTTATATTGGACTGACTGTGATCTCACATTCACAGGTGTCTTACGTCAGTCTCCATTACTCTTTTGCGTTATAAGTGTGTGTGTGATGATGTATGGGTGCTGATGTACAGACTGTTAGAGACTTTTCGTAATTTGTGTTTGTTTGTGTACCACACTTAGTACCTGTATTTTTACAGTAATTTTTAACAGTATTTTGTAAGAATTTTAGTACGATAAAACGAATTATAATGTCATAAAGTCTGTTATTTCGACCCTGTCAGTTTTTGTACAGTGTAGGACTTTAACAAATTATGATATGATGGAATACAGACTTGGAAACATGTAATAAGTTTCTACATTTAAGGGGTAATTCGACTTACGACCGCTTCGACTTACGACAGGGATTCAATTCCGACGACCAGATATTTCATAATGCAGTGAAAGCTCCTGCTGTTTTTTGTTTGTTTTGTGTATCCTTATTTTTATATGGCTGTTGGTCTCTCAACTCTGTTAAAATTGCTGCCAAGATATGTATGAGTCTACATCTTATAGGGTTGTTTCTTGTTATTGTTTCCTCTTTTTATTTTCAGTATCTTTCTCTTTTCCCTGTGTATTTTGAAACAAACTTTCTATATTCTCTCATCAAATATTTTCATTTTGTCTTGCATCTGGCTGAGGTTATGGGGCCGAAGAGCGAGATCATCAGTTACATCTAGATCATCAAGCTTTTTAGTCAGATTCCGTTGAATTCCATTTCTATCGATGTTTTCATTACCCAATCTATAGCAAGTTAGGAGAGCAATGGAGACAAGAGACATTCCTAACGCACTCCACTTGTTATCTCAAACGGTTCTGTAAGGTTTTCTTTTGTGATTTAAGATGGTAATGTCTTCGCATGTTTTATTTATTAAGTTAATGATTTTCAGGGGGGCCCCATAATGTCTCACAAATGTCCAAAGTGATTATCTGTCACCACTGTGAAATGATGTTTCATAGTCCACAAATCCATTGTAAAGAGGTGAGATGAGTTCGAAACTTTGTTCAGCTATTATTCGAAACGTGGCTACTTGGTGTGTATATGATCTGTTTTGCCAAGAATCTGCTTGGTCGTCTCTCAGTTGTGTATCTACGGACTCTTTTAATCTCTTAAGGCTTATTCAGTTAAACATTTTTCCTGGCACTGAAAGTAATATGATTCTTCTGTAATTTATGCGCTCTTGTAAATCTCGCCCCTTAGGCAATTTGACCAGATATCTTCCCTTCCATTCCGCTGGAACTTCTCTCTCTCTCTCTCTCTCTCTCTCTCTCTCTCTCTCTCTCTCTCTCTCTCTCTCTCTCTCTCTCTCTCTCTCTCTCTCTCTCTCACACACTTATCCAAGTAATTTGTATAATATGTCTGTCTGCTTTCATGTCCTCTGCTGGAATGCCATCTGGGCCAGCAGCTTGTTTGTGTCTTAGGAGCTTTATGGCTTTCTTTACGTTTTCCATATTAGGCCTTTCACAATTAGCTGATATCTCCTTTCTGCTGGCTAGCGTGTGGGAGATAGGTGAAGTTGGTCAACTGAGAAGTTACTCAGTCCAAAACGTATATTTCCGTTGGACATTTCGTCTTTGAGGCTCGTTACTCATGTGTTCTCGTGATATTTATTGTATAGTCTATATTGTATTTAGTAAATTGACTGAGACAAACATGCAGTACATTTTAAATGATTAAATCGAAGTTAAATTTGTGCCCAAGCTCGCGCCCTGGAGAGGACACTCCAGCTTCACTATATAGGTGTCGGCAAAACACGGGAAGTACCAGTTACCGGTTATAAGCATTTTGCCCAATTGGCGTAGGGCATGGCGCCAGGGGCTACTTCCGACAGTGGGAGAGGTTCTAGGATCTCACTGGACAGATACCGCCCGCTTCAAGCTGGGCAGCCCCCAGTCAATAAGGTGTTGTCCCGCCACTGTCTGCTTTCCCCATTGGGTGCATGGGGATTAGGGTCAAACCCGAACTGTGGACAGAAAATTTTGCACCAAGCAATTATCGAAAAAATAGAAATAAGCAAACTCTCAGATTGGGATGCTGGAACGTCCGGACTATGTTGACTGGACTATCCGAAAACCTACAGGACGTAAACGATGTAAGGAAGACAGCCATAATTAATGATGAGCTTAAACGACTTCAGGTGGATATAGCTGCACTTCAGGAAACGCGCCTGGCGGGCTCTGCAATGGTGAGCGAGAAGGACTACACATTTTATTGGCAAGGGAAAGATCTTGATAAAGCTAGAGAACACGGAGTAGGTTTTGCGGTCAAAACATCGCTAACTAACATGGTTGAACCAGGCGAGAATGGATCAGAACGCCTGTTAACGCTCCGCCTGCAAACTAGCACAGGTCCCATCACCCTTGTCAGTGTGTATGCTCCTACTCTGTACTCTGCCTCAGAAGCTAAAGATGAGTTCTACGAGAATCTAGCAGCAGTAATCAAAAGCATACCTGGGCAAGAACAGCTTGTTCTCCTTGGTGACTTTAACGCTAGAGTGGGTGCCGATAATGTTTCATGGCCTTCATGTCTGGGCAGGTTTGGTATTGGCAAGATGAATGAAAATGGACAACGGCTCTTAGAGTTGTCCGTCCACCATGACCTCTGCGTGACCAACACCTACTTTCAGACAAAACCCCAGCATAAGGTGTCATGGAGACACCCACGATCCAAGCACTGGCACCAACTTGACCTGATTCTCGTCAGAAGGCCACTCCTCAGGTCTGTGCTCTCCACGGGCTCGTACCATAGTGCAGACTGTGACACAGATCACTCCTTGGTTTGCTGCAAAATCAGAGCACAACCAAGAAAACTCTATCGTGTCAGACATGAAGGGAAACCACGCATTGATACCAGCAAGATGTCAGACCCTTTCATGATCGCTCAATTCACTGCGACCTTCAAGAAAGTGCTCAGTAGCCCTCAGCATGGTGATACTATTACAGAGAACTGGGAGTATCTACGGAACACCATTCAAAGTACTGCCCTTGCCACCTTTGGTAAGAAAACAGCAAAGTCAAATGACTGGTTTGACGCTTCATCAGATGTGATGGCACCTGTTATTGAAGCTAAGCGCAGTGCTATGAATGAATACAAACGTTCACCGAGTGCCAGAACCCTACAGATCCTGAGGGCTACGAGAAGCAAAGTTCAACAAACTGCTCGACGCTGTGCAAATGACTATTGGCTCCAGCTCAGTGAGAGCATCCAGATCGCTGCGCAAACAGGCATCATTAGACAAATGTGTGACGGTATAAAGAAAGCACTTGGCCCCCATAAAAGTAAGACGGCACCGCTAAAAACCATCAGCGGAGAGAAGCTAACCGATAAGGGTAAGCAGATGGAGAGGTGGGTCGAGCACTACTCTGAGCTTTACGCTAGAGACAATACCGTTACGCCTGCCGCCCTTGATGCTGTCAATAGTCTGCCAACTATGGAGGAGCTGGATGCCGAACCAACATTAGAGGAACTCAGTAAGGCCATTGATAGCTTGGCCTCTGGTAAAGCACCAGGCAGTGATGGGATTCCTCCTGATTTAATCAAATGTTGTAAGAGCACGCTATTACATCCCCTGCATAGGATGCTGTGCCAGTGCTGGGAAGAGACAACTATTCCTCAAGACATGCGAGATGCCAAGATTGTAACACTGTATAAAAAAAAAGGAGACAGAAGTGATTGCAATAACTACAGAGGCATCTCTCTTCTTAGTATTGTTGGTAAGGTTTTTGCCAAAGTCATCTTAATGCGACTACACAAGTTAGCTGAGCGCATATATCCAGAGGCACAGTGTGGATTCCGAGCTGGCAGATCAACAACAGACATGATCTTCTCTCTCCGCCAGCTTCAGGAAAAATCAAGAGAGCAGAAAAGACCATTATATATCGCCTTTATAGACCTCACAAAAGCATTCGACCTGGTTAGTAGGGATGGACTCTTTAAAATCCTCCTGAAAATAGGCTGCCCTTCTAAAATGTTGGAAATGATAAAGTCATTCCATGACGACATGAAGGGAACAGTCCAATATGCTGGAAGCACGTCACAGCCCTTTGATATACGAAGTGGCGTTAAACAAGGCTGTGTTCTGGCTCCGACCCTCTTCGGAATCTTCTTTGCCTTACTCTTGAAACATGCATTCAGAGATGCAACTGAAGGAATATGCCTTCACACTAGGTCAGATGGCCGTCTGTTTAATCTTTCAAGGCTGAAGGCAAAAACAAAAATCAGAAGGGTCACTATAAGAGACTTGTTGTTCGCTGATGATGCTGCAGTCGTCACTCAAAGCCAACAGGAGCTTCAGAGCTTGATGAATCGCTTCACTAAAGCATGCAAGGACTTTGGCCTCACAATAAGTCTAAAGAAAACGAATGTGCTGAGTCAGGATGTGGGTGCTGCACCAGTTATCACTATCGATAACTATGAATTGGCAGTGGTGCACCACTTCACATACCTAGGGTCTACCATCAATGACAAACTCTCACTGGATATAGAAATCGACAGCCGCATTGGCAAAGCTGCAGCTACCTTTGCCCGCCTCATATCGCGTGTTTGGGGAAACTCTAAACTCACAATGAAGACCAAAGCTGCGGTATGTAATGCCTGCGTCACCAGCACACTCCTATATGGCAGCGAGACCTGGACGACCTATGCTAAGCAAGAAAGAAGGCTCAATACCTTCCATTTGCGGTGTCTACGCCGCATCCTCGGCATCTCGTGGAAAGATAAAGTGACAAATGTCGAGGTGTTGTCACGTGCTGGCCTTCAAAGTATGTATACGCTGCTTAGACAGCGCAGGCTTCGCTGGCTTGGCCATGTTCGCCGCATGGAAGATGGTCGCATCCCAAAAGATATCTTCTACGGACAATTAGCAGATGGCAAGAGAACAGTTGGGCGACCACAGCTGAGGTTCAAAGATGTGTGCAAGAGAGATATGAGGGCACTGGACATGGATCCAGCAACATGGGAGGATGAAGCTGCCGATCGCACTAAGTGGCGATGCTATTTACGGCACCACCTCAGATTGGGCGAAGAGAGGCTCACACAAGAAGCAGAGGTGAGGAGAAAATAAGCAGCTGAGGGCTGCCACCTCAGGGGCGCATTCCCATAGTCAGTTATGACTGAAGGGGCTATTATTATTATTATTATTATTATTATTATTATAGTCTATAAATAAACTCTTAGTTCTATTTCCCATTTATTTTTCATTCCATCACAGCTAGGAGCAGTGTCCTTCATATTATTACTCCAGAAGACCTATCCTCATCAGGCACTCCCAAAAAAATTGCGAGCCATGCTTGCGAGGCGTCTCAGGATAGGTCTGATAACTCCCATCCATGTGTGACGAAAAAACCTTTTGTTCGTTCATCCAATTTCTCTTGCTACACTCCTCTCTGTTAGCATTCCTTTTTTATGTATCCGTCATTATCTTCCTTTTACACCTTCGTCTACCGATATTATCTTATCCTCGGTAGATCACACCTCGACACACCAACACGCACGTGACATGTTATCCTTTGCTCGTGGACAGACAACAACTAGCCAGACGGAACAATAAGATTAAATTAAACATTCGGTCGACCGTTTGACGCCAGCTATATTGTTTAGACGGACGGTCTATTTATAGAAACATGTATTGCTTCCGCCAAAAGTGGGGTGTTAATTAGATAAACTCAAGACGATAGCCTGGTAACGATCTGAACACCAGACATATCATGTATGTCACGGGCTGCCTTCCCTGTTTGCAGTAGTTGTCCAACAGTGGCCAAAACTCAAGAGTATCTAATATGGGCCTTCAAATGTGTCTACCTTTGCGCAAGATTACTCTTGGCAGAGTGCTAAATAGAAGGATAATGACGCTTCTATCCCAAGGGAGAGTTCACAAGATATTCAGAAAAGCGAGAACAATGCTGCATTAAATGAGCACGTTAACTCTATGATCTGCCGACAACTTTTGTGAAGGATTAAGCAATTGTTACTTTTAGCTCGCCAAGCCCCCACCCTGATTTACTCAATTGAATTATTATTATTATTATGGTACAGCTCTGTTTAGAGTGTATTTAGTAAATTGACTGAGACAAACATGCAGTACATTTTAAATGATTAAATCGAAGTTAAATTTGTGTAATTTCAAATAACAAAATTTAATAATCACTTCAGTTGTAACAGTTTATAAAATTGAATAGTTTAAAAGAAAATGTTCATCCCTGGAGGATGGTAGAATGTTTAGTTAAGAAGTCACGTGGCAGCTTATAGAACTATTTAGCTGTTAGTGACGGTTCTGTTCCTCCTAATGGTTTGGTACCTGGTAGACTGATCACGCTTGTCTCTGGTCAAGGTTGTAGAGTGTAGCACGTTCTCAGAAGTGTCAGTGAGTGTCTACGAAGCTGGTCCCTCGTCTTAAAGCTCAGGCCACGTTTCCCTTCTTGTTCCAGAGATAGTACCCTCAAATGGTACCACCACCAACAACTATGGTAAAAGAATAGAAACGAAACGCTCTTCTGAGTATTGCATTTCCCGACACATACTTATTTGTCCCCTTTCTCTTATTCCACGATCCCATCTACTCAGACATTACCCTCGATGAGAATTAAACTTAATCCCCCTAGAGAAAACTTTCGTTACATTTACATTGAAAAGCTTTATATTAATTTTACATTTAAATGAAAAGGTTAATAGTACAGATAGAATATGTTTACAATTACATCTCCACTGATTGAAAAGTGTTCACAATATAAATTGAATATGTTTTCATTTATATATGCGCTTGTTGAAAAGTTTGAAACTTTAATTAATTTTAAAGTAAATATGTTTACACAGATATTTACACTGGTTTGAAGATGTAAATATTATACTTAGAATATAAGTAATTTCTTTCATCTTTCCCTCCCTGCTCCATATGGAACTTTGAACTACTTAGGCTTTTAGTTCTCTTTAAGAAACTAGCGATAAGCAGTCACCAGCCCTTGCTGTGGTGGTTCATGAAATCATCATTCTATACGCTGAGGTTGCCAGCCTCAAATGACTTGGACACCCACTTGCGATTTTCACACATTAATATTCACATGGTAATATATACATATTAGTTCACATGTTAGTAAAGAAAAATGTATAATAAAAATGACAACTTACGCCAAGCCGGACCCACAGACGTTTTGCTCATACGAATAAAGTTAAGACACTTGAATCGGCCTCTTACACTTGTTCTAGGGGGTCGTTACTTTAATAAGATAATTCCCTCTCTGACTCCGTGTATTCTCAGTTTCCTCAGTCCCGGTTTCCTTGTTAAAATGATAGAGATTTCCAAGGCTGTTTTGTAGGTCCGTCAAGATTCTCCCAGAAAAGGTCCGGCCTGATAAATGGAATTCTGAATTCTAACTTCTGGCAAGGTCTGGTTGTGTCGTCTTGGCAAGCTATTTCTCACAGTGAATTAAAACTGCGAAAAGGTCAGGTTATATTTCTGTCCTATCTCTGCATCTGTTTGTTATGAAGCTACTCAGGGCTCCAATCATTTCAAACATGCTTGTTAGGTGGGGTAATTTCAAAATATTCAGACATGGAATAATTTTATGCTTGATACAAATGTCACGTCTCCCATATATGGCAATCAAACATTCGATGCCTGGTGTACAAACTCACAAACACAACAGTAAACTCTATCAGCAATGTGTGTAAGATGTAACATCTTATTACTTTACAAGTCAGACAGGAAACTATTAGGTCATCCTTGTCTGTCCAAAATGTGTCACCCAGACAAGTAATCTCTTATCTGTCACGCACCATGGCCTTTATCAGCGATTATCAAATACGCTGGACATTTGTAGGGCTAATCTGTAGTCTGTTGTCTGCTGCACCCGTGAGTAGTGAACATGGTTGTCGTTAATATTATCTCAGCCGCTCCTTGCAAAGCAAGGATAAATGGGTAACAAACAGACATGACGACTTATCCCTGAGAGGAGTGTAAGAAGGAAAATACAAAATAGCTGCTACAGTGCAGAGAAAGAAAAAAGTGCGACCATTGAAAAGCACGCAATAAAGTCAGTACAACAAATGTAACTGATTACTGCCGTTGTGAAACAGACATCGAGAAGAGGTCGCCCCATTCTGTCACAATGTAATGATTTCCGGTAGTCCTCTTAACATGATTGTGAAATTAGAACAAGGAATATGGCGTAATGGTTTCGGTAAATGTAACACTGTTACGATATAGTTGTTACGATTCTAGAAAGGGGGGGGGGTGTATATTCTTCGCTGGGTTCTTCTGCATATATTTGATTATTAAATGCACAAGTGCCGATAGGGGTAGGGCATTCAGTCCCCGAACACAGCCGTAAACTTCAACATCAATGATACGGCAAAGGCCAGGTATCCTTCACTTCTGCTAACTTAGACCGTAGACTTTTGCTATTATTCCCCAAAAGGCAATGACGTACTTCCGGATAACCCATGGATACCGTCCATCAACAAAATGGTCCCTAATCGAGCCTTATTTAATATCGGCAGATACGTTATGAGTTTTACTCATAACACACACTTAAGCTGCAAAACCTGATATGGTTATGTTTATATTTCATGGTGATGGGTAGAGTGGACATTTAATAAAACAAGACTACCTCCCTTACGATTGGTGTTAAAATTAGATAATGAATTAAACTAAATTGTAACTGAGTTTCACCTAAGAGAGGATAATGTTAATTAAACTAAACTTTTTTTTTTTTTTTTTTTTTTTTTTTTTTTTTTTTGTAAACTGAGTTTCACCTAAGTATCCCTTTTCTTGGACCACACAAGGTGTTACATTTTGCGTCGGGGTACCCATTAAAATGTAATCTTTCGAAAACCTCAAAGCCAGTGTTTTCCAATTCCCGGTCGGAAAAGTTGTCCTCACTGCATTTTCGAATCTTCGTCAGGAGACCAGGCGATGGGGCGATATAGTGATTTGGACAAGAATAAGTATTAGCTTGTGTGAAATTGCTAGTACCATTGTTCGATGAAGGCTTTTATAATCCCGACCCCTATAAATATGTACTGTGTTAAAAGGAAATAGCTGTAACAAAGCAATTAATATTAGCCCACGGGGAAAAACTGCATCTTCAACAGCTGCAGAACATTCAATAATCCATCATGTGCATCAAAGTCTGGATGTATTATTAAACCATATTGTAGTAGGTTGTAACAAGTACATTTTCTTATTTTATATTTGCATTTAACATGTATAAATTGCTTATTGATGTACATTTGCATATGAGGCTGGCAACCTGATCATATAAAATAATAATAATAGTTGCCCATCGCAAGCGAAGATGGCGAAAGTTTCAGACTTGAGTTGTGACACATCTGTGCCGTGATCTCATGTGGCTAATTAGTCGTATTTTGGCCCTACAGGCCTTGCCACATACGAGGCACACAAAGTTAGAGTGGATAATACGTAGTGTTGCTGTGCATTCTGACCTTTCTTGCAGCACGCCTGCCTTCTGCCTTATCAGCTAAATTGTGTTCTGCAATGCGAGCGCATTGAGTAATGTTTGTCCGCCAGGCAGAGCGACCCTGTGCGATAGTCTCCCAGGAGGACATATAACATAACTTGTGACATAAACCCCCACTGTGAGAGCTGTGTTAAGGGATGGAGAAATTTCCCGAATTCTTTCGTTGTTTAGGGTCTATTTGTGTTATTAAAGAAGTGAGAATTCATTCATCTTGTTTTGGTTTATATTGTTGAATATTCTGGCAACCACCCTTCTTGTATAAACCTTTCTATGTCAAAATCTCAAGTACTGCATAAAGTTAATAACTGTGTAAATGAACCTTGAGAGATTGAATAAACTACTGGGCTTGGACGATTTGGCAACAGTTTATTAACGAGTAAGTACACACTAACAAGGTCACAATTACGAACATGGCATGTATGCTCCCTCTCTGTGTTACAGTCTTGCTTAAACCTATTTCGACTTTCTAAACATGTTCTAATTATAATCATGCCTATCATTTAAGCATATAGCTTACCATTATCCTTAGAAATATTTATTGAATACACAATCCAATACACTGGCTGATACACAAGCCATTTAGGCACACATCTTGACGCTATGACGTCACATCCAACTCTGCTTCATACGTCATACCTAGATACTCATCTCACAGCGACCGCTTTCATGTATCTCATGCATTCAGTTGAGGTACGACATGGTGTGACAAAAATCCGGTACTAATAATAAGTTGCCGCAATAAAATCACATCATGAAGTGGCCTCAATATTACCCCTCACGCTCCCGAGCGTTTACTTCAGGAAACGCGCAAGATCCTGTAGGGTATAACTTTAAGCAATCTTACGTACAGATACACCGTACAGACAAGCAATCCAATGAGAAGTATCAGGCATCAAGACATATATACCCAAAATTGTGAAGAGCAATTATTAAATAAACAAAATTGCAATAAAATTTGAGTCCATATATCCGGACGAAATAGCAAGTCCAGAAGACACAATATGATGTCCAAACAAACTGGAACCATACACTCGGATATAAAGTTCCATGTGAGATACATCAGTCATGGTGAGCTGCAAACCGTGACAACAAGTCAGCTAACCAATTGTCCTCACCGCGTATATGCTTGATTTCAAATGAAAATTGTTGCAGTAGCAGAAACCATCTGTATATTCTTGAGTTCTTAAATGCTTTTGGTTTCATCGACGTCAAAGGATGATGATCGACTTCAACGTAATATTTTCGTCCAAGCAGATAGCGAGATAGTTTTGATATCGTCCACACAAGAGCAAGGAGCTCTCTTTCACCCGCCGAGTACTTCTTTTTCGCCACAGACAATTTCCGGCTCACAAAGAAGCAAGGATGGAGTACATCGTTGACAAGTTGCATCAAACTGCCCCCGATTCCCATCTGAGAAGCGTCTGTGCGAATATAGAATGGTTCATGGATATTTGGCAGAATCAAAATAGGATGATTCGCGAATAGTATTTTAATTTTATCCAATGCTACCTGACAAGTATCTGACCAAAGTAATTTAAGTGGAGCACCTTTGCGGGTCAAATCCGAAAGAGGACCAGAGATAGAAGAAAAGTCTGGAATAAATTTATGATAATAATTAATTAACCCTAGCAAACTACGGACCTCTTTCTTATTTTTCGGTACCTGGATGTTCAGAATTTTATTTACAAGATTATCAGAAGGATAGAGCCGATGATTACCGATTCTATGACCTAGAAAAGGTATTTCCAGAATACCTATCTGTACCTTCCAAGGTCTAACTGTCAAATGATGTTTTCTTGGCTGTTCTAGCAAAGAAATGAAACCTATTATATGTTCATCCCATGTGTTATGGAATAAACAAATGGCATCTATATATGTGATGACATCTGGTCTATCGCCAACTAAACGGCGCATCATGCGGACAAATGTCGCAGGTGCATTCACCAACCCGAAACACGTATAATTCCATTCAAATAAACTTCTTGGTGTGGAAAATGCTGTTAAATGTCTAGAATTTTCAGACAACGGAATTTGCCCGTATCCCTTTGCCAAATCTAGTTTAGTAAAGAATGTAGCGTTAGCCAGCTGTGGAAGAAGATCTTCCAAGACTGGAATAGGCTCAGCATCTGTGACTGTAACTTGATTTAGTTTCCGAAAATCAATACAGATGCGTAAAGATCTATCTGGTTTCTTCACCAATACCATTGGAGAAGAATACGAAGATGAAGAATGTGAAATGATACCCATTTTAATCATATCTGAGATTTCTTTATCTACCTTATCTCTGTAGTGAAGAGGAATAGGATATGGTCTGATTTTAATCGGAGTAGAATCAGTGATTACTATCTCGTGAGATATTAAGTCAGTGTGACCTGGATGTTCTGAAAATACGTCAGAAAAAGAACGTAAAACATCACGGATCTGAATTCGTTCAGAATGCGAAAGTGATGAAGAAATAGAAACATCCTGCCACGTTTCGTGAGCAGAAATAGAAGGTAAAGTAAATTCCAAAGGAATATCAGATGTAGCATCCTCAGACTGAACAATAGCAAATGAGGATCGGTGAACCTCATCCAAGACATCTACCAATTCCGATGGTCTTGGAGTGTATAATTTCAACATATTTAGATGATACGTTTTAATTTTGCCTCTGATATCAATTGAGTAATCAACATCCGTGAACTTTTTCACCACTTTGTATGGCCCCTGCCATGAGATCAACAACTTATTTTCCTTAATAGGTAGGAGTAGTAAGACTTTTCTCCCGGAACAAATGATCTTAGGGTACGAGTTTGGTTATGTAGCAACCTCGATTTTTGAGTTGCCGTTTGTATACTCTGTGATGCAATCTGACATGCATCCACTAACCTTTGTCGTAAATCAACAACGAACTCGTAACTACTGCGAGTTGCGTCATCCTGAGAAGTACCAAGGATTAAATCCTTCAATAGATAAAACGGACCTCTCAAATTCGCGCCATACACGAGTTCAAAGGGAGAGAGCCCAGTACTCTCCTGAGGGATTCAGAAGTCAAGAACTATGCTGCATAGGACAGAGCACTATTAACTTATATCTGATCCGGCTCCTTTTGTGAAGTTTTAAGCAATGGTGTGGCTTGTTTGAGCCCCCCAGCTGGTTTAATCCAGCGAAATTCCTTTTATAAGTATTTTTGGCTCTATGGCTGCAAAGATCATCATTAAAGATTTTCGATCATACATGTGCTCTCTTATCTATAAGAACCGAATCAACTAAGAATTTGTAAAAATAACAAATAACAAATTTAATAATAATTAGTATTTAACGAATTTAAATAAATATGAATGAAAGGGACTTTAGAGGTTTTTAAAATTTGTCTTCTTACTTACTTAGTCATTCCCCTTCTACCGTGAGGTGTAGAGGTTTGGAAGAGAGAGCGCCAGACTATCCTATCGGCTGTCTTCCTCCTGGCCTGGTTCCATGCTAGTCCTTGTTCTTTTAAAGATTGTCTAATGTTGTCCTCCCAGCGGACTCTGGATCGTCCTGGGGGTCTGAATCCCTGGCTCTTTATTTCCCATGCTTGTCGTAGTAGCTGATCTTCTCCCATTCTGCAGACATGTCCAAACTATCTTAGTTGGGACTGTTCTACTTGGGTCTGCACGGGGTGGGATTTTAGGCCTTGACGTATCGTCTGATTGCGGAGTGACCAAAACTCGAGAGTATCTAATATTGGCTTCTATAGATGTTGATCGGGCGAGACCGTCTTTTCGTGATAAGAATCTCGCTCGCTGACCGGTGATAATGACTAGGTATTGTTACGATAATACCCCAGTTCACCTGGCGGAACGTAAATAAGTCTGAGGAGTGGTAAACAAGATAAAGATAGTCCTATAGCAAATAGGGGAGTGAAGTGTTAGAGACTGCCCCCTACTATATTCAGCATAGAGAGTAAAATAATAAAGGGAAGGCCATAAAAATATGCCAAATAATAGCGATGAGTGAGAGGAAGAGAAACATGAAGAAAAAAAGTGATCCTGCCGGAGTGGATGTGAGATCGCACAACCGTATCGTCACAAAAGGAAACAGTGGTCAGCTTGAGACTGTTGGCATCAGCTTAGAGTTTTTTCAGGAATGGTACTGGTGATGGCCATATGCACTTTCTCTGTTCCTGATATGTTGGGTACCTATGAAGTAGATGTTCAGTAGTCACTTTGTTGGTGCCACAGTTACACTCATCCTTAGCTCCCATCTTTAGGTTGTTGAATAGATGGTATCCCAAATTTGTTGTGGCATGTGCGAATCTAAAGATTATCACTTGTTAACTTCTGCTGAGCTGGTAATATGCATCATTTTTGTGTGAGTGTGTGTAGCCTGGACGATTTGCTTTCCACTTGACCCTGTATGTGCTGTTGATACATTTCTGGGCCTCTTCTTGTGTTAAGTCTTGTCTACTATTGCTAACGCTCAGAATCTCGATGATAAGATCCTTTGAATTCAATGGTCAGTTTTTTGACCAAATTAGTGGTGTTGCCATGGGAACGAAGATGGGTAATAGCTATGCCTGCCTGTTCATGGGCCACTTGGAGCATCAGATATGGCAACAATACTCCGGTCCTTTCCCCGTGTTTTACCGCAGATATATTGATGATGGCATAGGTCTCACAGATCTGTCCGAGACTGATTTATCCCGCTTCATCGACTTTGTCAACCACGTCCACCCCACCACCAAGTTCATCTCCCTCATCTCCACAGTATCTGTCAACTGTCTTGACATTACTATTACTATCACGCCCTCCGGCCTTAATACCTCAGTATACTACAAGCCGACAGATGCCTATAGCTACCTTCTGTATACCTCCTCTCATCCTCGGGCTTGTCATGACTCCCTTCCATTTTCACAACTTCTCCGTCTCCGTCGTTTGTGCCTAGACGAGGATGACTTCCACTTCCGAGCCAACGAGATGTTGGATTTCTTCCGTAGCAGACTTTATCCGGAACATGTTCTCACCTCTGCCCTCCAACGTATGCTCCCCATCTCTTGTCAGGAGGCCCTCAAACCTCACTATAAATCC
Source organism: Oreohelix idahoensis (assembly GCA_024509875.1). Taxonomy (NCBI): domain Eukaryota; kingdom Metazoa; phylum Mollusca; class Gastropoda; order Stylommatophora; family Oreohelicidae; genus Oreohelix; species Oreohelix idahoensis. The sequence goes on from JAMPIV010008522.1 coordinate 701,431, forward strand.
ACTTCGGATAGAGTCAAATTAATCTTGACCTATCACCCTCACAGTACTGAAGTCAAACAGATCCTTTTCCGCCACCTACCTATCCTCCAAGCAAATTCTGTGACCCAAGAAGTATTCGGTAAAGCACCTTTGGTGGCATACAGACGCGACAAGAACCTGAAGGATCTTCTTGTTCACAGCCGTCTTCCAAAAAAGAATGCCACTCACTTTGGCACACTACCCTGTGGTCGGACAAGATGCAACACGTGCAAGTATGTCATCTCAACCCACAAAGTGTCTTTTCCTGAGGCTACGTACACCATCACCAGTAATTCTTTTTTGTTCATTACCATAACAAGAAACATTTGTTTCCAATGAAATTTAGCCATGGCATCAACAAATAAATTGAAATCTGCTCGCATGGCTGATAGCTGATTTCAGCGATGTCTTTACATTTGAATTTAAAAGGCCAACATTTGGTCTGTTTGGGAAAACCGAAGACAAAATCGGCGGCGTGCAAGGCGAAAAATCAAGTGATTGGCAAGCTCAAAGAAAGTAGCTTCCAGACGAGTGAAGTACGTGCTGTGATAAATCCTGGTCCCATGCTCCTGAAAGGACAAAAAGCCATTGATGAGGATGATGGTGATGAGAAGGAGCAGGTGGAGGAAATCATCGGAAAAGGAATTCGTTAAACAGGAAAGATACCTGTGGGTTTTTTACGATTCATAATTGTAATGAAGCAATATTTGAGAGAAAGTTTTACGAGGACTGTATGGCGATGGAATCTACTGGTAAGCTAAAAGTTAAGCCTGTGTTTAAGGCTCTTCACAGCTACCCACATCGCATTCTGGTGCTTGTAGAGTCGTTTGTAAAGTTCAATAATGACGAGGAAGCATATAAAGAAGAATAATATGAAGGAGAAAAAGAAGAAGAAAATAAAACCAGGACAAAATAAGTATAAACAGAAGATGAAAAATACAAAGAAAAAGGATAAAAGCTAGGGAGAGAAGACGAAAACAACTCATCCTTGGCAGAGACACCGGTCTTAACATACGCGAATCTTTGCTTACGCGAAACGTTAATTTAACAAACGCAACCCTCGTGGGCGTAAATTACCAGCTCATTGTCTATTTGTATGGGATGGAAATTAATATAGAAAAAAGCAAGATATTGGTGAATAGCCATAAGAAACATGTTCCGACCAACATTACGTTAAATGGGCAAACGTTAGAAGAAGTTAACGCCTTTAAATATCTCGGGTCCACTGTATGTAGTGATGGAAGATCAAGTAAAGAAATCAAGACAAGACCTGAGATGGCTTCAGCTGCCATGACAAGGCTGAATGTGATCTGGAAAAGCAACGTCAGTTTTCCTGTGAAGATCAAATTATACAAATCATTTGTATTATCTATTCTCTTGTATGGGTGTGAGGGCTGGACACTCACTGCAGATACGGAGCGAAGGATTCAGGCTTTCGAGCATAAATGTTATAGAAGAATTTTGCGCATTTGCTATAGAGCACAAAACAAATGTCTATGTTAGAGAGAAAATAAACACCTATGCAGGCCACCAAGAACCACTTTTGTCAGTAGTGAAACGTCGAAAGCGTGCCTGGTTTGGGCATGTAACTCGTCATGACTCCCTTTCGAAAACGATCCCCCAAGGGAACAGTCGAAAGTAAACGGAGAAGAGAAAGGCAAAGAAAATTCTGGGCTGATAACATCAAAGAATGGGCAGGACACGGTTTTTCCACACTTGTACGCATTGCTGAGGATAGAGAGCAGTGGAGGACCCTGTCTGCTGATGCTTCCACCATGGCACCCCTACGACCCATGACGGGTTACGGGTTGAGATGAGATGATGATGTCTATATTTATCTCTCGCGTTGGGAGTGGTCGGCGTTTGTGTTACAAACACCATCTTCCGTGGTTTTGTGGGTGTGTGTATTTTTTTAATAATATGTTTTAAATGCTCGTATGTGTCTATTTATGGTTCTGAATGTCAGACCACGCTGGTTTGACCTAATAATATTTATCGAGTCCTTGTTTTATTATTTTTTTTTCCCTTGGATTGAAAATTATGATTAGTTTATTTAATTTAAAGTTTCAGGACTGTACTTTTGAAAATTTTTAAGATGAATTGTTCCGTTCCATCTATATTTATCACCATCATCATCGTCACCATTATTACGATCATCATCATAATTATTTTTTCACCCTATAAAGAGCATGTATATAGCCACCCCAGCATCTGGTCCTGAAGCCTGCCCAAGCATTCACGTTTTCGTGCAGTCTTGATTTCTGTTGCAGTTTGTTTTACATGATAAGATTGCCAGGCCAATGCATCCTATACAGTTATACCTCGCTTTATTGCGCTTCGCTTTATTGTGCTTCGCAGATATTGCGCTTATTTTCAAATTATTCATGTTTTGTTCTAGAACGTGCCTTATTCTTCCGATAGATTTCGGCGGAAACATCGCTTCGAGCGAGTCGATCGGCGCCATTTTGCTTACTACATTTGCACGCTTCGTGTCTTTGAGTCACATTCTGGGAATTATTACAATATTTCAAACAGTTTCATTGTTATTACATTGAAATTAGGCCTATTAATAACCGTACAATGACCCCTAAGTGTTCAATTGAAAGGAAGAGTCGCACGTCTCTCACTCTAAATCAAAAGCAAACTTCATTGTTGTCTTATTTTAGGAAACTGCCACAGTCACCCCAACTTTCAGCAACCAGCATTCCGATCAGTCAACAGCCATCAACATGGAGGCAAGAGTCACCACCAGCAAAAAGATTACGATTCGCTGAAGGCTCAGATGATGAAGATTAGCATTTTTTAGCAATAAAATATTTATAATTTTACAGTACATTGTTTTTATAGTCCTAGTGCTATTGCGCACTGAATAGACATAATGTAAACATGATTTTAGGCTTTTATATGCACTGGGTTTGCCCCGCTTTATTACGATATTCGCTTTATTACGGTGGTCTGGAACCGAACCTGCAATACCTCCGAGCTTTCTGTATATAAAATCCCAGCTTTTTCTGTCAGTGCATAACGCTAAGGGATGCAACTTTGGTTGAAAATTAGACATTCATTGTATTGTTTCCCTTATATGTACTCTCCCGAAAACAGTAACACTTACTAAAGAAGAATTCGCAAATGACGGAGTGCACAAAAATATTTATAGAATGTGTGATCCCGTATACACACATTGGGATCCTCGCTGCTGCTACGTAGTTCGTGTACTGTGGTGATGGGCAGTGGTTTTTAAAAAAAATACTTTTGAATAAGTAAAATTGCCGTTAGGTATTGGTGCTTTTGAATTTAATTCCCGTCTTATGGCGGGCTTTTACACTAGTAGTCTCATATTTGTCTCCTTTTACCACATGCCCGACGGAGCACTAGGTCTAGTCCATCTTTGTTTCATCAGAGCCCCCACCCCCGATCTACCCAGGGCTCATCTATATTGGTAATTGTTTAGAGTGGTGGTGTTTTCTTTTAAATTTAAATTAATAGTTTGAGGTCCAGGCTGCACTAAATGTGGATTTTGTTTTTAAATCAATAGAGTGCATATGTGAGTACGCTAAGAACATAAGCTGTAAGAGGACCTCAGATATGTGGAACAGAATAACCCAAATACAAACATCATATGTGAGTACGCTAAGAATATCACATGTAAGATGCACCTACGAAATGAGGAACATAATAACCCAAGCAATAACATCATTCTTTGGAATCCTTTAGTTCCCACGAAGCATACGCCTTCAATAAACTCATGCCACGCCCGCCTGTCCAGTGCCATTAGCTCAACATCTCTCCAAGTGTTCCTTATCCCTTTTAATTATGTCTCCAGTTATCTTCTCCATTTTGGGTCCACCTCTGCTTCTTCCCCCCCCCCCTTCCCACACCCACCCCCATAATTCCAGATCAAGAGCTACCTTGTTATATAATCACCAGGCTTCTTCAATGCGTGTGATATCCGTCGCCAGCGTCAAGCAGAAACAGCACTAAAGAAAATAAGATGTATCCTGTACAAATTATCTTTATCAATGGAAGTAAGAAAGAGAGTTCTTCTTTGTTGAATAGAGCCGATCCTTACATATAGGAATAAATCATGGACAATCGATAAACAAACAAAGAGATCCATTGAGGCAACAGAGGTTTAATGTTGCAGAAGAATGTTTAGAAGACCATTAACAGCTGAAAAGAATAATAAAGATGGCCTGAAAAAGTCAATGCATACAGGTAATTTATTATACAATGATAGGAAACTCTTTACAGAGCGATACAACAGGAAGCAATCTGATCATCAGGAGAGTCCCCCCGTCCGACAAGTGTTTCGGCCCGATACACTCGTTTACACTCTAAGGGGGGGCGGGCCCACTTGGGTCATGACTCCCAAGCGTCTCAACCTCCTGTTGTCTTGTATCGAAAATGAACCATTTCACTTATGGTAGCAACTTTAAAATCCACAACTCCGCCAGCCGTGGAGGCAATTGTGAAAGTAACAAAGAGAAGATAAATTATTCCGTTCGTTCCGTCGCACATCACAACTAAGGACACACAATGAGACCCCTGCGCGAAGCCGACGAGTCTAGCCACTGCGCGCTAGCCACTGAAATTCTGTGCCTGACACCCCTTATAATATACGCCGCCTGTTGCCCCTCAGTCACAGCCCTTTCACTAGTACCACCAAAAAAACTCCGCGTATTGTGGACTTAAAAATTTTTTGGTGTTTTCTGTAACGCAGCGTTTATTGTCACGATTTCCATTGCCCATTGCGGTTGTTCCACAGCCAGCCTGATGCCTTTTCGGCAGTTTCACTAAGCCTCTTCAGTGCCCTTGTTCTCGACTGTCCCCTCAGCCCCAACAGTTTCAATAAATCATACACTGATGCAGCCACAAGCCCTCTTGCACCCACTTCAACAGCCATGACCCTTGCAGTGAACCCATCGTGTCTTAGATCCGCGGCCAGATCACTATACTTGGCCGCTTTGAACGAATGTTGCTCGTCTAATCTGGATTCAAATGGCACGGTCAGTTCAATCAGTATGACCTGAAGCGTTGCTGAAGAATGAAGCACTATATCCGGCCGTCTGCGCGATTTTCTGATACTCTCTGGATATGCCCCTCGTCAAGGTAGGTCTACCGCCATCTCCCAGTCGTTTGCACAGTCAAGAAGAGATGGTAAACTGCTACCAGGTTTACTCGGTTTGGGGTGTGCTGACTTTCCTGCCCTCAGAAAGTATGTATTTGCGGTGCTCGGCCTGGGCTTGCTATTCGCCTTCATCCGTGCCAGATCTATTGTCGCAGCAAGCTCATTTAGCACTTTTATATGGCGCCAAGTGTATCGCCCTTGCCCTAATGATACCTCACACGCTGAGAGCACGTGTTCAAGTGTCTGCCTCCCCTGGCACAGGAGGCACTGCTCATCATCCGACTTTCCCCATTTCACAAGATTGGTGGCCGTCGGCAGCAGGTCATACATTGATCTAACAACGAAGCTGAGCCTAAGAGGTGCCAAATGCCATCTATCATTCCATGTCAAGGACCTCTGCAGGGCTCCTTCCCATGTAGTCCATTGACCTTGTTGGACCTGCTGCACTGCATTTTGCAGCCTCTTATCATTCTCAGCTCCTCGTATCTCCGGAACTACCATGTCTCTGCGCTCCCTGCTTCATGCCTTGGACCACCAGCGGATGTCTCCATGACCAAATCCCCGTCTATTCGTTTGTGTATATCCACATAAGAAGGAAACAATCCTCGCTTTTCTGGCTTGTTATAATGAGAAGAAAATTGAACTGCATTATGACAATGGGCTAAATAGACGGAGAATAAGGTACTGGCTGTAAAGAAAAAAGACACCGATAGCCTGACATCATTGTCTGGTTATAAGTCAAACAACGGAGATGCTAGATTGAGGAAGTTAGGGAGATACAAGATCGCTTATGCCAGTTTGAATGGCACTTGAAGATGAGGATAGATATTATTTAAAGTCAAGTTTTGTATGTGTGTTTTTTTTAAGCAAGTCTTGACTTGTTTAAACTTGCGTGAGTGATAATAGGGCGCAAGGGCAGTTCAAAAATAACCGCCCATCCGGTTTGAAAGTTTGAGCAATGCTGACAAGCAGTAAATCTAATCAAGGAATCCTTGAGAATTAGAGGCGGACCCGATACCTTTTAGCCACTTCGAACCCTTGAACATATGTATGACTTTATTTAAGAATACATCTTTCAGTTCTCGTCAACGTCAGCAATATAGTTAATATGTTTGTTATTATGAACTTTCTATACGAAAGCCGATCTTGAAATCACCGCTCCTTGTAAATGTCCCCACTTTTCTCCCAGCATTTAGTATCTATTTTGAAATATTTTTCTGATTTATTCTTTTTTTTGGGGGGGAAAGTTTTCGAAGCATTCCATTTTGTTAAACATGTTTGAACGTCTAACATTTGTCCTCCGCAGCTCGCCTGTCGATATATGTCTTGTGTTTGAACCCCGAAACTATACAAGAACTTCTAGACGTCCATAATTACTACAGAGAAGTTATTTCTTCAGAACAGCCTTCATATACAGTAGCAAATATGAACAAGTTGGTAAGTTAATCGCTTTTTTTACGGTTGTCGATTTGTTTTCTGTACGGAGAGTTAACGACTACACAAATATCTAGTGAGAATAAAGAATTACAGAAACAAATGGAATGTAGAGCATCCAGGTCACACACAAAATAATGCATTCTGCCAACTCAACAGAAAAGAGCAAGTGGTAATCTTCAGACTCCGCACGGGCCACAACAGAGTGAGATACTATCTATTCAACAAGCTCAAGATAGGAACTACAAGTCAGTGTAATTGTGGCACTGATAAAATGACTGCTGAACATATGCTTCATAGTTGCCCAACATATGCAGAACAGAGAAAGCGCAAGGGGCCGAAACCACCACCATTCGTGGAAAAGCTCTACTGAGGTTCAAACAGCCTCAAACTGAATACTGCTTTCTTTGAAAACATTCAAGTGGACGTCTGAGAGTGTACGAGGAAAATGAATAATAAAGAAGGCAAAGACTATTAGACAATGTGGTACGGGATTTTAAGTGTGAAATTTTAAATAGATTATACAGAACGTGCAGGAGTCATTTCTCCATCCTCTACATAATTGTTTTTAATATGTTATAAAGAAGATGGAGAAATGATTTCTCCATTTTCTATATAACGTATTTGGAAATTATACTACTCGTCAAAGGTCAAGGGCCACTTAGAAAAACCTTGGTAGAAACCATAAAACAAATCTGATATAAACGTGATTGGTATCAGTCAAAACGGCATTTATTGAATACCAAATTGACATGTCACGTAAAGAAATGGAAACACACATTCAAACGCAATGAAGCCGTGAAGTGTGTCACCCACCTTTTCAAAAGTCACACAATAGATATTGGACAAATATAGACATTTCAAAATCTGGTATGACCACCTTTTTCAACAAGGCATTCAAGACAGCGTAGACGCATCGAGTCCACAAGGGTCCGAAGAGTATTCCGAGGAACAGCTTGCCATTCCTGAAGCAGAAATGCAGTCAGCTGTGCAACATCCATTTCAGGGGGTGATTTGTTGACAATCTTCGACCAAGGACTCCCCAGAGGTGCTCAATCGGAGAAAGGTCAGGTGAATGAGCTGGCCACGCCATCCTGATGATCCCATTTTGCTGAATAAACTCATTCACCACACGAGCTCGATGGAGTCGAGCGTTATCATCTTGGAGGATGGCATTACCACCTATGGCCTCCAGAGCAGACTGAACAATTGGTCTCAAGATTTCGTTCTGGTATCTTGGGCCGGTCAAGTTGCCTTGGATGATGTAGAGTGGGGTCCTGCCGTGTCTGTAGAAGCCTCCCCAGACAATGACAGAACCCCTATCATAACGATCCACCTCTCGAATTGTGTCATCAGTAAATCGCTCTCCTGGTCGTCTCCAAACTCGAATCCTGCCATCATTGAATGACACGGTGAAGCGAGCTTCATCAGTGAAGAGAATTTGAGTCCATTGTTGCCTTGTCCATCGGATGTGCTCGCGACACCAAGCAACACGGGCTCTGCGATGAGCAGGAGTAAAAGGGATTCTGACTGCAGGACGTTGAGCAGCCAGTCCAAATTCATGTAAACGTCTGCGAATGGTGCTTTGACTGACATTAACTGTTTACAGTTTGTCTCAGCTGACATCTTAGAGTGGAACAAGTCACTGTTCGATGGCGCAGGGCTGACAACAAGAGGTACCGGTCATCATGTCTATTGGTGCATCTAGGGCGACCTGGCCGGTGGCGATCCTCCACACTTCCTGTGGCCTGAAATCTCTCCAAAATTCTTTGGATAGTAGAGTGTGACACTGCAAGCCGTCTAGCAACCTCACGGACAGATAAACAACTTTCAACCCACGCTATAGCCCTCATTCTTTGTAAGGTGTCAAGACTTCTTCTCTGTAGCATGGTTTTTGCAAGTGTTGAAACTACCCTAAGTCTGCTGATTGTAAAACAAATTAAGAGTGAACTCTGTTCACGAAAAGTCGCCATTGCACGTGGAATGTCAATCAGCACGATTACGTCACCTGTTTGGTTGTACGGAAGTTTGAAAAAACAGATTTAAAATGTGAATTTATGGTCAGCAAACCAAATTGCACGTGATCACCATGGTTGTCGGTGAGTTGTTTTTATGCTTAACGTGCATAGAGGACTGTCAGAGGAAGATATTGCACCCATCTTTACTAAAAACTTCCTTCATTTAATCATTCTATGCGCTTATATAAAAGTGTATTGAAAATAATAGGGTGGCCCTTGACTTTTGACGAGCAGCATATAGATTAACAAATCTATTAAAGTCTATTAACAAATCTATTTTTTATCAAAATGATTGCTCCTGAATTTCCTACCATAGTACTCGTAAATGTAGCAGTATTAAAACAAGTCAATAGATTCAAATACATATGCGTGGTGGTCCTGGAAACAGGCTGCATCAATCTGGCTGAGTGAGTAGGGATCGAAGAGGGAAGGCTAACCCGGTCCCAAAAATGCCGTGCTGAAGTCGGATGTGTCGGCCGAAAGGTGCAAATATCGCAGCTTCGGTGTAAACTGACACAACGTAACCAACGTCCTTTTCAGGACGAACGAAGAAGAAGAAATACATATGCGCGGTAATAACATCGGATGTAAGGTACATCACAAAAGTTAAGAGTAGAATAGCCCAGGCAAATGTAGTCCTCTATACAATTAAAAGTATTTTATACAACAATTCTTTGTCAATGAAAGTAAGCAAGAGAGTTCTTCAGTGTTATTGTCAATCGTGACCAATGGAAGTGAGTCATGGACAATTAGTGAACAAGCAGGAAAGCACCAGAGGACACAGAGATGTGAATTAACAGAAGAATGTTAAAAATACCGTGGACAGCTAAAATTATTAATGAGGCCCTAAAAGAGGCCAATGTGCAAAATAAACTTATTATTCATACTAAAAGGAAGTTATTCACTTTCTTTGAACATGTTGTAAGAAACAGGAATGTAAAATATATCGTCACAACAGGAAAGATTGAACGAAAAAAAAGTGAGGGCGACAAGCAGAGACGACGCTGGATCGTTTGACATCAAGAAAGTCGACAACAGAATTGATATATAGCGCTGGAGCCATGCATTTGTGGAGAAACAATATCGCCTACGTCAACTGGCATGGTACTTGTAACAGAAGATGGGCTTCATACGTGGGCCTTTAGATTATTGATGTATGTGACAAGTGTCCTTGCAAAATACGTATTACTCTGACATAAACCTTTCTTGTCCTGGCCATAATTCATCCAAGCAATGAGCAAATAAAGGAACAAGCAATCCTAGGTGTAATCCGAGATGAACATTTTTTTTTTTTTTTTTTTTTGGGAAGAACTTCACGACTTAACGAACAGCAGGTTTCACAGAACATAACTTGTCTTATTCAGTATGAAGCAACCAATAAATAAAAAATGTTGCAGTTTGGGAGATTAAATAGCGCAGCTTATAAAGGAGTGTAACGCTTAAATTAATTGTAAACATATTTAAAAGCAAAGTTTTAACGAGAATATCAGGAGTATTGGAAGCAAGTAACCCACCACATATGATGGGGGAATAATTATGTTGGGTGCTTTCTGCTACATGTCCTGATGAGGGCTTCCATTCTCCTGTTTCATTCCTTTCTATTACATTTCAACTTCATTCGATCTTTGTAGTAAATGTTGTGACAGTATTGCCTCCCCTGCTTTGCAGTAGTGGTCCAACAGTGGCCGAAACTCAAGAGTATCTAGTATGGGCTTTAAAGGTGTCTATTTCGCACAAGATTACTCTTGGCAGATTTGTAAATAGAAGGGTAATGACGCTTCTATCTCAATTTAGTATTCACATGATGTTCAGATAAGCGAAAACAATGCTGCATTGGCTGAGCACGTTAATTCTTAAATCTGCCGACAACTTTTGTGAAGAATTAAGCAATGATTAATCTTAGCTCGTTCAAGCCCCCACCTCTGATTTACTCAGTGGAATTCTTATTATTCTGGTGTAGCTCTGTTTAGAGTGTGTTATTAGTAAATTGACTGAGACAAACATGCAGTGCATTTAAAATGATTAAATCGAAGTTAAATTTGTAAATTTACAAATAACAAAATTTAATAATCACTTTAGTTTTAACAGTTGAAAAATAATTGAATAGTTTAAACAAAAGAAAGATTCATCATTGATTGATAGTAGGTTCTATGAAGAAAGTTCACTTTGGCAGCTTATATATTGAACTTAGCTGCCAGTGGTTGTTTTTGCTTCCGCGGGGTTGGTTCTTTTACACTGCTCACGCCCATCGCTGGTTAAGGTTGTAGGCTGCAGCTCGTTCCCAGAAGTGCCAGGCAGAGTCTACAAAGTTGGTCCCTTGTCTTAAAGCTCAGGCCACTGTTCCCTGTGTGTTCCAGAGATAGTACCCTTCAACTGGTACAACTATGGTAAAAGAATAGAAACGAAACGCTCTCCTGAGTATTGCGTTTCCCGACACATACTTATGTGTCCTCTTTCTCCTATACTACCATCCCATTTACTCAGAATATTCTTCTTCTTTCTTTGATCCTTAGCAGCTGACCGTCAAAGCAGTCAGTGGCCATCACGCCTAATGGCGTCTTGTAGGGCAACAACAAATTGATTCCATTTTGCTCGGACGGTGGCCATCCTTCTAACAGTGCCCCAACTCTGGTTCATTCTTTGCATCTCAGTCTCCACAGTCCTCCGCCAGGTTGTTTTTGGTCGGCCTCTCTTTCGTTTTCCTTTAGGGGTCCAAAGCCTGACATTCCAAAAACCTATTCTTGTATCCTGTTTTGCGGTCAGGACATCCGTTTTCATGTCAGTGGCTTCCTTTCGGCTTTCACCACTGACAGTCATACGAGCCACAGACTCCGAATATCCATCCCACAGCAAAGTTTGTTCATTTATTGTTGTTTCCGTAACTTCATTGTTGTTTTTACACAGACAGGGGTGTCAGCCCTATGCTAAAACCCCCAACCTGGAGGACCAGGGTACCAGCTTTTGTCTGACCCCTACCCACACAGACCAGTCCAGCTTGGTTGAACCTACCAGGAGTAAAACTCCCACTGGCATAGCTCTGGGGATTGTCAGGGTACGCAAGCTGCCATACCGCTACAAGGTATAGGTACCATTGATGGCAGTTAAAGCCATATCGAACCCTTAAATTGCTAAACCAATTTCAAAGGCAGTAGATCACAAACTGAGGAAAGAACAAGCAGGATTTAGAAAGAACAGGAGATGTGTAGATCATATATTCACTCTCAGGAACATTATAGAGCAGTGCTCAGAATGGCAAAGACAGCTTTACATTAATTTAGTTGATTTTGAAAAGGCTTTTGACAGCATACATAGGGACAGTTTATGGAAAATACTGAGGGCTTATGGAATTCCAAGCTGCATAGTGTCAATCATAAAAAGCCTCTATGCAAACTTTACGTGCAGTGTTGGGCAGAGCAACCTAACCTTTGAGGTGAAGACAGGAGTACGACAGGGATGCCCCTTATCAACCACTCTATTTTTAACAGTCATAGACTGGGTGATGCGCCAGACAACAGAGGGCAGTCCAAGAGGAATAAGATGGACAACATTTTCTACATTGGAAGATCTGGAATATGCAGATGACATTGCACTGCTAGCACATTCACATCAACACATCCCGGAAAAAACGGATAGACTTAATAAGTTTAGCCAGCAGGTGGGCTTGAACATCAATTTAAAGAAGTCTGAGGTCATGACGCTCAATGTGAGCAACCCTGAGCCCATATCAGTAAGGAATAAGCAATTGGTACAGACAGATACCTTCACATACCTAGGAAGCATAGTAACACCAGACGGCGGGGCAGGCAAAGACATCAACATCAGAATGAATAAGGCAAGAACAGCCTTCTTTAGCCTAAACAACATCTGGAAGTCCTCCCAATACAGCACAAGCAAAAAATTAAGATTATATCAGAGCTGTGTGCTTTCTGTGCTTCTCTATGGTGCGGAATGCTGGAGAGTTACAGAGAAGGAAATGTCGAAATTGTCCTCTTTTCACACAACATGCCTAAGAAAAATTCACCGAATCTTTTGGCCGAATACCATCACTAACCAAGATCTGCTTACTCGTAGCAAGCAAGAGGACATGCACACCATCATAGCTGGCAGACGCTGGAACTGGGTTGGTCATGTCCTCAGAAGAGACCCCGATGCCATCACAAGAACAGCTATGCTTTGGACCCCTGAAGGAAAACGAACGAGAGGCCGACCAAAAACAACCTGGCGGAGGACTGTGGAGGCTGAGATGCAAAGAATGAACCAGAGTTGGGGCACTGTACGAAGGATGGCCACCGACCGAGCAAAGTGGAATCAATTTGTTGTTGCCCTACAAGACGCCACTAGGCGTGATGGCCACTGACTGCTTTGACGGTCGGTGGCTAAGGATCAAAGAAGAAAATACTGTGCTCTGGTTCTGGGCTCTCCCAAGGAATTGTCACGTCTTACCCAGAGCCACTTTTCAGCTTCCCCTGCCCATCATGGATCCACAGTGGGATCCTCATGAATGCAGCCAACCAGCTAAAAGTCAGAATTACGTCTGAGGTTCAAGTGACTCTTCCAATCTTAGTGTGCAGTGCTAAGTTTGACCACTCCGACAAGAGTCAGTGACGGTTTGCCTCACAGACAGGGTTCACTTCCACAATACCTTGGAAGTTATTGCTGTGGACGTCACTGTATTCCGGGCAAACCCATCAAGTGCTCAGTCCCCTCCTCAAAAGTCAGTGACGGTGAAGCCTCACAGACAGATTCATTGTGCTAAATGGCTGATCCGAAGAGGAGACTTGTACACAAAAATAAAGAACGGAAAGGAACTCCATATATCTATGGCCACTGGATAATTCTCAAACATCTTCAAAGCTGAAGCAGAAGCACTAACTATCGTAGCAACTATGACAGGGCTAAAATCAAGACAATGCTCCGCACAAATTGTTATTTAGAGTTAGACTTTTAAAAAGCCAACTAGTAGCAACAATGATGAGATACTTTAAATAGACTGAAGTTTTACTAAGATCAGCAATTCTTCTTCTTTGGTTCTTGGCCGTTAACTGACAAATCAATCAATGACCATTACCCATGGTGGCGTCTTGTAGGGCAGCAACAAACTGTCTCCACTCTGGTCCTTGGCTGCTGACTCACGAAGCAATCAGTGACGATTACCCCTGGTGGCGTCTTGTAGGGCAGCAACAAACTGTCTCCACTCTGGTTCTTGGCTGCTGACTCACGAAGCAATCAGTGACGATTACCCCTGGTGGCGTCTTGTAGGGCAGCAACAAACTGTCTCCACTTTCTCTGATGGCAGCCATCCTTTATGTGGTGCCCCAGCTCTGGCTCATGCTTTGCATATTTGCCTTCATAGTTCTCCGCCAGGTAGCTTTTGGCCGGCCTTGCTTTCGCTTTCCTTCAGGAAATCTAGAATTAGGACCTCTTTAATATGTTTTGGGTCTACTTAATTTCAAGGGAAGACGTTTGCCACCATGATGTAGTTCTCCCTCTTATCCTGAATCATCGTGTGCACGTCCTTATACATTCAGAAAACAGATGGCCGTAAGTACTTCATAATCAATGCATTCTCCAGTTGTTTACTAATTCGCTCCCTCCATCGCTACAATTTGCCATAGAAGTGAAAGTGCTCTGCGTGACAGTAATTGTGTTCGGCATTATTTACAGATGAGCATTCGTGTTCATGTCTACGCCCATTCGGACAAGGCAGCACTGATTCAGGCACTCAAGCTTAATGTAAATCATCAATATCATCATCGTCGTTTTCATCAGTATCATCATCGCCGTTTTCATCGTCATCATCATCATCATCGCCATCATCATCTCTATTTATCTCCCCGTGGAGTCTCTTCATAGCCTCCTGTACCCCATGCCATTTATCAGTTTTGTTGCAGATTTCTTTCCATGCAACATTGTCAAACTGTCCAGTATCTTTTCTCTTTGTCTCCTTTTTTCCTTCAGTCTTTTCTGTTGTCACAATATATTACAAGTTTCTGTTGTCACAATATATTACAAGTTTCTCATTCTCATAACACGTCCAAAGAAAGTGGACAACTCCCATCTAATATGAGTAATAAGTGTACTTTGGTCACTTGCTTCTTCAAGGAAATTCTCATTACTCGTTCTACACGGCTTTCGTAACTTTTTTCTGCAAAACTTCAGCTTTGTGGTCTCTAGCAATGTTTCTGTTTGTCTACTAATTGTCCAAGATTCACTTCCATATGTCAGAATGAGCTCTATGTAACACTGAAGAAGTCTCTTTCTTACTTCCATTGTTAAGAGATGGAGATTTTCTTACTTTTGCGGTGTAAGAAAGGGGACATAGAAATTGAGACTCATATGTGGTGATATTTTCAGGAGTGGAGTGACAGCTTATCAGCTGCTGCTGCTGAGAGAGTGACCTGCCAGTCTGCACGCACGAGCAACGTACATTTGGATAGAAATGATTTAGGAAATGTCAATGTCGGCAGGAGAAGGCCAAGAATTGGGAATCTTTCAACGATTATAGAGAGATGGTTTGCTGAGAAGTCCAATTACCTTCAGGATGAAGGAGAGTGTTTTCCATGGGATGGCTGTAACAGTTATAAAACAGTGAGTATCGATTCATTTATTTGTCTGTATTCCAACTACGGAGTAATCAATCACAGGTTTTAGAATTATTTGTCGAGTCAGACAATGTTAGTGAAATCGACAATGAAGTGAACTGACAGAATTATAAACAAAACTAAGATAATATGTAAAAATAGGGTGAACGTGAGAAAAACCTGGAAGAGGATTCATTAAAGCTATCTCTCTTTCCAGTCCCCACAACACACTTATATGTCTTAGCAACTCCCACTCTCTCTCCTTTCTCGCTGTTAGATAGAGACAATAGTAAGAGCTTAAATATGTATGGATGAAGGTCGTGAACAGCGCAGTAACAAAAGGTTAACATTTATTACAGTTCTCTTTTGCTTGTATAGAAGAAGAAGCATAAGAATCTCAGCAAAATAATTGATCAAATAACAATGTTAACAAATATATCAATTCATAAATCAAAGTAAACCAACAACCAAACTTTCCTGTAGAGCATGACAAAATAAATAAACATAGTTAAATCCACTGGAGACGCATCCTGACGCCTACTTCACTACTGTGGACGCTATCCATGCGCCGTGTTTTCACACACACATACACACACACACAAACAACCAAGCTAGGCTGCATATTACCTCTGTCTATATTCTGCCAACTACTACACGCAGAGACTGTACTGACCAGTAGACCTAACAAACCAAGGGGTCAACTGAGGATGACTGCCCATTTCTTGCGCTCTTATCCGGCGCGGTAAGGCGTGCCTCGAAGATGAAATTCGGTGAGTAGATTCAGTTGGGTCTGAGTTGAGATATCGCATAGGCGCTTATACCATGTACATTTCACAGAAAAACTATCTTCTCAAAGTCCTCTTCCAACATAAAGCATTGCCAACCGAGTAGTTTTCCATTAAGAGAAAGGTACTATTAAAAATATTTCGTTACTTCATTCATTCATAACCCTCCACTCCCAAAGGAGCATAGGCCTTCAACAAACACATGCCAAGTCCTCTTGTCACTTGCCATCATCTCAAGTTCTTTCCACGTTCTCCTTATCATTTTCACCTCTGTTTCCAGCTCTCTTCTCCATGTGCTTCTTGGTCTACCTCTGCTTCTCTTGCCATGGGGATTCCAGAACAAGGACTGCCTTGTAATGCTATCAACAGGTTTCCTCAGTGTGTGTCCTATCCATCGCATCGTCTTCTTCTCATCTCTTGTTCCACTGGCACTTGTCTAGTTCTTGTCATCAGTTCCACGTTGGTAACCTTGTCATTCCATTTTAATCCCTGTATTCTACGCAAGCACCCATTTATGAAAGTCTCTAGCTTTTTGGTAGTTGTCTTTGTTGTTCTCCATGTCTCAGGGCCATACAATAGGACTGACTTCCCATTTGAGTTGAAGATTCTTATTTTCGTGTTGGATCCGATTTCTCTTGATCTCCATATATTTCCCAATGCAATGAAAGCTCCTCTTGCTTTTTGTATTCTTATTTTGATATCACTGTCTGTCCCTCCAACTTTGTCTATATTGCTGCCAAGATATGTGTACGATTCTACATCTTGTATTGGTGCTTCTTCAAGTTCAACCCTGTTTTCATTACTTGCATTTATTCTCATTATCTTTGCCTTTTCCCTGTGTATTTTCAGACCCAATTGCGGGACCCCAAGATGCAGTAATAGTGAATGCAGTCAGTGACCCATAGCTGTACTGCTTGCATCAGGACCAGCGAACCAGAGCTGGTCAAGACCGCACTCCGCCTCCACGTGGTGGTCCTGGAAACAGTCTGCAGCAGTGCAGTCTAGCTGAGCGAGTGCGGATCGCAATGGGAAGGCAAACCCGGTCCCTAAAAAATGCCGTGCTGAAGTCGGATGTGTCGACCGAAAGGTGCAGATATCACAGCTTAGGCGTAAACAGACACAACGCAACCACCGTCCTTTTCAGGGCGAACGAGGAAGAAGGAAGAAGGAAGAAGAAGAAGACCCAATTGCTATGACCTCTCATCGAGTGTTTTCAATTTGCCTGCATCTGATTACGGTTATGGGACAGAAGAGCTATGTCATCAGCAAAATCCAGATCATCCAACTGCTTAGTCAGAGTCCACTGGATTCCATTTCTGTTGTGTGATGTCGATGTTCTCGTAACCCAGTCTATTGCCAGTAAGAAAAGAAATGGAGACAAGAGGCATCCCTGTCGCACTCCTTTTCTTATCCCAAACAGTTCTGTAAGCTGTCCTTCGTGAAGAACTCTGCATGTCATGTCTCCATATGTTTTCTTTATTAAATTAATGATCTTTAGGCGAATTCCATAATGACTCATCAATTTCCAAAGTGATTCTCTTTCTACACTGTCAAATGCCTTTTCGTAGTCCACAAATCCGATGTATAGTGGTGAATTCCATTCCAGACTTTGTTCAACTATTATTCTCAAAGTGGCTATCTGGTCTGTACAGGATCTGTTTTGTCGAAAACCTGCTTGTTCATCTCTCAGTTTCTTGTCTATGGACTCTTTTAATCTTTCAAGGATAATCCTGTTTAATACTTTTCCTGGCACTGATAGTAACATTATTCCTCTATAGTTTGTGCACTCTTGTAAATTTCCTTTCTTAGGCAACTTAACCAGATATCCTTCCTTCCATTCTGCTGGTATCTCTTCCTTTTCCCAGACTTTACTAGTAATTTATTGTTAAGGTATGTCCGCCCGTTCGTTTATTCCAGTGTATTAAAAGAGGTTGTTTGCCTTTGATATATGTATACCATCATTATTCCCATATGTGTCTATATGAATGTTAGATCATTTGTATACAACAAAAGTGTCACGCGAATGTTTTATTCGTGGGTATGCCAAAAACTGCACTGTATCGTCCCTGTATTATTTATGCAGTGTTCTCTCTCAAGGAATAATGAATTAGTAAGGTCTCAGATATGAAAACTCCAATGAACATGATGAGCCGTCATTAGTTAACGTCCTTCTGTCTATTCGTAACATCGTTTTATACTTCTTGACACCTCCTACCACCGTTAAGAAAAAAGACACGTAGTTTCTTTTTTCTTAAAAAAATGTACCACTTAAGGTAATTTTAAAAAACATACCAACATAATACTATCCTAAGTCTCAGTAAGTCTAAGTCAGCTAATGTCTCATAACATAATTAGTCAGTCGTCGATGAGATGAAACGGTGATAAACAAGTCATATAATCTACTGCCTTATGAATAAAATCCAAGTAGGAGGTAATAATATTACTAAATTAAAACAAATTATGCGGAATCAACACCGCCCTCTATTACCTCTAGTATCAATAATACTAGAACCAAAACTAGATTACCTACCCATCGGAAAATGATTGCAATAATGTGTACCTCACCAATACAGAGTACACTGCAAATCTCATACAAATACATGCATAAATTTCCCAAATTCCTGATGCCCCAACCCTAAAATATAAACGCAAAAAAAATTGTGTTCCGGATAAAACTAATAAAAAATCAATGTCCCAATTACATCACCACTACTGTTGACCATGGACTAACTGTCATTAAAAACTTGTGTACTGTCTTCCTGAGGGCACCTCGACAGTACGTCTGCAACCACATTGTCGGACCCTCGAATTGCTTGAATAGTATAATTATACGGCTGCATCAGAATCGAATAACGGGCTGCTCGGGCGCATTTATGGTTCTTCGTCTTTAAATACGCCAAAGCCTTCTGATCTGATTGTATTACGAAAGGTACACCTAACAGATACTTCTCTAATTTGGTTACTGCCCAGACCACAGCAAGAAGTTCCTTTTCCAACACCGAATAATTCATTTCCGCCTTGTTTAACTTTCTCGAAATGTACGTGATCGGATGCAGATGTCCATCAAATTGTTGAAGCAACACAGCACCAACGCCCTTGGACGAAGCGTCTGTTCGAAGAGTATAAAGATTATTAAGCCTGGGTAGTTTTAAAATCGGTGTTTGATGAAAAACAAAAATCTTTAATTTTAAGAAAAGCAGCATTGCATTCTGGAGTCCACCTAATTACATTAGGAGCCCCTTTCCTAAGTAGAGTGGACAGATCTGATGTAATTGAAGATAAGTTAGGAATAAATTTACCATAATATTGCACTAGTCCTAACACACTACGGACTTGTTTTTTTTGTCCTAGGAATGGAAAGATTTAGAATCTTGGAAACATTCTGCTCCAAAGTTTGAAGATTCCCATGACCAATCCTATGACCTAGAAAAGTAATCTCAGAGAATCCAATATACACCTTAGATGGTCTAGCAGATAACCCAGCAGATCTGAGCGTGGATAATAGAGAGTGTAAACCATGAAAGTGTTCTTCCCAAGTGTTGCTAAACAAACAAATATCATCTATGTACGAGATTATATCTTGTCTATGCGAGAAGAGAATTCTCATCATTCTAGTGAACGTAGCAGGTGCGTTCATCAGTCCAAAACACATAAAATTGAATTGGAACAACCCTCTGGGAGTAGCAAAAGCCGTAAAATGTTTACATCTTTCCGCCAACGGGACCTGCCAATAACTTTTTGACAGATCGAACTTACTGAAATATACTGCATCTGCCAATTTTGGTAAAAGATCATCCAATAATGGTAACGGTTCGGCGTCAAAAATTGTGACCTGATTTAATTTTCTAAAATCAATGCAAAGCCGAATGTTATTGTCTTTTTTCTTATTACAACCATGGGAAAAGCAAAATTACTTTGAGAAGAACTGATTATACCTAATTGCAGCATGTCATCTATTTCTTTGTTTACTTTGTCTTGAAAGTGTAATGGTATCGGGTATGGACGCACTCTAATAGCCTTTTCATCATTTAAAATGATGTCATGTGTGATGACTTTTGTTTTGCCTGGTATATCTGTAAGTACATCATGAAACGAATGTAATAATTCGGATACATGTGTTTTGTTCTCAAGTGTAAGATTCGGACAGATTGTCACGTCCTCCCAAGTTTCGGTAGATTGAACCGGTAGACTAGGAAACGTCATTGATACAGCTGGGAAATAAGATTCTTCTTCCTGAATAACTGATAAAGACGCCCAGCTCATTGGATGTGAACCTACATTATCAACCGCGTGAAAGACTGCCTGAAGATGCTCAGGTCTTGAGTGAAACGCTTTCAACATGTTAATGTGAAAAATCTTTCTTTGTCCTTTAACATCAAGGACATAATCGACATCTGAAATATGTGACAGAATCTTGAATGGACCACACCAAGTTATCAGTAGTCGATCCTGTTTGCTCGGTAAAAGCACGAACGCTTCGTCGCCTGGTACAAGAAGACGAAGACATCTTGAGTGATTCTGTAACATACGAGCTTTTTCTTTAGCTCTTTCCGATGCATCTGTTGCCAGCTGGCATGCATCCATGATTTTTTTCCTAAGATTTACAACATACTCGTAAGACGATTGAGTTTCTTGCGACAAGGAAGAATCAATCAACAAGTCTTTGATCAAGGACAATGGACCTCATAGCTGAACACCAACTACAAGTTGAAATGGACTGAAACCTGTATGCTCATTCGGTATTTCACGATATGCAAAAAGTATCGCTGGTAAAACTAAAACTCGGTCCCACTCTTTAGGAAAATCGATTGTAATCTTTCCTAACATCTGTTTTATTGATCGATTTAGACGCTCCACCATTCCGTTTGAGGCGACGTGATATACGGAACTCAGAGATCTGTCTATATGAAACATTGCCATAACCTCAGTCATTGCACCTGACACAAACTGAGAACCTCTGTCCGACAACAGTTTTCTCGGAAATCCGATTCTAGTAAAGATATGAAACAAAGCATCAGCTACATCCTGCGTAGTAATGTTCTTGAGTGGTATGGCCTCTGGCCAACGCGTGCACAAATATATACAAGTTAATACATATCTATGTCCTCTCGATGACATTATAGGAAGTGGGCCAATAATGTCCACGGCCATCTTCTCAAATGGACGCACTGGAATATCAGCTGCTTGAATGGGAGCCAAATGACGTGCCCCTCTAGACTTCACCTCCTGACAAGTAACACAAGAACGGCAAAACATCGCAATGTCTTTCGACATTCCCGGCCAGAAAAAAGATGCCAGAATTCTAGATCTAGTTCGAGAGTATCCCATGTGACCTGCACAACGGGAATCGTGAGCATGACTCAAGATATAGGATCTCATTACCTTAGGCACCATGATCTGAGTAGTAATATGACAGGATTTACTATCTCTGAATCTTCGCACTAATATGTCATTTACGATAGTATACCATTGTTTGTGAGAAGTATGACCATTTGTATCATCACGTTGGACTAAATTAAAAAATTTCTTTTATGAAACATCACTGTTTTGTAAAGTAGAAAAAACGTCCTTGGTGATGTTACTGTGTAACACATCATCATTAACTAGTGGCACAACATTATGTTGTGACTGCTCCTGTGCTCGAGTAACCACAACATTAGCCATGTGTACGTGTTCTCGTTCCCAATCATTTATTTGCTCAAGAGTACACTCTTTAAAACCGTGAATGCGACCAAGAACTAAATCGCAAACTGGATTCGGCAACAAACATACTTTTATTTGTCCCGTAAAAAATGACGTCGCGATATGAACCACCGCAGTTTGAAATTTCTCAATTCTACCACCAAACGTAATGCACTTAATCCATGTGCCTGTACAACAAGAAGGATCAACCAAACATTGTCGCACACCTACCGTCGCGCAACCTGAATCCTTTAATAAAGTTACTGGCATGCCATTAAGTAAGCCCTTGTAAAACTCTAAAGACCCGGTTCCTTCATGAGCTGACATAGCAGGTAACGCCGGCAATGGGTGTCCTCATCTCAGTCTGGATACCACGTCAGGCTGAAATAGATTCTTGCACTCAAAACATTCTTCCGCATTACCAAAGTCAAATGAAAAGCAAGCATTTGCTTGACTAACAGCGTTGTTATTATTATTTGTAATATCATTTTCTGCTCTCTGTACCAAATTTCCATGATGAGCAGACCGATGCGAACTATTTGAACGAAATGCACTGCCATTATCTTGATTATTGCCATAAAAATTTCTTCTGTAATTCTGGGAATAACTAGATCTATTATTAATATTACCGTGTTTATTTTTTAGTTGCCCATTTCCTCTCTCTCTGTGTCCAAAATAATCGTGATGAACATTATCAGGTCGTTTATTTCTCCATCTTCGGAACTCTGGTGATTTATTTCTATTTCCAACTTCAAAATGGGAAAAATTTCTTTGATAATTATTATTTCGATCTGAACTGGCACTTCTATAACGAAACCTATCTCTGTCACCACCATTCGATCTAAATTTTCCCTGTCTGTTATTTACAGTAGCAACACCCGCTGACTGTAACGATTCATGTAGTTTAGTGTTTCTGACATTCAAGTTCGGATGAGCAACCGAAAACTGGCGCCTGAGGGTCTCAACTTCCGATAACGATTTAGGATTCCGCTCCTGTAAAAATGCCAAAAACTTATCACTTACTGATGATAATACCTTATCCCGTAATATTAAATCGGCAAGATCTTCAAAATTCCGTTGTACCTTTTCAAGTTCGATCCAACGATTAAAAGTTAAACGAATATCCGAAATGAATTGTGAGAACTCTTTTCCTGTTTCCGGCAACAACTCTTTAAAACGCCTTCTATAACCTTCAGCTGTAAGCTGATATTTTTTTAATAGCGTAGCTCTAGCTTCCTTATAGTTTTGACTATCGCCTTCTAACGAAGCGACTGCACTTAAAGCCTCTCCTGATAAAAAATTCATCAGTTTGCTACACCACTTCCTTTTATCAATTTTATATTCTGTGCATACCAATTGGAATCTTGACAAGAAGAACGTAATATCGTCGACTCCTGGTTTAAACATTGGCAGATGAATTTTAATGTCACCTTTCTGCCCATCATTCTGAGTATGTGATTGACAAGTAGCATTTCCATTTTGCAACTTCTGTCTTTCGATTTCCAATAGCATCATTCTCTCTTCATATTGTCTCCTTTTCTCATTCTCTTCCATCTCCAAGAGTTTAATTCTCTCTTCGTCTTGCCTCCTTTTTTTTATTATTTTCCATTTCCAAAAGTTTAATTCTCTCTTCGTCTTGCCTCCTTTTTTCATTATTTTCCATTTCCAAAAGTTTAATTCTCTCTTCGTCTTGCCTCCTTTTTTCATTATCTTCCATTTCCAACCGTTTCATACGTTCCTGGTTGGCTAATTCTCTATCTTTTAATTCTAACTGACGTTTCTCTCTTTCTTGCGCCTCTTTATATTCTGTTTGAGCAAACTCTTGTAATTTGTCTCCTGATAAACCAAGAATTTTACCCTGTTTAATAAAGTATTCCGCCGTCGACATTTCAGAATCTGAATTAATATATTTACCTCATCAAATAAACTGCAGTATTCCAATTAGTATCCTATATTCGTCACCTTATCGATACTCATTATTGGAGATTGATCATCTTTTATTTAATAAAATATGCAGCTATAAATCAATCAACTAAAAAATTATACAAGATAATAGTACTACTGAAAACATAATGATCCATGAAGAGAATCAATTACATAGAAATATACACGTTAGCAATGACCATCACCGCACCTAAACAATTAAAGAAGAGATAATATCGTAAAGAACCACGGCGTCAACACAAAAATCTACGACATTTCAGCAGCCCCAAAGAAACTGGCTATAAGCCTTTGCGATTCATCGACCTGAAATCAACCTAGGAAAACACCCTGTGGTGAAGTGGGATGTTATAAATATTTATAGGGGACTTAGTGTACTGACTGAGATCAGCTGTGAAGGTATCTATATCTATTAAGAGTAGTGTATTATAGATAACACCAACGGGCTGATCACCCGTTTGCCAGACACTTCGATTACGGAAACAACGGCAAATGGGTTGATTTGCCATTGCCCTAAAGACGCCACTAGGCGTGATGGGAAACAATGGCAAAGAAAACCTATCTGCTGTTGCCCTAAGACGCCACTAGGCGTAATGGCCACTGACTGCTTTGACGGTCGGTGGCTAAGGACAGAAGAAGAAGAAGAATTATAGATAACCTTACTTGCTACCACATATCTATATATCTCAGTCAGAATTATTCTGGAATAGTGTGATTACTACGTTATGTGTCTAGGGTATGTGTATGATGAAGTGTAAGTCACAACAACAGACAGATAAACAATTTAATTTAATCCACTACTCTTGACAACACTGTGACACTCACATACATATAACACTCTATGAGAATATCTTAAAGGAGTCACTGATAACTTTTCAAATAACAATATGTATTCATTGCTGTCATAAATGTATATGTGTCCTGATTCAAATACAAAGGAACCAGGAATCACAATCAATTTTAATTACAAGTATATGTACAGAATTTATCAATATGAATATTGTAGTGACATATATTATTAAAAATATCCTATGTGTGTCAGTTGTGTAGTAGTAATATGAGGTAATACTGGGTTTGTTTTGTTCAAGCTCTGTTGGTATTTGTCATCATGACTTCAATAGTTTGTCTTTAGGGACTAGTATTGGAGATGTTCTCAGTTCCTGATATTAAGACAATTAAATTCCCCTCTGAATGTTATTTTTACAAAGTCATTTCAAGATGGGGGGACATAATGTTGAGCTCAGCTGGCCAAATCAGCTTATCTTGCGTGATGGCGGCAGGAAAGGACTCCTCTGCTCGAATTCTCCCTGGGCTCTGGAGACACCTCACTGATAGCTAAATGGACCAAGGAGTATGCTGTCCGACTCTGGATTCAGCAAAGCTCTGACCAGGTGCTGCTCAGTACCATCAAGACCACGGTCCCTGAAATCAAGAAGGATGTACCTTCTACTTCATAACTAACTTATACTCTCTTTTTACACTGATCACAACACATCACAAACATTGAGTTCAGAGCGTTAGGCCAACTATCAGCTTCATCTGAAATACTTTATACCAGTATTAACCTCCTTAATGGTTACTACGCCTCTGCACTTCCAGCATTATTTCTTTCTAGTCAATCATCTAGGTGTCAGTGTACTGTTTGGCCATTCCATGCCGTTTTACTTTCCTCCGACACCCTCTGTTCAGGCTGGAGCATTATAGGCTTTATCTCCTGTTTGCCACTGAACTACACATATATATACAGGCATAAATTAACAATTCACATTCAATTTTCATTAAAAGATACTGAATGGTTCAAGCTTACCACAATTCATAGAAATAAACACAGATACGTTGACTAGCAATGAATTCTGGCACAAATACTGGCACAAATTCCCATCTGCTTATGTTCCAGGCTTTTATTTAGCAAAAATATGAGCTGGCTTCAACGCACTGTTGCTTTATCAAGCTTATTTAAACAAGTGGTTTCGAACTAACGCTCCTAAGTGATTATATCAGCGAGTCTGGCCAATCGAGCCACGTTTCGACAAGTGTTTGAAAAAATGTTACCTTCCTACGTCTCCCCTAACAACCAAGATAGTATTTATAGCCCGACCAATCGTGGTTAGTCTTTCATTTGTTGCGCTCCAATCAATTTGGAGTTTACATGGTAGGCTATTTCTGTAACGTAAGGTTTTTTTTTTCAAACACGTTATAAAAAAAATTTTATGAGCAGAAATGATTTCATGCTGTCAGGCATCCCCACTATTTTATTTTGGGTATAATTTATTAATTCCTGGACTATTTGCGTAACGTTTTACATATTCTTTGTCAGCAAGCCCTAAGGAACCCAAATATACAAATTTAAAAGAGCTACGTGGCTGCGTTCAAAATATGTATTTTCTACCTCCTGTTTCGAAGATGTGCTGTCTGGGTACTGTAATGTTTTCAAACGTAAACCCATCTATTGTTATCTTTCCTAATAAGCGTTTTTTGTGATTTTAAAACCTAACTCTGGGAGGGTAGTGAATTTATCACTGTCCGTCCGAAAAAGTTAGTGCATGTGGCCTTACACGCGTGATAGTAGTAATTGTGTATCGCGCGACGCGTGTTTAATTTTGCATGCGTTCCTGATTTCATTCGCCCCTCTCTCTCTTTCTATTTGAGTCCATCTGTTCGTTCGTTTTGGTAACGCAGTATAATTAATGTTAGGATTAATTTAGGTCATTACGCAGGGTGCCTCTCAATGTTTTTTCCAAGAAATACAGCACACGTTTCATTGAAGAAAGCGGGTAATAATACAGTAAGCTTTTACTATCAACGTGAAAGCGTTACAATTTGCAGACGAAGCAGAAAACAAGGGGGATTTCGAGTACCTTCTTTGTGACAGCACTGTTATTTTACCATTGCTCTTTTCTTTCTTAATTTTATTTGTTAGGCTTCATATTTACCTAATAATTTATATATGTGGATTAGAATATTCCACGACACCTCCCCTCTTAAAACAGACATTATATGTCAGTCCTTTATTCTATATACACATAGAGAAATTTATTATTATTTCTGGGGTTTACGGTGATTCTCATCACACGGATGGCGGCTTAAAAAATCCGCTCCCAAATTGTTTTTTCCAGATATATACTCAATGCTAAAATTATATGGAGCCAGAAGTAAAGACCATCGGAGTAACCTAGAGTTCTCATGCTTAGCCTGTGCTAGAAACGATAAAGGTTTGTGGTCTGTTTGCAACTTAAATGCCTTCCCATATAGATAAATATTGAATTTCTTTATTGCCCATATTACTGCAAGACATTCTTTTTCGCTAGTTGAGTAGTTGATTTCAGCTTTATTCAACTTTCTGCTAGCATATGCCACTGGGCTTAATTCCCCATCCAATGCATCTGATTTCTGTAGTAGAGTTGCACCCAACCCAATATTACTTGCATCCGTCCTTACTATGAATTCTTGACTTAAGTCAGGTAATTTCAAAATGGGTTTACTTGTTAGCTTTTCCTTCAATTCTTGGTAAGTCATTTCACATTGTGGTGTCCATGTAATGCGATCTGGATGTCCTTTACGTGTCAATTCAGTTAACGGTGCACATATGGAATTAAAGTTTTTGATATACTTCTGGTAGAAACCTCATAATGAGACAAAGGATCTCACGTCCTTCTTGGTTTGTGGTCTCGGGGCTTTCTGTAGTTTCTCTAAATTCTTTGGTTCAGGGGTCATGTTTCCCTGATAAACTGTGTGTCCCAAAAATTCCAATTCTTTACATCCAACGCAACATTTGGTTGGTCGGGCTGTTAAATTTGCCTCCCTAAGTCGATCAAACAGCATGTTCAGAGAGTCAATGTGTTCCTCAAATGTTTCTGTTGCTATAAGGATATCATCCATAAAATTTGTTATACAGGGATTATTCAGAGGATCCAATAAATTTCTCATCATTCTAGAGAAGACACTAGGCGCATTCTTCAATCCAAATGGCAATCTATTAAACTCATAGTGTCCTTCTGAGGTACTAAAAGCTAGGTATGGTCTAACCTCAGGCTTTACTGGAATCTGATAGTATCCTTTACTCAGATCCACTTTTGAGAAATATTTAGCTTTATTTAGCCTGGCAAACAGCTGATTTGTATCCGGCAATGGATCCACCTGTCCTTCTGTAATAGCATTCAGTCTCCTGTAATCTATACAGAGTCTATGTTCTCCAGAGGGCTTCCTTAAGAGTACAACACCGGAACTATACGAAGACTCACTGTGCGAAATAATTCCTTCCTTCAACAGATAGTCTATCTCTTCCTTCAAAGCTTTCTCCTTAGCAAACGGAATCGAATATGGTTTCATACAGACAGGTGTGGGGTCTATTAGTTTCATATCATATTCCAATAGGTTTGTATGCCCTGGTCGGTCTGTTAACACCTCTGCATGATTATTTAGAACCTGTTGCACTCTCTCTTTCTGAGTTTTCGTTAAATGTGTACTGATTTTCACCTGTGCTGCTGTCTCACAGGGGTGGCATGGATATTCAAATGATGAAAGTGGTTCCTTTTTCATCTCCATGGCGATGGACAAGGTCAACAAGTGTGTCTCTTCCTGATGTTCTCTTTCCAAATATTTCTTCAGGAGATTCACATGATAGATTTTTTTCTTTCCCCTTCTTATCTATCTTATAATTTGTTCTAGACACCTTCTCTAGAACTGTATATGGACCCTGCCATCCAATTTGTAACTTATTCTGACTCCCGGGCAAAAGAAGCAGTACCTTCTCTCCCACAGCCAAATTTCTGTCTTTCGCCTTCCTGTTATAATAGGCAGCATTTTTCTTCCTGGCTTGTTTCAAATTTTCATTGGCAAGTTTCCAGCCAGTTTTTAAACGAGTGGTCAGCTCATTCACATATTGGTATGAAGATGTAATGTTTTCCTCTGCCTTTTCATCAGTCCACGTTCTTAACATAGCTTCGAGTGGACCTTTTATTGGCCTTCCAAACAATAATGTTGCCGGGGCCATACCGGTTGAACTATGGGGTACCTCCCGATAAGCAAAGAGGGCGGCGTGCAGGTACTGGTCCCATGTATCTGGTTTTTTCGTGTGCCAACTTTCTCAGGATCGACATCAATGTGCCGTTAAATCTTTCCACTTGGCCGTTCCCTTGGGGATGATACACACTACAATGGAAGTGTTTGGCCTGGAAGATCCTGAAAACTTCTTCAGTTAGTTTCCCCTTGAACTGAGAGCCATTATCAGTCAAGATTTGATTGGGAAAGCCTAACCTTGTGAAAATTGTGAGCAATGCCTCTGCCACATGTTTTGAATCAATCGATGACAGGGCTACTGCCTCTCCCCACATAGAACAAGTGTCCACCAGAGTCAGAATGTAGCTGTTCCTTCTCTTGGTTCGGGTGAGAGGTCCCACAAGATCCACGGCAACTCTCTCAAAGGGTGTTCCCACTATGGGCATTTCCCCCAGAGTTGCTGGTGCAGTCCAATGTTTAGGTGCTACTCGTTGGCACTCTGGACAGGATTTTACATATCGTTTGATATCTTCAGTTATTCCTGGCCAGAAATAGTGACAAGCTATTCGCTGTCCTGTTGCGCTGATTCCCATATGACCACTGAAGGGAATCGCATGCCCTAGTTCCAACACTTTAGTCCTATATGAAGTGGGAAGGACCAGCTGTCCGTGACCATTGGATTCAGATCCAGCCTTCCTATATATCAATTTGTTCTTCATATAAAACTCTCCCTTGCCTGGAGGTGTATGAGATTTGGGCAACTTCTTGAAACATGGCTTGAGTGTTTTGTCCTCAGCCTGTGCCTTCCTCATCTCATCTGGGTGAGTATTTATGGGATTATCCTCCTCCTTCTTTGACTGTGATCTGGTCTGCACTGTTGCCAATATCACAGGTCTCTTGGGATTCCCCAAGAAGACATATCTACACCCCAATATTAGAGGGTAGATTGGCTCATTTATCACTGCTGCTTTTATGATTCCTTCCACATATCGCGTTTTCACTTTTATTCGGGCGACGGGAAGTGTCATGGTAGCTACATCCTTGGTTGCAGTTTGAATCTCCACTGTTTCTGTGGTGTATTGATCGGCCTGCACCAGGTGAGAACTCACAACGGAATCGTAATCTAAACCGGTATCATATAAACACCTTATAGTGACACCATTACAGATGACATCTTCACACACTGGGGGGTGGTATGGTTCCTGTAATTCTTCAGGTTTGACCTTCTTTTCCTTTTTCCCCGATGTCATAGCAGCACAATGAGGAGGTTTCCTTCTACAATGGTCAGTGTCATGATTGTTCATCTTACAATTTTTACACCACCTTTTTCCTTGGTTGAAAGATTTTCTTTCATCATATTTCCTTTCATCGAATTGTGGGAATTTATTTTTATTTTCATACCGTGGCCTATCAGACTGGTGCTTACCTTTGTGTTGATCCCTAGGATCAAATTTTATTAAAGTTCTGTGGTGCCCTAAAGTTATCCACTTGTTTCTTTTTATTACCTGTTACCTCTGCTTGAGCTGCTTGATACCTTTCAGCAACATTTAGCAACTCACCCAGCCTCTCTGCACCTTGTTCCATGAGAAACTTTCTCAGGTCTGGAGCCATGGACTCTCTTAGTTGCTCTATAAGGACCATTTCCTTAAGATCTTGGGTTTTCCCCAGAGAAGTCCATTTCTCCAAGTATGTCTCTATTCGTGCAGAGAACTGGTGATAGGTTTCACCTGACAGTAGTTTAGCATTCCTAAATTTTTTCCTATAGAATTCTGCATTCTTTTCATATCTTAACAAAAGAGCCTGCTTTAGCATGTCATAATTTTCCTGATCACCTCTGCTCATTTTTGCAAAAACTTCATAAGCTGCCCCACGAAGTCCCTGAGATAACTTTAAGCTCCACCTTTCTCTCTCTAACCCATACGTGGTAGCTAATAGTTCATACCTATTTATATAGCTCTCAATATCATCGTCTTTCTCAACAAAATGATCTAAATGAAAATTCATAGCTGAGGTTGAGGCTCCTTGGCTAGCAGTGGCATCAGAGGCAAAGGGACTGGCCCATTTTCAGGAGCATGGCCTTGAAACTCAAACTCCCTTAGTCGTAACTCATGTTCCCTTTGTAATCTTTTATCTTCTGCTTCCCTTTCTGCAGCTAATCTCTTCTCTTCCCTTTCTGCAGCTAATTTCTTCTCTTCCCTTTCTGCAGCTAATTTCTTCTCTTCCCTTTCTGCAGCTAATTTCTTCTCTTCTGCAGCCTGTCTTCTTTCCTCGGCTTCCAATGCTTTAGCCTCTTTGTCAGCCTCAATCTGCAACCTCTTAGTCTCAGCCTCAGCCTCAAATTGTAACTTCTTAATTTCCTTGTCAGCCTCTAACTTTCTTTCGGCTTCAAACCTTCTTTCTTCGCGTTCAATAAATTTGTCACATTCCGTCGTGACATAGGCAACCATAACTTGCCCATCTAATCCTAACTCCTTTGCAGTCTGAACAGCAGCAGATCGAAATTTGGCCAGGTCCGCCATTGTCTATCAGGTAAATTTATACAATGTCTAACCAACAATTCAATCTCTAATGGACAACACAGGCACCGTGAGCTCAACCTTATTTAATTCCACCCAAGGATACCTTTTAATTCTTATATTCCCTGAAGTGAATTACCCCCAATATTTTTAATAGGTAAAGATTCAAAATCCCAAGAGCGAGACCCCAATATATGTGGTGAAGTGGGATGTTATAAATATTTATAGGGGACTTAGTGTACTGACTGAGATCAGCTGTGAAGGTATCTATATCTAATAAGAGTAGTGTATTATAGATAACCTTACTTGCTACCACATATCTATATATCTCAGTCAGAATTATTCTGGAATAGTGTGATGACTACGTTATGTGTCTAGGGTATGTGTATGATGAAGTGTAAGTCACAACAACAGACAGATAAACAATTTAATTTAATCCACTACTCTTGACAACACTGTGACACTCACATACATATAACACTCTATGAGAATATCTTAAAGGAGTCACTGATAACTTTTCAAATAACAATATGTATTCATTGCTGTCATAAATGTATATGTGTCCTGATTCAAATACAAAGGAACCAGGAATCACAATCAATTTTAATTACAAGTATATGTACAGAATTTATCAATATGAATATTGTAGTGACATATATTATTAAAAATATCCTATGTGTGTCAGTTGTGTAGTGGTAATATGAGGTAATACTGGTTTTGTTTTGTTCAAGCTCTGTTGGTATTTGTCATCATGACTTCAATAGTTTGTCTTTAGGGACTAGTATTGGAGATGTTCTCAGTTCCTGATATTAAGACAATTAAATTCCCCTCTTAATGTTATTTTTACAAGGTTATTTTAAGATGGGGTGTACATAATGTTGAGCTCAGCTGGCCAGATCAGCTTATCTTGCGTGATGGCGGCAGGAAAAGACTCCTCTGCTCGAATTCTCCTCTGGGCTCTGGAGACACCTCACTGATAGCTAAATGGACCAAGGAGTATGCTGTCCGACTCTGGATTCAGCAAAGCTCTGACCAGGTGCTGCTCAATACCATCAAGACCACGGTCCCTGAAATCAAGAAGGATGTACCTTCTACTTCATAACTAACTTATACTCTCTTTTTACACTGATCACAACACATCACAAACATTGAGTTCAGAGCGTTAGGCCAACTATCAGCTTCATGTGAAATACTTTATTCCAGTATTAACCTCCTTAATGGTTACTACGCCTCTGCAATTCCAGCATTATTTCTTTCTAGTCAATCATCTAGGTGTCAGTGTACTGTTTGGCCATTCCATGCCGTTTTACTTTCCTCCGACACCCTCTGTTCAGGCTGGAGCATTATAGGCTTTATCTCCTGTTTGCCACTGAACTACACATATATATACAGGCATAAATTAACAATTCACATTCAATTTTCATTAAAAGATACTGAATGGTTCAAGCTTACCACAATTCATAGAATAAACACAGATACGTTGATTAGCAATGAATTCTGGCACAAATTCCCATCTGCTTATGTTCCAGGCTTTTATTTAGCAAAAATATGAGCTGGCTTCAACGCACTGATGCTTTATCAAGCTTATTTAAACAAGTGGTTTCGAACTAACGCTCCTAAGTGATTATATCAGCGAGTCTGGCCAATCGAGCCACGTTTCGACAAGTGTTTGAAAAAATGTTACCTTCCTACGTCTCCCTAACAACCAAGATAGTATTTATAGCCCGACCAATCGTGGTTAGTCTTTCATTTGTTGCGCTCCAATCAATTTGGAGTTTACATGGTAGGCTATTTCTGTAACGTAAGGTTTTTTTCAAACACGTTATAAAAAAAATTTTATGAGCAGAAATGATTTCATGCTGTCAGGCATCCCCACTATTTTATTTTGGGTATAATTTATTAATTCCTGGACTATTTGCGTAACGTTTTACATATTCTTTGTCAGCAAGCCCTAAGGAACCCAAATATACAAATTTAAAAGAGCTACGTGGCTGCGTTCAAAATATGTTTTTTCTACCTCCTGTTTCGAAGATGTGCTGTCTGGGTACTGTTATGTTTTCAACCGTAAACCCATCTATTGTTATCTTTCCTAATAAGCGTTTTTTATGATTTTAAAACCTAACTCTGGGATGGGTAATGTATTTTATCACTGTCCGTCTGAAAAAAAAATTAGTGCATGTAGCCTTACACGCGTGATAGTAGTAATTGTGTATCGCGCGACGCGTGTTTAATTTTGCATGCGTTCCTGATTTCATTCGCCCCTCTCTCTCTTTCTATTTGAGTCCATCTGTTCGTTCGTTTTGGTAACGCAGTATAACAAGCATCTTACGAGTTAAAATGACAAAGAAAGGTGCTCACTAATAATAACCAGGGTAATGACACCATAATAACAATGTCTACTTATCTGCGGGAATCCCAATACTCCTCGTACATATTTCGATCCAACACAGGTTATGAAATTCATACAGCTGAATTCAAGGTGAGCAATTCTCCAAAACGGACAGTAATTTGCTCTGGTTGAAAGTATCTGTTACCGAATGACGTCACTCAATGTAACCTCCGCAGGTACACAGCAGGACTTGAAAATGGAAATCGAAAACTGTAGCATCATTCCCCGGTACAACTATGATACTTCTCTGGACACTTGAGTATGTACATCACACGAACGTTGACCTTCCAAGTCAAGGTTACGACTTTGACATAACGATCGATTGATTGAGCATGCAACAAGTGTCATTGTCCCAATATGCGAGGCAATTAATTGAGCTCCATATATCTGAATTTATAGAACGGGAAGGTACATCCCCATACTGGCCACCATGTTAAGGTATGTCCGACCGTTCGTTTATTCCAGTGTATTAAAAGAGGTTGTCTGCCTTTGATATATGTATACCATCATTATTCCCATATGTGTCTATATGAATGTTAGATCATTTGTATACAACAAAAGTGTCACGCGAATGTTTTATTCGTGGGTATGCCAAAAACTGCACTGTATCGTCCCTGTATTATTTATGCAGTGTTCTCTCTCAAGGAATAATGAATTAGTAAGGTCTCAGATATGCCCAACAGCTCAAAGATAACCAGGTAGGAAGCCAATACTGGTCCGGTAACATAACAACAAAGTTTATTGAAAACTCATGATCAATGAGACATGATGAGCCGTCATTAGTTAATGTCATTCTGTCTATTCGTAACATCGTTTTATACTTCTTGACGGTAATACATTGTTGCTTCTCAGTCCCAATCCATCTATACATCTCTATGTATTGATTATATCCGTGCCCTTCTCCCGTAATTTCTTTTCAAACTCATATAACTTTATTAACATGAATTTCCCCAAAATCAGCACACATTAGCAACAGAGCAGGCAGGATCTTTCAGACTCCGATTTTTACGGTGTATAGACCTGCCCGTCTAAAAAATGTATAAGCATCAAATTATACATTATTAATAATACTCATCCTGTTATGCATTCCCATTCATGGCACGAATCAATATAACCCTTTTCCACGGGTTTTCAAGCAAACCAGCACACACAAGGCTGTTCACGTCTTGTTTATTTCTTGGGGTCCATTTTTGTTCACCACGTCATTGTTTCAACACACAAAAACTCCTACGTCATCCTTTTTTACTGCGTGCATGAATAATGCACCTAAGTGTACTATTCACATATCTTCAAATATTTTCACCAAACTCAACTCAGCGCTCTTTGATGCGCAACAACAAAAATGTTGTAAAAAAAACATACGCAACAATTACTTCCTACCACCGTTAAGAAAAAAGACACGTAGTTTCTTTTTTCTTCAAAAAATGTAGCACTTAAGGTAATTTTAAAAAACATACGCAACATTTATATACTCGTACATCTCTGTAGCCCTGTCGATATCTGCTTTGATGGCCTCTGCTGGAATGCCATCAGGTCCAGACGCTTTTCCATCTCTTAGAAGCTTTATGGCTTTCTTTATTTCTTTTTTCGTTGGTCTTTCACCGTTAATTTGTAGCTCTTCTTCTGCTGGCTGGATGTCCGGGGGTTTTGTGGAGCTGGTCTATTGAGAAGGTCCTCAAAATATTCTGTCCACTTCTTCATTTGCTCTTGTATATTGCTGAGCAGTTTTCCATTCTTGTCTTTTATGAAGCAACTTATTTGCTTGTATTTCCCCGTTAGCTTTTTTGTGCTGTTATACAGTTCTCTCATATTACCTTTGACTGCAGCATCTTCTGCCTCTCTTGCCAACTCCTCAATATACTTCCTCTTGTCTCTGTTGATACTTCTTTTTACTTCTTTGTTTGCTTCTGTGTACACTTCTTGAGCCTTGGCTTTGGAACTTCTGGTTTTGCTTTTGTTTAAATCTGCTTTCTTGTTTTTTCTGTCTTTTATCTTATTGATGGTTTCTGTTGTTATCCTTGCTTTTTGTTGTCGTTCCCTTTTTCTCCAGTATTTCTTTACATGTCTCATTCCATACCGTTTTGATTTGCTGCCAATAGTCTTCTGTATTCTCTGCATCTTCCAGCTGTTGGAGCATTTGGAATTTGTTGGATATTGTGACCGCAAATTTGTCTCTTGTTTCTTGATTTCTTAGATGTCCTACATTAAATTGTTGTCTATAATTTTGCATTGTTGCGTATCTCTTGAGTTTCGTTTTTACTTTGGCTATCAGAAGGTGGTGATCTGATGCCACATCTGCTCCTCTATATACCTTTACATCCTGCAATGATGATCTAAACTTCTTGTTTATGCACATATGATCAATCTGATTTTCTGTTCTACGGTCTGGTGATATATATGTTGCCTTGTGTATTCTCTTATGTGGAAACATGCTTCCTCCTATAGCCAGTTGATTTGAAGCACAGAGGTTTGAGAATAGTTCCCCATTTTCATTCATTATTCCTAGTCCCTGTTTTCCCATAACTTCTTCAAAGCTGGTGTTGACTGTACCTATCTTTGCATTCATGTCACCCATCAAAATTTTGATGTCTCTTCTTTTTACTTTTTCCATAATTTCCTGTAGTCTAGTATAAAATGCTTCTTTCACCGACTCTTCTTTGTCATTAGTTGATGCATAACATTGGATGACATTTACATTTATTTTCTTTTTAGCTGTTTTAAAAGAAGCTGTTATTATTCTGGATCCAACGGCTTCCCACTCAATGAGTGCTTTCTGTGCTTCTTTAGATAACATAAGAGCTACCCCTTCACTGTGGTGTGAACTTTCGTCTTCATGTCCAGAGGACAGCACCAATTCACCTGTGATAAGTTTCTTCCAGTCTACCCCCTTCCACTTTGTTTCACACAATCCCAGAACCTCGATTTTATCTTCCCTCATCTCTGCTGCTACTTGTACCACTTTCCCTTGTTCGTTTAACGTCCGAACATTCCAGGTGCCAAATCTGGAAGTTCTCCTAGAAGAAAGAAGGTTAGTCAGTAACACAGACTCCTTTCGGCTTTCTCTGTGTTGCATCATACGCCTCCCTGCGAGAGGACCTTCCCCTGTCTTGGATGGTTGTGTTTTATTTTCTTTAATTGACTTGTCCATGTTTGTTGAAGTTTTTTGTGGTTTAAATTTTTTTACAGGATGGGGTAACCGGCCCCATGCCCAACCCTCTTTAGTCGCTTTCTACGACTTTTTGGGAGGGAACAGTGTTACTATTCTTTGCTCCCCTTTCGGGCCCCGGTAACACACGGGTGATATCGTTACTTGACATTACATAAAATATTAGCATTAAATACATTGCACAATAAAAATTGGATGCGCCCCCTTGGGGTCGATACATAGAAGGAAAAGTAATTACTTCCCATAAATAGAATACACCAAAAAATGCAACGTTATAATGCTATTATAATACATTGTGACTTCAACAGGGACAATTCATTTACTGGCTGGTGGTTAACGTTCTATAAACCAGTGTCTAACTACAAAATAGACATATCATAATTACACATCCAACCACAAGAAGTGTCTCTCCCAAATTAAAGAATAGCTACCTCCTAAAGTCGTAATAGCAAATGCACAAATTTAGGTTTAAGTGAATAAATTACTCACTGAAGTTTCTCTCCCCCCCTCGCCCCCCTCCCCTCAACGTTAAGGTCAGTGAAGACCTTCCATTTAACCCATTGTAAGCACTGAACGATGCCGAGATTTTTTCCGACACAAGTCAAGACTATTGCCCACAGTCGTATGTGTCTCATTTGGATCATCAGAGGGCGGGTAAAATTCACGAGAGTGCTTGACTGAGTAAAACTATCTAGATTTATAGTGTAAAAAGAGACGCTGATCCAAGCCACCTGCAATAGCGTGTTTAGGCAGGTGTTCGCTGGTAGCATAATCATGAGCAACATAACATTATTCTAGAGTCTACATCAAAAGACCAGACGCGACAAGTTCCCTTTAATATAAGACATTATATATATATATATATATATATATATATATATATATATATATATATATATATATATATATATATATATATATATATATATATATATATATATACCGTTAACAACGTCGGCTATCTACAGCCGGCTCAAAGGCTCAGAACAAGCGCGGATTTGTCTCCCCTGAACGGAGAAGAAACGAGGATACCCAGATATCAAAGGGTTTACTAACAACCTAAGTAAGACAGCGGCACACGCCCCTCAAAGAAATCATTTACTCAGCCACTGGTCAAAAACACTGTTACGAGCAACGAGCGTTTCCCGAGTTTGACAAACAACCAGGTGCATCTTTTGCAATATTATCGTAGACGGCTGATCGCTGGTTCACTACAGTCCGAGCGATGCATTTATAATGAGGGCCAGCAGCGAAATCAAAAACTAGACACGCCGTGGGGTGGGGTCTGAGAGGGGAATAATAGGGCTACTGTAGCAAAAATCAAAATGAAAAGAAGGCGAAAATGCCTATAGCCGATTAAAACATAAAAAATAAAAAGAGTAAGAAAAATGGAACGGATTGGAAAATACAAATTATCAGTCCAACATGTTACACGTTTCTCAGCTTTGCTAAGATTAACGCAGGTAAGACCCAGTTGGGTCTGATCAGTTTCGCATTAGTTTTGTGTGCTCAAGCCGTGCCAGGCGATACAATTACTTGCCCGTAGACGGATTTTGTTTGCGCAAGCGACGGATAAAGAAATTACTTGTCTGGGCGACACATTTTGTTCAGACATGAATGACATCATCATTTCCTGTCCACGTGTTTCAGAGATATGGCTTTAGAGGAAAGTAAGATGTTACATCTGAAACACATTGTCGAAAGAGTGTACGGACTTGTCACTTCCATTTATGGGAGACGTGACCTTTTGCATCACTCACAGAATTTTCCATGTCGGAATAGTTTTGAATTACCCCACCTGTCAGAACCAAATATGCTGTGGATTTATGATAACGACAATACTAATAATTATAGAATAGGCTCGCTCCATTAGGAGTATGACCACAACATAATGGCTGATATAAGATATCAACACCTTCTACAGGTACTTCCCTTTATTAATGTAAGCACACACAATAAAGCCTCACACGGCCAACAAAAACGTATGGGATACAAAATAATACTGCCAGAGAAACTTGCCACAATTACTTTATTTAATAGCCTCATACATGACAGTACGACTGCACTGTACAGACACAGTACTGACTATCGCTCATCATTGCGGCAGAACTTGTAACAATGATACACTCGATACATTGACAACTTGTAATCTACGGCCTGAAGATATTCTGCTGGATTTCATCTACTTTCGTGACTATTGGAGTGTATTCTTTCTGTGCAGACGGTAATTTATACATTAGCTTCGAGTGATCATTGGTCGAGTTATTTCTATTGATTTCAATGGATTGTGGTGTAAATTTAACCTTATTAAATAAACCCATTTTCAAAGTTCTAGTGCAAACTAATGTTACAGCTAAAAGTATTTCCTAATACAATTGACGCGTAAATTTATTTTGCAGACGTTAAAGAGAATTATAACTTTAATACAGTTTAGTTCTGTATAGATAGATGTGCTTTTAATTATTTTTAACTCACGGGAAGTTTTCCTGATTTGTTAATTGACGACGCTAATAAGTAAATAGGCTAACTGTAATTTATCGCGTCAGATTATAATATGATTTGTAATGCATTTCTTGTTTTGATTATCTTTCATTCAGAACGATCATTCAACCTGCATCCCAGCAATTATTAACTATATACAGAGTTCTGCCAAACTCAATTTGAAAACTCCAGTAAAAAAATATGAACTTTTTAAAGCTAAACTTGTGGCGACCTGTAATGGCCCCCCCCCGCTCCTCTGAACGTAACTGAGAATTTAAAGCCATTCAAGAAACACTTTTAAAAATACTAGTTCATATAGAGTCCTTAAAAAAAAAAGACAACTGGAAGCAGAACATATTTTATTCACTGCCCCAAATTTGTGAAGAAAAAGCATCGTTACCTTGAAAACACTGTCTGTCAAGTATAACATGGTTTTTAGACCACTGGGAACCCCGCCAAACAAGCCCCCCCCCAATCTTACCCAACTGCATCCACAATAACATACTATAACCCCCCCCTTCCCCCCCCCCAGAATGTTCTAGTTGCCACTAGCCTATTTAAACCCCAGTCGGATTCCTGGCTGACCAACCCCCCCCAACTCAAAACACAAACCCCCCCAGTGAAAACCCTAACACCCAACCCCCCCGAATAAAACTTTTCTCACCCAGATTATCAACCCCTCCCTACTACCAACACCACCCCACCAGTCAGTGCAAACCACACAAAAAATACCCCCCCAAACCCACCCCACCCCCCCCCACCCAAGATGCCCCCCCCACACCCCCCCCCAAAACCATTTCCACCCCCACCCCCCCCCCCAGAATTATATCTTTTAACACCAACACCCCCCCCCCACCAACCCCTAACCCCCAACCCCCCACCCCCACCCCCCAACCCCACCCCCAACCCCCACTCACCCAAAAACCCCACCACACCCCAACCCCCACCCCCCCAAACCCCCCCCCCCCAACCAACCCCCCCCCCAAACCCCCACCCCCACCAACCCCCCCCACCCCCACCACACCACCACCCAACCCCCCCCCACACCCCACCCCCACCCCCCACCCAAACCCCCCCCAGTTTCCCCCCCCAAACAAAAAACCCCCCCCCCAAAACCCACACACCCCCCC
Organism: Oreohelix idahoensis; assembly: GCA_024509875.1. Lineage (NCBI taxonomy): Eukaryota > Metazoa > Mollusca > Gastropoda > Stylommatophora > Oreohelicidae > Oreohelix > Oreohelix idahoensis. The sequence continues at coordinate 741,698 of JAMPIV010008522.1, forward strand.
CCACCCCCCCCACCCCCCCCCCCCCCCCCACCCACCACCCCCCACCCCCCCCCCCCCCCCCCCACTCCCCCCCCCCACAACCACATGTCCCCCCCCCCACCCCCACCCCCCCCACCACCCCCCCCACCCCCACCACCAACCACCACCCCCACCCCCACCCTCCCCACAACAACAAACCCCCCCCCCCCCACCCAAACCCCCCCCCCCCCCACCATACCCACCCACCCCCACCCCCCCCCCCCCCACACCCACCCCACCACCTCCCCACCCACACCCCCCCCCCCACACCCCCCCCACAACCCCACACACCCCCCCCCCCCACCCCCCCAACCACCCCCACCCCCCACCCCCCCCCCACCCCCCCCCCCACCCCCCCCCCCCCCCCCCCCCACCCACACCCCCCCACACCCACCCACCAACCCCCCCCCCCCCCCCCAACCCCCCCCCCCCCCCCACACACCCCCACACACCCACCCCACCCCCCACCCCCACCCACCCACCCCCCCCCCCACGCCCCCCCGCCCCCACCCCCGCCCCCACCCCCCCAACCACCCCCCCCCCCCCCCCCCCCCCCCCCCCCCCCCCCCCCCCACCCCCCTCCCGCCCCCCCTCCTCCCCCCCCCCCCCCCCCCCCCCCCCCCCCCCCCCCCCCCCCCCCCCCCCCCCCCCCCCCCCCCCCACCCCCCCCCCCCCCCCCCCCCCCCCCCCCCCCCCCCACCCCCCCCAAAACCCCCCCCCCCCCCCCCCCCCCAACCCCCCCCCCCCCCCCCCCCCCCCCCCCCCCCCCCCCCCCACCCCCCCACAACCCCTCCCCCCCCCCACACCCCCCACCCACCCCCCCCCCCGCCCCCCCCCCCCCCACCCCCCCCCCCCCCCCCCCCCTCCCCCCGCCCCCACCCACCCCCCCCACCCCCCCCCCCCCCCCCCCCCCCCCCCCCCCCCCCACCCCACCCCACCCTCCACCCCCCCCCCCCCCCCCCCCCCCCCCCCCCCCCCCCCCCCCCCCCCCCCCCCCCCCCCCCCCCCCCGCCCCCCCCCACCCCCCCCCCCCCCCCCACCCCCACCCCCACCCCCCCCCCCCCACCCCCCCCCACCCCCCCCCCCCACCCCAACCCCCCCCACCCCCCCCCCCCCCCCCCCCCCCCCCCCCCCCCCCCCCCCCCCCCCCCCCCCCCCCCCCCCCCCCAAGCCTAACAAAAAAATAAAATTAATAAAGAGAAGAGCAATGGTAAAAATGATAACAGTGCTGTGTCACAAAGAATGTACTCGAAATCCCCCTTGTTTTCTGCTTCGTCTGCAAATTGTAACGCTTTCACGTTGATAGTAAAAGCTTACTGTATTATTACCCGCTTTCTTCAATGAAACGTGTGCTGTATTTCTTGGAAAAAGCATTGAGACGTACTGCGTAATGACCTAAATTAACCCTAACATTAATTATATTACGTTACCAAAACGAACGAACAGATGGACTAAAGGGATAAAAAGAGAAGGGAGAGGCAGAAAGCCGAACACTAAACCCGCTTCGCGCGATACACAAATACTACCATCACGCGTGTAAGTCTACATGCACTAATTTTTTTTCAGACGGACAGTGATAAAATACACTACCCTTTCCCAGAGTTAGGTTTATAAATCATAACAGACTCTTATTAGAAAAGACAACATTATATGGGTTTACGTTTGAACACATAACAGTACCCAGACAGCACATCTTCTAAACAGGAGATAGAAGAAATTGCATATTTTGAACGCAGCCACGTAGCTCCTTTAAATTAGTATTTTTGGGTTCCTTAGGGTTTGCTGACAAATAATATGTAAAACGTTACGCAAATAGTCCAGGAATTAATAAATTATACCCAAAATAAAATATTGGGGGTGCCTGACAGCATAAAATCATTTCTGCTCATAAAATTTTTTTTATAACGTGTTTGAAAAAACCTTACGTTACATAAATAGCCTACCATGTAAACTCCAAATTGATTGGAGCGCAACAAATGAAAGCCTAACCACGATTGGTCGGGCTATAAATACTATCTTGGTTGTTGGGGGAGACGGGAAAAGATAACATTTTTTCAAACACTTGTCGAAACGTGGCTCATTGGCCAGTCTCGCTGATATACACACTTGGGAGCGTTAGTTCGAGACCACTAATTCAAATAAGCTTGATAAAGCGACAGTACGTTGAAGCCAGCTCACATTTTTGCTAAAATAAAAGCCTGGAACATAGGCAGAACGGAATTTGTGCCAGTTTGTGCCAGAATTCATTGCTAATCAACGTATCTGTGTTTATTTCCATGAAATTGTGGTAAGCTTGAACCATTCAGTATCTTTTAATGAAAAATTGAATGTGAATTGTTGATTTATGCCTGTATATATATGTGTAGTTCAGTGGCAAACGTGAGGTAAAGCCTATAATGCTCCAGCCTGAACAGAGGGTGTCGGAGAGAAGTAAAACGGCATGGAATGGCCAAATAGTACACTGACACCTGGATGATGGACTAGAAAGAAATAATGCTGGAAGTGCAGAGGCGTAGTAACCATTAAGAAGGGTAATACTGGAATAAAGTATTTCAAATGAAGCTGACTGTTGGCCTAACGCTCTGAACGCAATGTTTTTGTGCTGTATTGTGATCAGTGTAAAAGAGAATATAAATTAGTTATGAAGTAGAAGGTACATCCTTCTTGATTTCAGGGACAGTGGTCTTGATGGTAGTGAGCAGCACCTGGTCAGAGATTTGCTGAATCCAGAGTCGGACAGCATACTCCTTGGTCTTTTTAGCTATCAGTGAGGTGTCTCCTGAGCCCAGAGGAGAATTCGAGCAGAGGAGTCCTTTCCTGCCGCCATCACTCAAGATAAGCAGATTGGCCAGCTGAGCTCAACATTATGTCCCCTCATCTTGAAATAACTTTATAAAAAAAAACATTCAGAGGGGAATTTACTTGTCTTAAAATCAGGAACTGTGAACATCTCCAATACTGGTCCCTAAAGACAAACTATTGAAGTCATGATGACAAATACCAACAGAGCTTGAACAAAAACAAAACCAGTATTACCTCATTTTACTACTACACAACTGACACACATAGAACATTTGTAATAATATATGTCACTACAATATTCATATTAAATACATTCTGTACATAACTTGTAATTTAAATTGATTGTGATTCCTGGTTCCCTTGTAGTTGAATCAGGACACATATTCATTCATGCCAGTAATGAATACATATTGTTATTTGAAAGTTATCAGTGGTTGATTTAGGATGTTGTCGTAGCGTGTTATATGTATGTGAGTGGCACAGTGTTGTCAAGAGTAGTGGATTAAATTAAATTGTTTATCTGTCTGTTGTTGTGACTTACACTTCACCATACACATACCCTAGACACATAACGTAGCATCACACTATTCCAGAATAATTCTGACTGAGATATATAGATATGTGGTAGCAAGTAAGGTTATCTATAATACACTACTCTTAATAGATATCGATACCTTCACAGCTGATCTCAGTCAGTACACTAAGTCCCCTATAAATATTTATAACATCCCACTTCACCACATATATTGGGGTCTCGCTCTTGGGATTTTGAATCTTTAACTATTAAAAATATTGGGGGTAATTCACTTCAGGGAATATAAGAATTAAAAGGTATCCTTGGGTGGAATTAAATAAGGTTGAGCTCACGGTGCCTGTGTTGTCCATTAGAGATTAGAGATTGAATTGTTGGTTAGACACATTGTATAAATTTACCTGATAGACAATGGCGGACCTGGCCAAATTTCGATCTGCTGCGGTTCAGACTGCAAAAGAGTTAGGATTAGATGGGCAAGTTATGGTTGCCTATGTTACTACGGAATGTGACAAATTTATTGAACGCGAAGAAAGAAGGTTTGAAGCCGAAAGAAAGTTAGAGGCTGAAAGGGAAATTAAGAGGTTACAATTTGAAGCTGAGGCTGAGACTAAGAGGTTGCAGATTGAGGCTGAGACTAAGAGGTTGCAGATTGAGGCTGACAAAGAGGCTAAGACAGACAAATTGGAAGCAGAAAGAAGAAGCTGCAGAAGAAAGAAATTAGCTGCAGAAAGAAATTAGCTGCAGAAAGGGAAGAGAAGAAAAGCTGCAGCAGAAAAGAAGAAGAGATTAGCTGCAGAAAGGGAAGAGAGGGAAATTAGCTGCAGAAAGGGAAGCAGAAGAGAAAAGATTACAAAGGGAACATGAGTTACGACTAAGGGAGTTTGAGTTTCAAGGCCATGCTCCTGAAAATGGTGCCAGTCCCTTTGCCTCTGATGCTACGGTTACTCAAGGAGCCTCAACCTCAGCTATGAATTTTCATTTAGATCATTTTGTTGAGAAAGACGATGATATTGAGAGCTATATAAATAGGTATGAACTATTAGCTACCACGTATGGGTTAGAGAGAGAAAGGTGGAGCTTAAAGTTATCTCAGGGACTTCGTGGGGCAGCTTATGAAGTTTTTGCAAAAATGAGCAGAGGTGATCAGGAAAATTATGACATGCTAAAGCAGGCTCTTTTGTTAAGGTATGAAAAGAATGCAGAGTTTTACAGGAAAAAATTTAGGAATGCTAAACTACTGTCAGGTGAAACCTATCACCAGTTCTCTGCACGAATAGAGACATACTTGGAGAAATGGACTTCTCTGGGGAAAACCCAAGATCTTAAGGAAATGGTCCTTATAGAGCAACTAAGAGAGTCCATGGCTCCAGACCTGAGAAAGTTTCTCATGGAACAAGGTGCAGAGAGGCTGGGTGAGTTGCTAAATGTTGCTGAAAGGTATCAAGCAGCTCAAGCAGAGGTAACAGGTAATAAAAAAGAAACAGGTGGATAACTTTAGGGCACCACAGAACTTTAATAAATTTGATCCTAGGGATCAAAATAAAGGTAAGCACCAATTTGATAGGCCACGGTATGACAATAAAAAAAAATAAATTCCCACAATTCGATGAAAGGATATATGATGAAAGAAAATCTTTCAACCAAGGAAAAAGGTGGTGTAAGAATTGTCAGATGGACAATCATGACACTGACCGTTGCAGAAGGAAACCTGTGTATATGGCAACCCTTCAGGTCAAGTCGACCTCAAGACAGGAGGAGGATATTATGTTAGATACCACTCCAGAAGAGATGAGGAAGGCACAGGCTGGGGATAAAACACTCAAGCCTTGTTTCAGAAAATTGTCAACTTGTCATACAACTCCAGGCAAGGGAGATTTTTACATGAAAAAACAAGTTGATGTATAGGAAGACTGGAGCTAGATCCAATGGTCACGGACAGCTGGTTCTTCCAAAAAGATATAGGACAGAATTAATAAGGGGCCTACATGTGAAACCAGATGGGGACCATGAGAAGATAGGTACCATCATTCAAAAGGTGGCTCACAATTATTATTGGCCCAAAGCAAGATGGGACATTGAGAATTTTGTAGAAAGGTGTAGCATAGCACATGAGGGAACACCCACAAGTGGGAACATGGATCAGGACCTGGACACGCCACGGGGCAAAATTAGGCCTGATAATAAAAAAAGAAAAATAGATTTGATAAAGTGGACCAAATGGAATGGGAAGCCCCTTTTCACGGACAAGCTTCACTTAACTGTTTTACAATGGCCACTATGCGGAGAGTGCAAAAGATGTCTTACCCCAGGATAAGCCGAAATCCCTCAATCGGACTTAAACAAACTGGAGGAGGAAGAGGATGTAGAGAGGAAATCTCTCATCAAGAATTTTAAGAGGGGAGAAAGCCCCAAAAGAAAAATTGGTAGCGGTCGTTTTGTGAATGATAATTCTGGGAGGAAAAATCATCACTATAAAGCTTCGAGTGGAAGAGACCATACCGGTGCATGGACAAATAGGTCCACACAATTAAAGGTCCATATGTAGCTTTGTTAAGAACGTGGACTGATGAAAAGGCAGAGGAAAACATTACATCTTCATACCAATATGTGAATGAGCTGACCACTCGGTTAAAAAACTGGCTGGAAACTTGCCAATGAAAATTTGAAACAAGCCAGGAAGAAACATGCTGCCTATTATAACAGGAAGGCGAAAGACAGAAATTTGGCTGTGGGAGAGAAGGTACTGCTTCTTTTGCCCGGGAGTCAGAATAAGTTACAAATTGGATGGCAGGGTCCATATACAGTTCTAGAGAAGGTGTCTAGAACAAATTATAAGATAGATAAGAAGGTGAAAAAGAAAAAAATCTATCATGTGAATCTCCTGAAGAAATATTTGGAAAGAGAACATCAGGAAGAGACACACTTGTTGACCTTGTCCATCGCCATGGAGATGAAAAAGGAACCACTTTCATCATTTGAATATCCATTACACCCCTGTGAGACAGCAGCACAGGTGAAAATCAGTACACATTTAACGAAAACTCAGAAAGAGAGAGTGCAACAGGTTCTAAAAATAATCATGCAGAGGTGTTAACAGACCGACCAGGGCATACAAACCTATTGGAATATGATATGAAAACTAATAGACTCCACACCTGTCTGTATGAAACCATATTCGATTCCGTTTGCTAAGGAAAAAGCTTTGAAGGAAGAGATAGACTATCTATTGAAGGAAGGAATTATTTCGCACAGTGAGTCTTCGTATAGTTCCGGTGTTGTACTCTTAAGGAAGCCCTCTGGAGAACATAGACTCTGTATAGATTACAGGAGACTGAATGCTATTACAGAAGGACAGGTGGATCCATTGCCGGATACAAATCAGCTGTTTGCCAGACTAAATAAAGCTAAATATTTCTCAAAAGTGGATCTGAGTAAAGGATACTATCAGATGCCAGTAAAGCCTGAGGTTAGACCATACCTAGCTTTTAGTACCTCAGAAGGACACTATGAGTTTAATAGATTGCCATTTGGATTGAAGAATGCGCCTAGTGTCTTCTCTAGGATGATGAGAAAATTATTGGATCCTCTGAATAATCCCTGTATAACAAATTTTATGGATGATATCCTTATAGCAACAGAAACATTTGAGGAACACATTGACTCTCTGAACATGCTGTTTGATCGACTTAGGGAGGCAAATTTAACAGCCCGACCAACCAAATGTTGCGTTGGATGTAAAGAATTGGAATTTTTGGGACACACAGTTTATCAGGGAAACATGACCCCTGACCCAAAGAATTTAGAGAGACTACAGAAAGCCCCGAGACCACAAACCAAGAAGGACGTGAGATCCTTTGTCTCATTATGTGGTTTCTACCAGAAGTATATCAAAAACTTTAATTCCATATGTGCACCTTTAACGGAATTGACACGTAAAGGACTTCCAGATCGCATTACATGGACACCACAATGTGAAATGACTTACCAAGAATTGAAGGAAAAGCTCACAAGTAAACCCATTTTGAAATTACCTGACTTAAGTCAAGAATTCATAGTAAGGACGGATGCAAGTAATATTGGGTTAGGTGCAACTTTACTACAGAAATCAGATGCATTGGATGGGGAATTAAGCCCAGTGGCATATGCTAGCAGAAAGTTGAATAAAGCTGAAATCAACTACTCAACTAGCGAAAAAGAATGTCTTGCAGTAATATGGGCAATAAAGAAATTCAATATTTATCTATATGGGAAGGCATTTAAGTTGCAAACTGACCACAAACCTTTATCGTTTTTAGCACAGGCTAAGCATGAGAACTCTAGGTTACTCCGATGGTCTTTGCTTCTGGCTCCATATATAATTTTAGCATTGAATATATATCTGGAAAAAAAACCAATCTCTGGGAGCGGATTTTTTAAGCCGCCATCCGTGTGATGAGAATCACCGTAAACCCCAGAAATAATAATAAATTTCTCTATGTGTATATAGAATAAAGGACTGACATATAATGTCTGTTTTAAGAGGGGAGGTGTCATGAAATATTCTAATCCACATATATAAATTATTAGGTAAATATGAAGCCTAACAAATAAAATTAATAAAGAGAAGAGCAATGGTAAAATGACAGTGCTGTCACAAAGAATGTACTCGAAATCCCCCTTGTTTTCTGCTTCGTCTGCAAATTGTAACGCTTTCACGTTGATATAAAAGCTTACTGTATTATTATTACCCGCCTTCTTCAATGAAACGTGTGCTGTATTTCTTGGAAAAGCATTGAGACGTACTGCGTAATGACCTAAATTACCCCTAACATTAATTATACTGCGTTACCAAAACGAACGAACAGATGGACTAAAGGGATAAAAAGAGAAGCGAGAGGCAGAAAGCCGAACACTAAACCCGCTTCGCGCGATACACAATTACTACCATCACGCGTGTAAGTCTACATGCACTAATTTTTTTTCAGACGGACAGTGATAAAATACACTACCCTTTCCCAGAGTTAGGTTTATAAATCATAACAGACTCTTATTAGAAAAGATAACATTAGATGGGTTTACGTTTGAACACATAACAGTACCCAGACAGCACATCTTCAAAACAGGAGGTAGAAGAAATTGCATATTTTGAACGCAGCCACGTAGCTCCTTTAAATTAGTATTTTTGGGTTCCTTAGGGCTTGCTGACAAATAATATGTAAAACGTTACGCAAATAGTCCAGGAATTAATAAATTATACCCAAAATAAAATATTGGGGGTGCCTGACAGCATAAAATCATTTCTGCTCATAAAATTTTTTATAACGTGTTTGAAAAAAAACCTTACGTTACATAAATAGCCTACCATGTAAACTCCAAATTGATTGGAGCGCAACAAATGAAAGCCTAACCACGATTGGTCGGGCTATAAATACTATCTTGGTTGTTGGGGGAGACGGGAAAAGATAACATTTTTTCAAACACTTGTCGAAACGTGGCTCATTGGCCAGTCTCGCTGATATACACACTTGGGAGCGTTAGTTCGAGACCACTAATTCAAATAAGCTTGATAAAGCGACAGTGCGTTGAAGCCAGCGCCCATTTTTGCTAAATAAAAAAGCCTGGAACATAGGCAGAACGGAAATTTGTGCCAGTTTGTGCCAGAATTCATTGCTAATCAACGTATCTGTGTTTATTTCCATGAAATTGTGGTAAGCTTGAACCATTCAGTATCTTTTAATGAAAAATTGAATGTGAATTGTTGATTTATGCCTGTATATATATGTGTAGTTCAGTGGCAAACGTGAGGTAAAGCCTATAATGCTCCAGCCTGAACAGAGGGTGTCGGAGAGAAGTAAAACGGCATGGAATGGCCAAGTAGTACACTGACACCTGGATGATTGACTAGAAAGAAATAATGCTGGAAGTGCAGAGGCGTAGTAACCATTAAGAAGGGTAATACTGGAATAAAGTATTTCAAATGAAGCTGACTGTTGGCCTAACGCTCTGAACGCAATGTTTGTGCTGTATTGTGATCAGTGTAAAAGAGAATATAAATTAGTTATGAAGTAGAAGGTACATCCTTCTTGATTTCAGGGACAGTGGTCTTGATGGTAGTGAGCAGCACCTGGTCAGAGATTTGCTGAATCCAGAGTCGGACAGCATACTCCTTGGTCTTTTTAGCTATCAGTGAGGTGTCTCCTGAGCCCAGAGGAGAATTCGAGCAGAGGAGTCCTTTCCTGCCGCCATCACTAAAGATAAGCAGAGTTGGCCAGCTGAGCTCAACATTATGTCCCCTCATCTTGACCTGATTTTTTAAAATTAACATTAAGAGGGGAATTTACTTGTCTTAAAATCAGGAACTGTGAACATCTACAATAATGGTCCCTAAAGACAAACTATTGAAGTCATGATGACAAATACCAACAGAGCTTGAACAAAACAAAACCAGTATTACCTCATTTTACCACTACACAATTGACACACATAGAACATTGGTAATAATATATGTCACTACAATATTCATATTAAATACATTCTGTACATAACTTGTAATTTAAATTGATTGTGATTCCTGGTTCCCTTGTAGTTGAATCAGGACACATATTCATTCATGCCAGTAATGAATACATATTGTTATTTGAAACGTTACTAGTGACTTCTTTAAGATATTCTCATAGAGTGTTATATGTATATGAGTGATTAAATTAAATTGAGTGTAGACACATAACGTGTTGAATAATTCTGACTGAGATATATAGTAGTGGAGCAATTAAATTATTAATATACTACTCTGTTAGTTGTATACCTTCACAGCATCTTCCGACAGAATCACCAAATCGGTGAGTGCGCCTGAGCGACTGGAACTGACACAATTGTTTGTGCAGAAGAGAGATAGGAGTAGTCTGTGAGAAAACAGATATTGTCGTAATAAGAGACTGTCCTTGCTCCTTCCCAGCGCTTGTGAATCTACTACCTCATTCACCTAAATCCTTATTCTCACAGAGCCTTCAATATCACTTTACACTCTAAAGGGACCAATATTCATCAGCACCCTCTCAGATAAAAATTACGACAACAATCACTGCCTGCTTTCGCGCCTACTTTTCTCCCGGCTTCCGTCTTGTCACGTGACTTCCCGGTTAAGCTATACAATGTTGCCAAAACTCAATGTAGCCAGTCTGATTTTTCGTCACTGCGAAATAGCGCCGTGACACCACCTAAATAGGCAGTTTTGAAACGATTGGCGGGGGTTCAAAATAGAGGAACCACCTAATTCCTGATTGGACCCTGCCTAAATCGTAACAAAAAACTGCGGGGGAGGCACAGGGCTATATAGCCTGGCAATTCAGCCACATTGTTAAAATTTCACCTCGCACCAAAACGAAAACCAGACTGCCAGAGCTAGAATCAAGATTCATATATCGGACCGGACCATTGTTTTAGCAATTCTGAAGACTTCAGAGACCAGAATAAACTCTACAATTTTCTGAGGAATCTGGAACACGGAGTTGTAGAGGGAATTTATTGTTAAAGTAACGACCCCATAGAACACGCGTAAAAGGCATCTGCCAGTGCCTTAACCTACTTCTCCGAGCAAACAGTCTGTGAGCCAAGATTGGCGTACGTTGTACATTTTAGATTCTATTATTTTCATTACTAACAAGTGAACTAATATGTATATATAGCCATGTGAAAATTAATATGTGAAAATTGCTAGTGGATGTCGAAGTCATTTGAGGCTGGCAACCTCAGCGTATAGAATAATGATTTCATGAACCACCACTGCAAGTGCTGGTGACTGCTTTATTGCTAGTTTCTTATAGAGAACTAAAAGCATAGGTAGTCCCAAGTTCCAGATGGAGCAGGGAGGGGATGATGAAAGAAATTATGTACATTCTAATTATAATATTTACATTTTCAAACCAGTGTAAATGTCTATGTAAACATATTCACTTTAAAAATAATGAAAGTTTCAAGCTTTTCAACCAGTGTAGATGTAAATGAAAACATGTTCAATCCATATTGTGAACATTTTTCAACCAGTGTAGATGTAGATGTAAACATATTCTATCTATACTATTAACCTTTTCATTTTAATGTAACATAAATAAAAAGCTATTCAGTTTAAATGTAAAGAAAGTTTTCTCTCGAGGGATTAAGCTTAATTCTCATCGAGGGTAAAGTCTGAGGTAGATGAGATGGTGAAATAGGAAGAAGGGGACACATAACTATGTGTCGGGAAACTCAATACTCAGAGGGTATTTGTTTCTTTCCTTTTACCATACTAGTTGGTGGTACCAGTTGAGGGAACTATCTCTGGAATAAGGAGGGTACAAGTGGCCTAAAGTCGAAGCTAGATACCATCATCAGACGGGGCTTAAAGACGAGAGACCAACTTCGAAGACACTCCCTGACGCTTCTGGGAACGTGCTGCACCCTATAACCTTGACCAGTATCGAGCGTGATCGGCGATCCAGTCTACCATGTACCAAACCATCAGAAGGAGCAGAACCATCACTGACAGCTAAGTAACACATAAAAGTTGCCAAGTGACCTCCTTTACAAACTACCAGTACATCACACAGTGATGATAATTTTCAGATAAATAATTATCCATTTTTTTCAAACCCTGTTAAAACTCAGTGATTATTAAGTTTGTTATTTGTAAATATACAAACTTTACGTCGATTTAATCATTTTGACTGTACTGCATGTTTGTCTCAGTCAATTTACTAAATACACTCTCATGAGCTATACCATCATAAGAAGAATTCCACCCAGTAAAATCAGGGGGGGGGGGGCGCTTTAACGAGCTGAAATAAATCATTGCACAACCATTTTTTCACAAAAGGCGACGGATCAGATATAAGATAATTGTGCTCGGCCCTAAGCAGCGTTGTTCTTGACTTCTGAAAATATCTTGTGAATACTGCCTTGAGATAGAAGCATCTTTATCCTTCTATCTACAACTTTGCCAACAGTAATCTTGTGCAAAGGGAGACACCTTTGAAGATCCATATTAGATATTCTTGAGTTTTGATCACGATTGGACCACTCTACTGCAAAACACGGGAGGCAATTCCGTGACACGCAGAGTCGATTTTTTTTGGTGCATAAAAACGGTAACCGTAAAGATAGCGTATGACTGAAATATGCTGATGATTGTGATAAGCTGATGACTGAGATAAACAGATAACTGAGATAAGCTGATGGCTGAGATAAACTGATGACTGAAACATGCTGACGACTGAAACATGCTGATTGCTGAGATAAACTGATGAGTGAGATAAGCTGATGACTGAGATAAACTGATGACTGAAACAAGCTGATATCTGAAACAAGCTGATGTCTGAAACATGCTGATGTCTGAGGTATGCTGATGGCTGAGGCATGCTGGTGACTGAAACATGTTGTGGTGACTGAGACATGATGATGACTGAGATACGCTGATGACTGAAACGTGCTGATGAGTGAAACATGTTGATGACTGAAACGTGTTGATGAGTAAAACATGCTGATGATTGAAACGTGCTGATGACTAAGATAAGCCGCTGACTGAAACGTACTAATGACGGAAACATACTGATGACTGAAACATGTTGATGACTGAAACATGCTGACGACTGGGAAAATCTGATGACTGAAATGTGCTAATGACTGAGATAAGCTGATGACTGAGATAATCTGATGACAGAGATCAGCTGATGACTGAAACATGCTGATGACTGAAACATGCTGATGACTGAGATAATCTGATTACTGAAATTTGCTGATGACTGAGATAAACTGATGACTGATATAAAATGATGACTGAAACATGCTGATGACTGAGATAATCTGATAACTGAAATGTGCTGATGTCGTAGATAAGCTGATGACTGAGACAAACTGATAACTGAGATCAGCTGATGACTGAAACATACTGATGACTGAGATAATCTGATGACTGAAATACGCTGATGATTGAGACACACTGGTTACTAAGACACGGTGATGACTGTCACATGTGGTAGTAGATTTTGTGTGCGTTAATACAAGTGTAAAAGTGGTTGTAGTTAAAATGAGGCTTCAAATCATGTTTCAGATGATAAACGCCAGGCACCAAAGGATTGGATGTGCTACAGCAGATCGGTGCGGCAGGCGCTTTGATATTGTGGTTCTAATGTGCCTATATGAAGGGGGGTAGGTCGCTGTGTTTGTTGTTTATTTATAATTACTTTAGCTGTATCATTATTACTTCATGTAGTTCGGAGGGGGGGGGGGGGGGGGGAGAGCTTTGAAGAGATAAAGAAAGCACTTCTGCATCCTCAGACATGTCGTACTAGGCGGCTAACATAAAGTCGTTGACTTCTTTTCATGCAATGATGCCAAACTGCCCAGTATCTTCTCATTTTGTCGTCCTATATTTCTGTTTCCGTCAATCATTCATTTTGTCACAATATACTACATTTCGGATTTCTTCTTCTCATAATATGCCCCAAAGAAAGTAGATTGCTCCCTTCCAACATTAGCATCGGACTCAAAGAGCCAGCCGCCGTCGAATTGTCCATTGTAAAGTCATGAATCAAAACATGATTGCCACGCTGTGGAAATGAGAAGGATGTCAGTAATAAACATGCGTGGGAGAGGAAAAAAAATTATCCGTGGTGGACAAGTTCGGAGAGAACATATAATTTGAAAAAAAAAAAGAAAAAAAGAATAGTGATATTATCTTAAAACACCAATCTGTCAAGTTTGAGAACCACTGGTTCATCATAAACTCACACAAACTATGCTCATAAAGGGCATCCCTAAAGTCCGTCTGCAGCTTGAAACTTAACTGGGTGTATGTATACATGATGAGTATGTGAAATAATTTGATGGTTACTTTGTTCACAGGCTCATAAACTAGTTATTGTGTTTTCCAGCCAAACAGGCCAATTTCAGTTCCAGCTTGGGCCTCCATGCTCAGGATGTTCGCATCCGTTGTCCTTCTGCCAATCAAATTTGTGCGGTAAGTTTTGTATTTTTTAAACTGTGTTTGTTTTTCTTCTGTCACTTATGAGGTAGAACATGTACTTCCAATTTTAAAAAGAAATTTGTTTAAAATGGTACAAAATGGAACTGAATTCGAAGAAAAAGTGTTTCCCCCTGTCTGGTACAAACTAAACATTGTTATAACATTACATAGTACTGGTAAAAGGGATTCATTATAAACTATTGTTTCTCATAAACATAAGACCTAAGTAGAGTAAATTAATCAGTCAATAAAACAGTTAAAGATATAACGAACTTAATTCTGAAATAGAGATAGGAACACGTCATCTTGAATAATGATAGATAATGGGATGCCTCTTCAAATTATATATAAATATATATAAATATATATAAATATATATATATATATATATATATATATATATATATATATATATATATATATATATATATATATATATATATATATATTGTTGCAGACTTTTAGATTTTGATAGTTGGGCTTATATTATGTTTCATTTCATGTATTTTAAATTCATCTGTTCTGTCATCACGGAGTATCTTTCCGCTGCAACTTTGGGTTTTCTACGTTATTTTATAATTTTCTTATCATGGTTTCTTTCATTAAACTTGGTATTAAAGACTGACAGTGTTTATTTCTTGCTATTATAAGCAGTTGGTATTGAAGTGTTCTATTCTGAACCGACCTTGAAGGTTAACGGTCAAAATGCATACAACATTTGAAACTGGAACTGTTGAACTTTTTCCATTTAACAAGTCTCGTTTTGACGACTTATAATCATTTAATCATCACACAACTTTCCATCATGATTTATCAACACCAATATGGTTCACCTTAAAGAACACTTGATATAGCACAGTCTTAGACTTCACAGTTGATCAGACATTACACGCCTGTTACTTTGCCGTTTAATTAACCTTCAATATCTTGTAACCAAATGCTTGGTATACTTATTATCTTTATACAGACTTAATCATTCTGCGAATAGTTCTATTAGGGACACTGCCTAATTGTCACGTAGGGTTTATATTCATTTAATTTCCTACATTTTCTTCCTATTCTTTCACCCGATTCTCTCTTTTATTATCTCTGTATTTCTTTTTTTTTTCCTGTGTATTTTTTATCCATTCGTTTTGCGAATATTATTTTCATATAATTCGCAAACTTTACCTGTTTTCCTTTCTCTTAAACTGAGAATCGCGCTAGGACGATATTACGTAGATGTCAGGGCTGCAGGGCGTCAGAAGGCGTGATAAGTTGGTTCGCTGAACATAGGACGTAGACAATCGTCTACATTCTCACCGAGCGCGCGAGCTTCTTCTCGGCATAAGTCCCGGTGAGGTGTGATACTTTACATCTGCACCGGTCAGTATCCAGACATTTGTCTGGAAAATCCCAAACTGACACGGCGCTCACCGTGGGCCATGGTCAGCTGTAGTGCGAAAACTGCCCTGCATTGGAGTCAGGCTGTCTGGGATTTGAAACTGACACGCGTACATCGTGGTCAGTAGGTGACAGTTACGACACGCGTTAAGCGGACGTAAATGTTGGGAGTAGGGGAGATAATTTCGCGTGGCGAAATAAGTTTGGGCCCTTTGTCTGATTTTAAGATATTGGCCAAGTTTGAAACTTTAATTTCATTCTCGTTCATAGACTCACAGTAGATAGGTTGCTCGTATACAGAATAGCTGTTAGCGAAGATCTCAGTTTGTTTCGGCAATTTGTCGAACTTCTAGACTTCCAGAAATATTTTCAGCATTTTTATTCTTAAGTTGTGCGACTACCTGTAATTCTGTGGTTGAGGTAATTAATATGATAGAGATATAGATTTTGTGAGTGTTAAAGTGTTAAATCGCTTAATTCATTTTAATCTATTTCTTTAGCGCAGAAGAGAAATAAAGTGGTAGGCTATTATATTTTCTAGGGAAGCATTCAGTGGAAAGCAGAATAAAATTAAATTTCTAGCTTATAACGGCAATTGTAGCTATTTATGAATTTAATTTAACTGCTAATACTCAGTCGAGTGTATTTTTCTAAACTAACGTATAAACTCTAGAATCGATCCTCATGAATGGTGACGGAATACGCGCGTGTTCTTAATTTATGAGGATTGCTGATTTTTAAATATAACTTACGTCACGGGAAGTTTAAATGATAAGCAAAGCTCTCTGCTTGCAAGTTTAAATGTAAGTTTAAACCAGTACAGATTCTGTTTATTATATTATATGTGTTATTTTTCCTCCACACAGTGAAAGTTTTGGGGTGACCCTAACTTTACCAGCACCTAGTAGTAGTTTCCATACTTTTGAAGAAATAGACAGTCCTTATTTTGAACCACGTGGGTTTTTCTCAAGTAACACTGATTTGACGTGGTGCAAGTTAGACAGAAATACTAATATCCCTATAACGGGTTTTCAAAGACTGTAATGATAAATACTGGACCTTGGAGCCAGCACTTAATTTCTTCTAGAAACTCTATATATTTTGCTGCCTGGTGGCGTGAATATTAACAATCATTTCCCGACTAGATTATATCTTGTGGACAAATCTGTGGTGTGACTAAAGTGAATCCTATACTGAGGGAAGGCACCGACCTGACATTCATCATTTTTTTAGAAACCTACGCTATTGACACTGTGCTCTGCTAACTCCCGCGCCTGGAATAATTGTTAGGTGACTTAATCAGACATTTGAACAAATTTGCATACCCAAGTAGTCGTTCCCGGAGACTCCAAGTTAAATACGTCTTTTGGAACTGGGGACTTCTTGGCAGAAGACTGCATTTTTTGAGTCTGTGTGAAAATCTAAAATCAATGTGTTCCAAGAGGCAGCAAGCAAAGTCGTGAGTACAAGTGTGAGAAGCCATGGCGGAATGAATGAGTGTACGCTGGTTTGAGTGATATTTTTCACTATTATATCTTTGACACCCTGTTGCTGTCCTAATTTTTTTTCAATCTGCATAATTTGTTGCTAAGGCTAGAGTTCTTGTGTTTTTGTCTTAGGTTAAATCAGATTTTTTTTTTTCAAACTCTGTGCATATAATTACGAGATAAAACAAAGAAAAACTCTTAGACTCAAACCCTATGTATCTGTGACTCGGGCGCCATCATCTGTTCTCTAACGGGGCCGGGCTAAACCTAGAGTTAACACTATAACGGGGCTATCATCCTTGCAACATTTCCTTGATTTTTTTTATGACTATGTGTATATGTATTTTCCTTGATGTACTTTCTTTGATGTTGTGAGCCGATTTTTCCTGATATTAAAATCGCTCTTGAACTTAA
The DNA here is from genome assembly GCA_024509875.1 of Oreohelix idahoensis. NCBI lineage: Eukaryota > Metazoa > Mollusca > Gastropoda > Stylommatophora > Oreohelicidae > Oreohelix > Oreohelix idahoensis. Next base: position 759,315 of record JAMPIV010008522.1, read on the forward strand.
TAATCGTGTTTGGTCAGCTCGTTCTAGATATATATATATATATATCATTGTTATAGTTTTCCCACGTCTGTGTGTTTACCTGTCGTCACGTGTATGTGCGTGCCTGTGAGTGATAGAAATATACGTAATATGTATATTGGTGTAGTCTGTCTGACGCTGTAACAACTGTTGTAGAAGATAGGTGAGAGAGAGAAGAATTCTTTTCGCTTTCAGAGACAGCCACTATATCAAAATCTATCATCTCACGTGTGTGGAAATTCTATTACCTTTCACTAACTCTCACTGAGTCTATCACCTATTCAAACCTATTCAGAAGGGACCAAACCTAGTCTTAATTCTCCTATCTAAAATCTACGACAAATGAGGGCTCGTTTCCGGTCTTTGAACTTAGAATAGGAAGACGAGTACGACAAACGTGGACTCGTCTATCTGGATTTTGTATTTAAGATTCTTTATTCTGTAATAGAGTAAGAGTGTGATGTCTTGTGACTGTGTATCTTTTAAAAAAAATATTACCCCCTAGACTAGCGATCTGTTTACGGGCGTGCTGACCACACAAACTAATAAGTTTTTTTTTCCACAGCATCTTTGAATAATATACATTTTGGTTACAGGTTGATTTTGTCGGGATATATGTTAATTACTGATTTTGTAATACTAAATGCTGGTAAAGTGGTGAGTGTATAACATTCACTGGGTACTGAGGCAGAACGGCGTTTGAACTAAGTTAAGGAGTGTGTTTCGGACTTTTTGTCCAGATTAATTCCCTCCCTTACCCGATCTGACTTCAGGGGCGAACTTATAGTGGATTTTTAAAAATTAAGGGATTATTTTTCTCTTTAATTTTTGCAATATTCTTTTGCTTTTCCACTGTAGCAACTTATTTTTCAGTTGTAATCTTAACTACCATTTATTTGGCGTAGTCGTGTTTTGCATTGAGTGCTTTATTGCCGATAATAGCAGCGATAGTTAGAATTTTACTTTGGAGGAGGTATCCCAGGGTTAAGGATATCATCTTTTGATTTTTTGGTACATTTTTTTCTCGTAAGTGGTAGGAACCAGCTTATTCTTTTTCCTATTTTCTATCTCCACGTGTCTCAGTCACTGACATAATATGGCCGAGAGGGCAAAGCTTAGACAACTTCTCAGGGACGAAGCGAGAGAGGAGGGACTGGAAGGCGAAGAAGCGAAAGCATTTGTCAGAGACGAACTCGAGAGATATGATGCGGAGAGGAAAGCAGCTGAAGCTAGAGAGCAGAGGAAGATGGACGAGCCGCAATTTACAGGAAATTCGCAGGGCGAACGAGAAAGAGAAAAGGAGAGCAACAAGGAGGAAAGAGAGAAGGAGAGACAACAGAGGAAAGAGAGAAGGAGAGGGATGAGAAGGAGAAGAAGGAGAGACAGCATGAGGAAAAGAGGAGAAAAAGAGAAACAGAGACAGCATGAGTTAGCTCTTAAAACTCTGGAATTCCAAAGTCGTGGTGCTGCCTCTACCTCCAGCAATGGAGAGTCTTCTCCTCATTCTTCCTTAACTGACCCTGCTAACACTCAATCTCTTCAACTAAATGCTATGTCTTTCACTCTTGAATCTTTTCCTTGTCCAAATGAGAAGATTGACACATGGTTAGAAAAAATTTGAGAAAATTGCAACTCTGTACGGGTTAGAGAGGTCGCGTTGGAATATGAAACTTTCCCAGGCCCTAAAAGGTTCTGCTTATGATGTTTATTCTAAGCTGGAAAGTAGCCAACAAGACGACTACGATGTGTTGAAGAAAGCGTTACTGGAGCGCTTTGAAATGAACGCTCGCAAATTTTTGCAACTGTTTCGCAACAGCCGGAAAGAGAATTCTGAAACTTTTCACCAGTTCTCATCTCGTCTTAAGGGATATCTAACAAAGTGCCTTGAGCTTTCGCAGCTCCCCTCTACCTATGAAGGTCTTGAGGAACTTGTTCTAACTGAACAAATAAAGAACACTTTGTCTGCTGATACCCGGAGATTTTCTCGCTGAGCAGGGGGCAGAAAAACTTGAAGACATTTTGGAAAAGTCTGAGCGTTATCACAATGCGCTGGCTGAACTACCGGCCACAAAGCGGAAACCGACAGAGGAGCATTTTCGAAAACATAACCTAGAGCAATCTTCTCAGGCTTCTAACCAAAACAACCACAGAGAAACTGGACCTCAAAACCCCCCTCCTGAAAAATCCAAGTTCTACAAGAACAAGTACCCCAACCACCCCAAACAGTCTGATCAACCCGACCGCCCTACATGGCAGCGTAGCCAGAAAGGACAAGGTGGCAAAGGGAGAACCCTGAGCACGGGACATATGATCAGACCGAGCACACCGAGCCGAAACGCATCGGATGCTTATTGACAGTCTCGCAAGGCGGAATTATTGACAGTGATTCCCAACCTGTTTGGGATAGACCCTCAACGCGAGGTACTGTTACTTTGAACGGTTCTCAAACTTCTTGCTTATTTGACACGGGGCTTTCTTACGATTGCATTGTTGCCAGAAACCTGGTTAAACCCGGTCAAGAGACAGGAGAGACCGTCAAACTTTGTGGAGTTCGTAAGAGTGATGCACCTACAGCGCTTCCCATCGCATTGGTGGAGATACACTCTGACTTTGTCAGAGGTGTGATCAAAGCGGCTGTTATGGATGATCCCATCTACCCAGTCATACTTGGCGGGAGATACGTGTGTATTGGGAAACCGGAAGAGCCGATTGTGGCAGCAGTAACTACAAGAGGGCAAACCAAGAAGGAACGGGAGCCTGCGCCTAATTTGTTACCTATGGAACTTAAAGAAGCGCAACAAAAGGATCCTACTTTGGCACCCTGCTTTAGGAAACTGCCCATGGCGAAGGAACCCAAACAGCACGGGGACATTTTTTCTGAGGATGGCGTACTTTATCGGAGAACGGGCAAGCCTGACCAAGGTTACAACCAGCTCCTAGTACCGAAACAGTACAGAAGCCAAATCCTAGAAATGGGGCACTCTCTTCCCTTTAGCGGACATATGGGACAGAACGCCACAAACCAACGTATAACCACTCATTATTGGTGGCCAGGAGTAAACACTGATATTATCAGGTACGTCAAATCCTGTGCCCAGTGCCAACGGGTACCACCCAAGCAACGGACACCCCCAGTCCACATGGGTGAAATGCCAATAATGGGAACACCATTCGAACGGGTTGTGATCGACATTTTAGGGCCTTTCGAAAGGACTAAAAGAAGGAACAGGTTCATCCTGACCTTAGTCGATACATGCACTTTATGGGCAGAAGCTATCCCGCTAACATGCGCAGATGCCAAGCATGTCGCAGAAGCCCTCGTGCAGATTTTCACTCGGTTGGGATTCCCTCAGCAAGTGTTGACGGATAATGGATCTCCATACCGAAACCTGTTGATGGATGAGATCGTTAAGATCTTGAGGACCCAACACATCCACACTAAGCCATATACTCCCGCCGGAAATGGGCTCGTGGAACGTGCTAATGGAAACCTCACCATGATGCTAAGTAAGCTGGCACAAGTGAAACCTGAAGATTGGGATCTCTGTATTCCTGCAGCATTATTTGGCTACAGAGAATCTCCTCATACTTCCACAGGATTTCCGCCAGCTACACTCTTATTCGGCAGACCCATTAAGGGCCCGCTTGAAGCCTTACTTCAGTCTCTGACAGACGAGAAGGCGGATGAGACAGTTGTCTCAGCCAGTAAATATGTGTCGGTTTTAAAGGAACGGTTGAAACTAGGGTGGGACCTAGCAACGACTAACTTTAAGCGAGCACGCACCAAGCACGCTAACCGATACAGGAAAGTCGCGGAAGAGAGAGAACTGGAAGCAGGAGAGAAAGTTTTGGTGTTGCTCCCTACCGAGAACAACCAACTGAAGATCGGATGGCAAGGGCCGTTTACCGTCCTGAAAAAGATTTCTAAGGCTAACTACCAGATCTCTATTGAAGGAAAGGAGAAGGTTTTCCATTTAAATCTCTTAAAGAGATACTTGGAAAAACCAGTGCCAACCTCCGACCATCTCCTGACGATCGCCAAAACTGACGAAGATGACGATAGTGGCAGGGATATTCCACCGCTATCACAGGAAATCTTTCAAAAATGTCAGAAGCGGCGACGCTCTTTCAAGCGCGCATATGAGACATTCCAGGGGAAGGAAACTTTGAGGAGTGGACTTGAGTAGGAATTGGACAGAGATGGAGGGGAAGAGGAGAGGGAAGAAGACAGACACCCTGAAGCTACGGTTATAGGAAATTAAACTCCATAACGTAGACATGGAGTGCTTCCATATCTTAAAGGGGGGAGGCTCTGTCACGTAGGGTTTATATTCATTTAATTTCCTACATCTTCTTCCTATTCTTTCACATAAATTCTCTCTTTTATTATCTCTGTATTTTTTTTCCTGTGTATTTTTCATCCATTCGTTTTGCGAATATTATTTTCATATAATTCGCAAACTTTACCTGTTTTCCTTTCTCTTAAACTGAGAATCGCGCTAGGACGATATTACGTAGATGTCAGGGCTGCAGGGCGTCAGAAGGCGTGATAAGTCGGTTCGCTGAACATAGGACGTAGACAAATCGTCTACATTCTCACCGAGCGCGCGAGCTTCTTCTCGGCATAAGTCCCGGTGAGGTGTGATACTTTACATCTGCACCGGTCAGTATCCAGACATTTGTCTGGAAAATCCCAAACTGACACGGCGCTCACCGTGGGCCATGGTCAGCTGTAGTGCGAAAACTGCCCTGCATTGGAGTCAGGCTGTCTGGGATTTGAAACTGACACGCGTACATCGTGGTCAGTAGGTGACAGTTACGACACGCGTTAAGCGGACGTAAATGTTGGGAGTAGGGGAGATAATTTCGCGTGGCGAAATAAGTTTGGGCCCTTTGTCTGATTTTAAGATATTGGCCAAGTTTGAAACTTTAATTTCATTCTCGTTCATAGACTCACAGTAGATAGGTTGCTCGTATACAGAATAGCTGTTAGCGAAGATCTCAGTTTGATTCGGCAATTTGTCGAACTTCTAGACTTCCAGAAATATTTTCAGCATTTTTATTCTTAAGTTGTGCGACTACCTGAAATTCTGTGGTTGAGGTATTTAATATGATAGAGATATAGATTTTGTGAGTGTTAAAGTGTTAAATCGCTTAATTCATTTTAATCTATTTCCTTAGCGCTGAAGAGAAATAAAGTGGTAGGCTATTATATTTTCTAGGGAAGCATTCAGTGGAAAGCAGAATAAAATTAAATTTCTAGCTTATAACGGCAAGAGTAGCTATTTATGAATTTAATTTAACTGCTAATACTCAGTCGAGTGTATTTTTCTAAACTAACGTATAAACTCTAGAATCGAGCCTCATGAATGGTGACGGAATACGCACGTGTTCCTAAATTCATGAGGATTGCTGATTTTTAAATATAACTTACGTCACGGGAAGTTTAAATGATAAGCAAAGCTCTCTGCTTGCAAGTTTAAAATGTAAGTTATAACCAGTACAGATTCTGTTTATTATATTATATGTGTTATTTTTCCTCCACACAGTGAAAGTTTTGGGGTGACCCTAACTTTACCAGCACCTAGTAGTAGTTTCCATACTTGTGAAGAAATAGACAGTCCTTATTTTGAACCACGTGGGTTTTTCTCAAGTAACACTGATCTGACGGTGCAAGTTAGACAGAAATACTAATATCCCTATAACGGGTTATTTTAAAGACTGTAATGATAAATACTGGGCCTTGGAGCCAGCACTTAATTTCTTCTAGAAACTCTACGTAATTTTTGCCTGGTGGCGTGAAATAATATTAAACTAATCATTTCCCGACTAGATTATATCTTGTGGACAAATCTGTGGTGTGACTAAAGTGAATCCTATACTGAGGGAAGGCACCGACCTGACATTCATCATTTTTTAGAAACCTACGCTATTGACACTGTGCTCTGCTAACTCCCGCGCCTGGAATAATTGTTAGGTGACTTAATCAGACATTTGAACAAATTTGCATACCCAAGTAGTCGTTCCCGGAGACTCCGAGTTAAATACGTCTTTTGGAACTGGGGACTTCTTGGCAGAAGACTGCATTTTTTTGAGTCTGTGTGAAAATCTAAAATCAATGTGTTCCAAGAGGCAGCAAGCAAAGTCGTGAGTACAAGTGTGAGAGGCCATGGCGGAATGAATGAGTGTACGCTGGTTTGAGTGACATTTTCACTATTATATCTTTGACACCCTGTTGCTGTCCTATTTGTTTTTTTCAATCTGCATAATTTGTTGCTAAGGCTAGAGTTCTTGTGTCTTTGTCTTAGGTTAAATCAGATTTTTTTTTTCAAACTCTGTGCATATAATTACGAGATAAAACAAAGAAAACTCTTAGACTCAAACCCTATGTATCTGTGACTCGGGCGCCATCATCTGTTCTCTTAACGGGGCCGGGCTAACCCTAGAGTTAACACTATAACGGGGCTATCATCCTTGCAACATTTCCTTGAATTTTTTATGACTATGTGTATATGTATTTTCCTTGATGTACTTTCTTTGATGTTGTGAGCCGATTTTTCCTGATAATAAAATCGCTCTTGAATAGTGTTTGGTCAGCTCGTTCTAGATATATATATATATATATCATGGTTATAGTTTTCCCACGTCTGTGTGTTTACCTGTCGTCACGTGTATGTGCGTGCCTGTGAGTGATAGAAATATACGTAATATGTATATTGGTGTAGTCTGTCTGACGCTGTAACAACTGTTGTAGAAGATAGGTGAGAGAGAGAAGAATTCTTTTCGCTTTCAGAGACAGCCACTATATCAAAATCTATCATCTCACGTGTGTGGAAATTCTATTACCTTTCACTAACTCTCACTGAGTCTATCACCTATTCAAACCTATTCAGAAGGGACCAAACCTAGTCTTAATTCTCCTATCTAAAATCTACGACACTAATATACATCTCAAGAACTATCCATAGCCTAGCTCTATCAGCCTTTCATATTATAACTGCGTTTCGCATTTCACGATTTACGCTACTAATAAATTATTGCGGTTAATAATACCGACTTATATCTTCGGACTCAATGGTCCTTACACATTATTTATTTATTGCTTTACCAGCTTTACATTACCGTAATATAATTTTATAGTTATACACTATCATACGTTAGTGACCATGTCACATTTTCCAAATACTACCATAAGGCTCGAAGGCCACATAAAAGACTCTCCGTAAGTAAGTCTAACGCGTCATGCATCGCCACACGCGAACCATTCCATTTCGGTCTAGTGAGGTGTTGCATGGTGCGACCATCTGAATCAAGTTCAAACCAAAATTCTCGCTAACATTGCAACAATCCTCAACAATATATATATATATATATATATATATATATATATATATATATATATATATATATATATATATATATATATATATATATATATATATATATATATATATATATATATATATATATATATATATATATATAAACAGACTTTTCAGATTAGATATATGTTGATAACAAATAACTGGCTCAACTAGACACATGCCCCCATCTGAAGAAAGTATTTCGAAATAAATATATGGGACAACAGTATTATGTGCACATGTGAACCGAACGTATCACTCAAACAAACGTTACTTACTCTTATTCTGCGTTTATCGTTACACACATAAAACATGTATATTTATTAACTTAATATTTGGAGTTGACATGAAGTTTTATTCAGGCCTCCAATCTTGCCATGTGCCACCTACACCATTCTTGACAATGTGCAAATTTTTGTCAAACGTTGGATATAGTAATTCCGGAAGTTAGTGGGTTAAAATTTCTAGACGTATGTCTGAGATTGACTTCAATCTTTTTTTTTTTTTCATGTGCCACACCTGGCATGGGTTGTTTGCATAGGGGAAATATTGTAGTTTTCTCTTAGGGGTCAGCATGCTTCTGTCGATTGTGTAATTTTTGTCGATTGTCAGGTGTAGTGATTGTTTATTAGCGCCATTATGATGGTGCAGTTTATTAAAATATCTTGCTAAGTATTTAATTCCAAGTCCGTTATTGTGATAACTCAAAGTGTATGATACGGCTGGATAACCTTTGAGATGATAAACAAGATCTTACGACAGTGAATGACCGGTACAAATCTAACTCCGTGGTTAACTGTGATAAAGGGATTTGTAACGTTATCCCACTGAAATAAACTCTGAGAAATAAGACAAAAATGGAAAAGAAGGAAGTCAAAAGGAAGGTGAGAAAAAAATAGAACGAAATGAAATCGAATTATCGAATATCATTTCGTGACATCCTAACACGTTTAACAACAAGCAAGAAAAATTTTTAAAAAGTGATAAAGTACGTCATATTTTAAAATTTGACGCAGATTTTTTATTATTCATTTCGGTTCAGGCAGCACGCCATTTTATCTTTTACTTTACATGTTCATTTCATTGCAGATAGAATACATTTATGTATTTTTAATTTGTTCTTTATTTCAGTATAGATATCATATAATGTTAGCGTTACTGTAGTATGTACCTTATATCTTTAACGTTCGTTCTTTATTTCTGTACAGATAGATACAGTTGTGTCTTTTATATCTTCACTGTTTTCTCTGTTTTACAGTATAGGTAGAAAACAATTTTGAATTGCACATTTTGTATTTACTTCAAGACGCTAAAGTGAATTTATTGTTTGCTTTCAGTTCGTTGTAACCAAAGCACAGATCAATGTGGTAGGTGAACTGTCCGCTAAACTGATTTCCTTCTTGACTCTCTCTTTTACTCAGTATCTCTCAGTTTTTGCTTAACTGTCCGTGTTATACAACCTTGACTGTCTTTCTCACTTATAATAGTTTTAAAACATGAGCAATTGTCTGCTAGACGTTTTTTTTTTTTTTTTTCATTCTGAAAACGAATGAAAACATGTGACTTACGGGGTTGGAAAAATTTACTTCACTCTGTATTGATGCAGGAGACTGTTTCCCATATGTTTTTTTTTTTTTCTGGCGACCCTATAGTTTTATTTATTTACTTCTTTTCACTCCTCGTGACACTTAGAAAATATTAATTCTTTTTCTTTCTCATACATTTCCTTGACCCTCCCCGCGACCCTATTGAAGACGTTTGCGACCCTAATAAGGGCCAGGACCGTGAGTTTGAGAACCACTGGTTCATCATAGACTCACACAAACTATGCTCATAAAGGGCATCCCTAAAGTCCGTCTGCAGCTTGAAACTTAACTGGGTGTATACATGATAGAAGCACACTGTAATCGACATTTTAAAACATAGTTTATCAAGTTTTAACACAATTACAGCTCACATTTTTAGGGTTCAACATAACTACCATCTTTCGTGACATGTCATTCAGTCTAATTTTCCAACGCACAGTTAATCTTTTCTATAATTGTCGCCATTTTAATTCAATTACAGGATATAAATTAAAAAATTAACTTAAAATTGATACTCTAACATTAACAAATTAATTAATTATGCTTGAAATGCGATTTATAATGTGCTTCTGTCATATGTACATCCAAAGTTATTAAAATTTAAAGTTCCACAATTAAAAAAAAAAAAAAAAATTGGCCTCGATATCGCGAGGCGCACCTCGTTCAAACTAAATACAGGGTTCGTCGGTTATATTAAAGCGCATGTCCAAATATAAAAGACCGTAAGTTCTGCTTTATAATCCCTGTATTTAGATAAGTGTTAATGTCACGTATAGCTAAACTTAAGACACTCTTATTACCAGACTGCAGAAAGACGTGCATGAAAGCTGGGATTGGCGCAGGCGAGCTGAATTCAACAAGCTGCTCATGTTCCTGCTACTACGGCGATGGTCCTAACTGTGACCGTAAGTTACATCTTCCTTACAATGTAAACCAAGTAAATGGAAACAATGTGTAAGCTACATGCTTTAATTTTAAAATACACAAAAACAGAAAAGGTCTGTGATCTGGGTGTATACATTCACAGTGTTTTATCATCAAAAACACTACATGCTTTAATTTTAAAATACACAAAAACAGAAAAGGTCTGTGATCCCATTCACAGTGTTTTTTATACGTAACTAAGTTCAGTGATTTTATTCACACATTTTTTTAACCATCGTTACTACGTTTTCTGTGATCCTTTCACAGTTGTAGTCTTGCAAACACTGTGTTTTTTTTTTTGGCTTCAATTTGTGTATGGCGGACCACGGACGGTTCACTCGAGGTGCCTTCTAATGTTAATATACTGTTCAAAAAAAGAAACGCATAGCTATCCAAGGGCGCGTTTTTATAAGTTTGTAAGTAAAATTTGGTGCTAGGGTATATAAAAACCAGCCTCAAATGTTCTTTACAGTGTCAAATGCACGTGTTGACCTGAATTGCGTTCGTTTTTGTAATCGTTACAACGCAGTGGTCAATAGTGTTTATGAAGCAATTTTTGACCACAGCTCATGTTGCGCGCACGTGAAAGCAACACAATTTTGGGTGAATACTATTCACTGACTACGCAACTGAAACCCTATTAAAGGATAACGCTACACAAAAAAAAATTCAGTTCATTTTCAAGCAGACATTTATGGCGTCTCTATCGATAAATTTAATGAACATTGCTATTGGCCGACTGCATGCAGGCGAAAGTCAAAGTCAGGTTGCCAGGCATCTAAACGTGCATCAGAGTACCATCAGTCGACTTTGGCACGGTTCCAAGCCACTGGCTCACTTGAAGACCGGCATCGCAGTGGACGACCCAGAGTGACAACAGCAGAGGATCGCTTTATTCGGCTTTGTCACCTCAGAGACAGGTTTACAACAGCTTCCTCAACTGCCCAGTCATTGCCTGCAGGACGTCATGTGTCTGATCAAACTGTCCGGAATAGACTGCATGACGCTGGACTTGGGGCACAACGACCTCACCGAGGACCTGTCCTTACGCGCCGCCATCGCAAAATCGACTTCTTTGGGCCAACCAGCATCGTCCCTGGGCAGCTGACAATCAATGGAGACGTGTCTGGTTTAGTGACGAATTTTTCTTTTTGTTGCAGCGTCATGATAAACGGCGTAGGGTCTACCGTAGGCGAAATGAACGTTTTGCCCAAAATTGCGTTGATGAAGCTCCACCGCACGGTGGTGGAGGTGCAATGGTGTAGGAAATGATCAGTTACAACGGAAGGAGTCAATTGGTGCACATTGAAGGAGGCTTGAATGCGCAACGATACGTCAATGAAATTCTTCGACCCCATGTCCTTCCACTTTTGGCTGCCCAAAGGTCTGTGTTTCAACAGGACAACGCCAGACCCCATTGTGCACGGTTGACTACGCAGTTCCTGACTGCCAACAACATTCTCACACTTCCCTGGCCATCCCTGTCTACAGACATGAGTCCGATTGAGTGTCGTAGATTTTTGATAGGGGAATTAAGACTTGGGTTGGTCCCTTCTGAATAGATTAGAATCAGTGATAGTCACGGTGAGAGATGATAATAGAAATAGATTTCCACGAGTGAGGTGATAGAAATCAATAGAGGCTGTCCCTGAGAACTCGAGAATCTTCTCTCTTTCTCAGCCTATCTTCTACAACAGATTTAGAGGAGTCAGACAGTCTAGTGACAACATATATTAATATATATGAACGTACCACTCACGTGCACACACACAAGTGACGACAGTTAGACGCACACACGTGGGGAAAACTATAACAGTGATTATATATATATTTTGGAACGAGCTGACCCGACACACTGATTAAGTTCCAGAGAAATTTTAATTATCATCTAAAATTTCATCACAACACATAAAAATACATCAAAGCATATACAAATAGTCATAAAGTCAATACAAATGCTACAAGAATGATAGACCCACAGTATGATCTTATCCCTCAAGGTATGCCCACAGTCCTGTTAGAAGAAAGTGATAGCCCCAAGGAATCAAAGATACATTAGCGGTAATCTAATGATTTTCCCCTTTTAAAGGTAGGAACAGACTTAGATATTAGTATGATCTATCCTAAGGAAAAGTATCTTGTTTGCAACAAAAAACTTGCATAAAGAAATTACAAAGTTGGTGAAATTTGGTATACCATAAAAAAAGATTCACTCGTTCCTGCTTTCTCTCGGTTCATTCATCAGGGCCCTGACTCACACAACCTTACCTACAATCGTGCTGCTGTTCGTCGTCTGGCGCACGTTATGACACAATCTGTTGTATCGTTTGGTGAAGCGAATACCCAGCTCTGCAGATCTTGGTTTCATCCAATTTGTCCGGGGAGCTTCCTCTTCAGGCGATAATTTTGTTCAGATTTTAAGTTAGTGTCACTTTATCAGTTCAGGTAAGAATTAGTGTAAGCGGGTTCACAGTGTCAGAATCACGAGGTTTCCACTACTTAGGGAAAAATGTCAGGTTTGTAACTTTCGATCAAAGGTAACCTTCTTGGTCACACCACAAGTTGACAAAATTTGCGGAACGTTACTGTTTGTAATAGTTTACTTGCCACAAGGGCTGAACTGTACTTACGTTTTCTCAGGAAGAATCAAAATCAGGCGCAAGAGGCCCGTTATCTCATTTAACCGTTAAAGTACTCGTAAAGATTATGCACCAAGTCACTCTAAGGAAAATGTTTTAGTTCTTCACAGATATTTCTCGTTTACTCAAACGCTGGCAAAGTTTGGGTTAACCCCAGTTTTCACTGAATAGAGAAAAACAACATCATAAAAAATATTATACATACTATGTACTCCGGTTATAACTTATATTTTAAACTGCAAGCGTAGCGCTTGACTTATCGTTTAAATTCCCGTGAAGTAGTTATATTTAAAAAAATCAATCATCATGAATTAGGAATACATACGTATTCCGTCAACACTCATGAGGCATCTAGCATTTATAAGTTAGTTTTAAAATATTCTCGACTGAGCATTTAGCAGTTAAATTTAATTCCTTCTAGCTACCTGGTTTTAAGCTAGAAATTATAATTTATTCTGCTTTCCACTGAAACACGTCAGCTAGAGAATATAACAGACTTATAAATTAAGCACTCTGCACAAAATCTAACTAGTGAAATATGAAATAAGCGATATCACTTTAAACACTTCACAAAATATTAGATACTTAATATAATATTTACCTCCACACAGAACTACAGGTGATCGCACACTTTAGAATTATACGCTGATATATTTATTTGAAGTCTAGAAGCTCGGCAAATTTTCGTACAAACTAAGAGCTTCGCTATACAGCTTATTCTATTCACGAGCCACCTGTCTACTGCGAATTTTGAGGACTGAATGAAAATAAAGTTTAAATCTCTCGTTAATATATTAAACGGACAAAGGATGAGCGTTATTTTCAAAACCCGAAATCTCCACCTCTCTGAACACCTACGTTACCTTAGACGCATGCCGTAACTGCCAACAGTGCGTCTTTGACACCTACGTTAACAAACTGACCGTGGAGCGTGAGTGTCATGGAAAAACCCCAACTATATGTCTCATTCTGCGCCATGCAGATGTCGGGTTTCACACCTCAACTGAGCACTCAGCCGATGAAACTACGTTGTGACAGGTGAAAATGCAGACGATATGTCTGCCCTATGTCTGAGATAGATCGATATTCACAGTTTTACGTCTACAACGCAATAACCTCCAGAGCCTGACATCTACGTAATAGAATGAGTATCAGTATGAGAAAGAAAAACGGTAAAGTGAGAATGGGAAAGAAAATATTTTTCGCAAACGAACGAATGCGAAAAATACAGTAAAAGGATAAAGAGCGATAATAAAATTGAGGACACGGGTAGAAAAAGAAGAGAATAATAGAAAATTTATTGATCATAAAACTCTCTGTGACATTGAGCACCTGTCGGATGAGCTGCATAGACGTGTTTGTCGCCGAGACGTTGCTCCAGCCAATCGTCGTGATCTGTTCCAGGCACTCCAGGAAGAGTGGGCAGCCATCCCACAGGCCCACATCAGACGTCTGATCGCATCCATGCCCAGGAGATGCCACTCGCTGATCGATGCAAGAGGAGGCCACACACCATACTAACGGGAAAGCTCGTACGCCAAAAAACTCTCGTGACCCAGATGCAAAACAACTGTCAATTGATTGGTTGAACCCTAAGGTATTCTTGTATGCAATTTGAACAATTAACTCATTAAATTAAAAAAGTTATTGAATGTCAAAATTTATAAGATGCAAAACAACTGTCAATTGATTGGTTGAACCCTAAGGTATTCTTGTGTGCAATTTGAACAACTAACTTATTAAATTAAAAAAGTTATTGAATGTCAAAATTATGGCTATGTGTGTGCCTTCAGTAGCTATGCGTTTCTTTTTTTGAACAGTATACTTTAAAATGTGCTACGATAGAGGCTCGTGTGTAAAATTTCAGTTTGCTAGGACATTTGAAACCTAGTGAATCAAGGGCTCAAAGATTTGAAACATTCAAACAAAGCTTATAACAAATTTAATAAACATGTTTTTTTAATTTTTAAATTTTTTTTTTTTGTTCTTTGTTAAAAGCATGTAGTCTCAAGAGCGCAAATATAAATAATCGACCTCTAAGAGGGATTGTTGTCTTGCGTAAGTTCCCAGAAATCTCAGAGAAGACGAATGAAGAATAAGACCACTAATTCCTCAGGTATCGTATGCAGAAACTGATATGAGGTTGTGTATGAAGCTGTCAGCCTCATCGTACAAAATAAATTGCTACAGACACCGCTGCTACAAGAACCTATCAAAGTTTTGGTGCAGACTTCCTGCAAGGGGGGGGGGGGGGGGGGCCAACAGCAGTTGTAGCTCCATGCTCCATAAGGAGCAAATGAGAATTGAGGATTAATGATTGAAAACTAACATTGTTTTGACAAGGAAGATCGATAAACTGGTGTGACAGCTGAACAAAGAAGAAGCCCGAATGAGATACTGGACTGGTATCTCCGATGTCTACATTATTTATTGCGAATTATTTTCCCTGTGTGCATGTTTTTATATTGTTTCTTAACACCAGCTCCAATCTTTTACTGCTTGGTGACTGTGAAGTTATGATTACTTCAGGTACCAACACTATGCACTGACAGCGACATATCATCATGACAGAAAGCACAGCAGTTTAAAACCACTGAATGTTTTGTGTGTTGCTTGAAAAAGGCAATCAGCAATATATATCTTGTAACATCTTCCTCCGTGGAAAACAGTTGCAGCTTTTGCAACTTTTAAATGTGTAGTGATGACAGGAACCAGACAAGTGCCAGTGGAGCAGGCAATGAGACATGGACGCTGGCAATGGATGGGACTCGCATTGGTGAAACCTGTTGATAGCATTGCAAGGCAATCGTTGTTGGAGTCCCCAGAGAAAGTGAGGCAGAGGTAGACCAAAAAAAGAAACACATAGGGAGAGGAACTGGAAACAGAAGTGAAAATGATGAGGAAAACATGGAGGGAACTTGAGCTGATGGTACGTGACAGGATGACTTGGCATTTGTTTGTTGAAGACATATGTTCCTTTAGGAGCTAAATGGTCTTTATTGATTGATTGATTGCTTGAGTGATTGATTTCGCATGTCACTGATTTATATTTTGGGTTGGTTTGGTTGGTTTGGTTTCAGGACTATCTTCATTGCACACGGACTACTCCATCAGTGCTCCGATCTGTTCCCTTAGATCACTCCAGGAGGATCTCAGCACAGTGCACGAAATCCGTAGCACCGACGAGAATCCCATTGTGTGTATAAAAGAATCACACATTCCATAAATATTTTTGTTGTGGGTAGGTTTCTAATTTTTACATTTTGCTAGGGCAGCGGCCTGATAGGCCTATTCTTTATGATTTCCAAATGCCGTGGGATTTTTAACGTGCGCAGCTTGCACACGGGACCTCCTATTTTTTCGCCATTATTCGAGAAAGCTAGAAATCCGATCTCACTACCCAGGAGACCACTGGGGAATATGACATTATTAGGATCACTGGTTCTGAAAAAAAAAATGTCCATAAATTATTTTCCCTCAGCTAGGAATCGAACCCTGTACCTCTAGAACTCGAGTCGGTTATAGTTGTCGTGTTTCTTCATAAGACTAATTAATAAGGTTCTTGCACATGTAGTCAAAGAAGTTCGAAGAGAGCTCGAAAGTACGAGAATGAATGAATGTTTATAATTAGTGGTGTCTTGCTAGGCAGTCTGAGTTTATTTAAAAAGATTGTGATTTGTAAGCAAAGTATTTTATAACGCGACCTTGATAAATGTTGGCGCGATAGTGGTAATGTGATATGACCACGTGACAGACTCGTATGAGCAGACATAGGGCGAAGTTCGGAGAGGGAGAATAGTTCGAGTTTGGTAGAGCTGCTGTAGAGATGGACGTATTCTCAAAGTATGTTTGCTAATACAGGTAGTACTTTGTTTACGCGATATACGTTCCAGACACTACGCGTAAATAGAAATCGCGTACATTGAACAGAATTTTCTCATTCAAATACATGTAAAGTCTGTCTGAGATAAGACAAATAGTCTGAGTAAAGTCTGAGACAAGACACAAAAACTCTGAGTGAGGACTGAGAAGAAAGATGAGGTATGGTGTTGAATGTGGATGGAGTGAATTATAGCTTTCATGAGTAAAAGGTCAGATGATGACTCTCACCTCCTACCACTCCGTGACTATGTTTAAAAAAAACTACTTTCACTCCGCCTCTCTCTTCTATGAGTAAGATTAAGAACACTATAGTGACTCCACAAACAATCAAGTACAAGTACAGATAGGAAAGACATCTGATCCGCAGATTGATTGTCTAATTTATTAACCACAAAAAATATTATGGCGAACAAAATTTCAATCACACAAAGACAAGAAGTCATACAGCGCTATAGTCCCAAAGAGAAGAAAAATCATAGAGACAAATAAAATGATAACAATAATAGTAGTAATCGAACTAAACTGGAGGCAAGAGCGTGGCTATCACGTCTGAACACACCCACTAATTGTTGGCTTGCTAGCGTATTAAGTATCCTGCAGAGAAAATCCTGAAATAAAGATACCCGTTGAGTCTTTTTGGCCAGCAACACAGCTGTTATACACCACTTAACGCACAATATCCAGCTATTTCTCCAGCTTTCACCTCACTATTTCTTTATCAGAGTCCACCTCCCAAAAAGTCCTTCTTTGTCGGCACACTGGTGTGAAATTTCGCCTGTGTCGACTGGTCGCCGGCTTAGATATGTTAACTCTTTCCTCCAAGTCGCCGACAATCCGTGAAATAACTATACATCCACCAAGGTTTAATTTAAATTCCAATGCTGTACCATTGTGCTTTAAATCTAGGATCGCAAAGGGTGTTTATGAATGCACCTCGCGATTTAAAGGCGATGGAGGCACTAAATCCACTATTGACGCCGGCCCGTCAATCCTGTGATGGTGCGTAATACTGTGGATAAAAGAGGGCTGACGATGGCTACAAGGTGATAGAGCTTTCGATAAGGTGTAGCTTTCTGAAAGTTGATGCCGGTGGAGCATGGGCGCTCCACGTATTTGGTGGGAGTGGCGTAAAATTCCCAGCCAGGGAAATCACCCGAATGCACACGTGGTAGGATGTCGGGAAAATAAAACACACCAATATAAAGGGTTTGAAGATTTCTCCTTCCTTTCCAGGAACGCAAAAATGGGCAAGTGGCAAGGGGTCCCGCGGATCTGTCAGATGAAGGCACCTATCGCTGAAATGGAACATGTAAAAAATATCTTAGCCGCTAGCCTCGTCAATGTTACAACAACTATTAAACCAAATGTATACATGGTGCGTTACACCTCTTCTCAACCCTTCTCGTCCCAAGTGATCATCGCTCCGTGTCTGCGTCGCTGTTGTTGTTGTTGTTTTCGTCTACTATGTTGCTGTAATACCCTGTTCAACCTGAAATTTGGTTATAATTGGGGTATATTGTGTGTTTACTTTCTTCGGTGCTAGCCTGTTATTAGTCCTGAAAAGGACTGGTCCTAAAAAGGACCACTAGCTGCCTGTCAGGATACCTCTTTGCTCTTGTCCATTCGGGGTGTCGTGGCGTGTTCATGGTGTACATTTGCTGTTTTCCTATCTGGCTTGTTAGGTTTTGTGAGTTTTTGCCCTCCTCGTTTCTGCTTCTTGTGTCTTCCTTTCCTCCTGTATCAGGGAAAGCGCTTTTTCTATGATTGTTGGGAGTAGCTCTTTTATCGTTTCCTCGATGACTTCTTCGTTTGATTGGTCGTTCGTTTTAGTGTCTTTTGTGTTTGATGTAATTTCTTCAATGGTCATTCTTTCTGCCTCTATTCTTTTCGCTGTCATTTCCTCGATGGCTCTTCGCTCTGCTTCAATTTTCTTGAGAATTTTTGAGTTTTCTTCCGTCAGTTCTGTCAGCCTCTTTACATCTGCTTCTATCTGCTGCTGAAGGCTTTGCATGTCTTTCATCATGTCTCTGACGTTCTGTAGTTCTATTACATCATCACCGCTGTCGTTGTCGTCTTCGGGAGCCTGCTTGTTTCTGTTTACGGCCTGTAGTTTCATTTTCATATCTTTGACTTCAGCGGTTAGTTTGTGTAGCTGTCTTCTGTCGATCGTGCTTTGTTTTTCTGCAACATCCGCAGCCACTCTGTTTTTTGCCTCTTTGAAAGGTATGTTTTTGGACACGGCCTCCTTCAAGATGCTCTTTGTTTCCTGAAACATCGGGCAGCCTCGGTACCTAGCCCCGTGGTTTCCGAGGCAGTTTGCACAGGTTCGGTTTGGATTTATGGCCTTGTAATTGTTATCCTCCTTCGCTTTGGTACAGTCGCGATATGGGTGGCTACCCGCACAATACCGGCAAACTGCATCTCTCCTGCACGTTTTCTTGGTGTGTGAATATTTCTGGCAGTTGGAGCACTGCATCACCGGAGGGATATATGCCTCTGTCTTTTTTGTAGTTGTATGGAGCATCAGTCTCTCGGGTCTTGTCGATCCTTCTACCGTAACTATCATTAGGTTGGTATCTTTCTTGGCCCAGGTTTTTAGCCTTTCAACCTGCGTGATTTTAAGATTTGCGTTTTCAGCTTGAAGGCGTCTGTGGACCTCGCCTTCGGAACATCTGGTATCCACCCCTCTGATGACCAACTTCTTTGTTGTCTTGTACTTTTCCACCACCACTTTAATTTGGTGGGGCAACTGGATTTCCTTTGGACCGGATTCCAGTTCGATCATCAGCGAGGTTGTTTTGTCTGTGTTGTTGAGAGAAAGCACTACTCCCTTTTCGTGCCTCCCTACTTTGGCGATACCTCTCCGTCCAGTTATCACCTCGAGGATGTTGATCACATTGTTGTCGGGTAGGGCCCTGAGTGAGGCCTCACTTCCTGACGTCTGGGTAATCTTTACGATCCTCTCCTGTATCGTTTCTGTGTTGTTTGTCTTTTTAGTGTTTGGTCTTTGTTTCCTTCTACAGGCTTGGTTCAGATCTTGTTCCTGTTCTTTGTTATACGGTGTCATATCTTGCGTCTAAGCCCTTGAGTTGTCAGCTGTTGTTTCTTCAGTATCAGGAATGGTATCTTGCTTCTCAGTGGTTTCGATGTCCAGCACGCCTGGGGCTACTTCTACTGTTGCTTCTTGAAGAGCGAGCCTAAGGGACTCGTCTCCGTCTTCAAGTCTTCGAAGTGCATCTAAAATGGTCTCTGCGATATCTTCCTCTTGTACCTGTCTGTGTTGAGGAGCTGCCTCTATCACTTCCTTCATAGTGCTTGCAGGTGGGTCGGCTGTCATCTCGGCATCGTGCGGCTTCTCTGTCATAGACCGGGTTTCTGCTGACGAGTCTGGTACGTGTGGTGGTGGCAGCCTGGATATAAGCTGTTGTTTTCTTTTCTCCAGCTGTCGTAACGCTCTCCAAATTTCTTTATGTTCTGGGTCTTCTTTATCTAGGCAAGGGGTCGGGCCACTCAGACTCTCAGTCGGGTCGACGCATGTCACAGCTAACTCCGTCGTTTCCGGTGTTATAGAAGGGCCGGTCCCGGCACGAGTACTTGGGGCAGTCTTGCTCTCTGGCTGTCTGTCATTGTTGATTTTGATATTGTGATTACCCTGGCTGTTCTGCGCTGGTGGGCTGGTGTAGACCTTCCTCTTTTTAGCGTGTGGCTTATGTCTGGGCATTTTGACGATAATGCGATCTTTTCGAGTAGTGGCGTCCTGAGAAGGACGTTGGTGTCTTGAACGGTTTTGTAAAATGATGAGTTCCGCCCGCTAGGCCATGCAGTTTATATTACCCCCCTCTACACTTTTCGTTTGCTCTCTAGCTAGAAGAGCGAACAAGCAGGTGGCTGGAGCAAGCCAACTTGAGAAAAACGCACTGGCCTATGCAGTTATGCACGGCGAAGTAAAGGTGTGGGAGGGGGTAGATAAACATTCCCACAGTGAACCAGTAACCTGGCACGCAGCTGATCTCAATATGAACTGGTCAGCGGTGCCTAATGCTCAAGCTATTAACAACATCCAGTTGCAAGGCTGGCAGCTGATTACATCAGCGGGCTGATACACAAAATATCATGCACATATATATATATATATATATATATATATATATATATATATATATATATATATATATATATATATATATATATATATATATATATACATGGACATATACGGCTACTTATTAGCGAATCTCTATATGAGTCAAAAACAATACATCCACATAGTAGTCTTACTTACTTACTTAGTCGTTCCTCTTCTACCGTGAGGTGTAGAGGTTTGGAAGAGAGAGCGCCAGACTATTTTATCAGCTGTCTTCTTCCTGGCCTGGTTCCATTCTAGTCCTCGGTCCTTCAAAGATTGTCTAATGTTGTCCTCCCAGCGGACTCTGGGTCGTCTTGTGGGTCTGGATCCCTGGCTCTTTGTTTCCCGTGCTTGTCGTGGTAGCCGATCTTCTCCCATTCTGCAGACATGGCCAAACCATCTTAGTTGGGACTGTTCTATTTGGGTCTGCAGCGGGTGGGATTTTAGGCCTTGACGTATCGTCTGGTTGCGGACCATGTCTCTTCTTGTTACTTCAACCACCTTCCTCAGATATCTCATTTCTGAGGTTTGGATCTGGCTTTTGTGGGTTTAGTAGTCAATAAATCAAATTAAATACAGTTACACTATTGTTAAGGACAAAAACAAAACTCTCTGACTCAACACAAGAGACCAGTAAATTTGTTTACCTTAAACTCTGGATTCAAAAGATCCTCTTTAGTGAGACTATTCAGATATATGTACATGTTATGATGGAGTTAATTTGTCTAGATGGGCTTTCCACGAACTTCTAAAGTTACCGTACAGTTGGCTTTAAAAAAAATCTTAAGTGGCATACAAACAGTTTCTTTCAGAAAAAAAACTATCTATAGCTTCTTAGTGTTTGTTGGGTAATGGTCAAGCCTTAAAAATGCTAGAACCCACTACACATGAACTACCTCCGTCTAAGTTCAAAACCCAAGGGAAAAAAACAACTACCAAGGTACTTAAGAATTCTTACCGAAATTGTGAAGAATTTCCCACATTAAAAGTAACAGCAAACTGCACAAAATCTCTGCCTCCTCAAGACAAAAAGTTCCAGGGACTAAAAGCAGTTAAATACAGAAAGGGACTCATTATATACAAGAAATCGGTCACAGGTGTCAGAACACCTGGACAGAGCCCGAAGAAACAACGAAACAGTTACAGGGAACTTTCCTGCCAGTGCCGCAACTACAAAAGGGTTTGCGTCACAGAGTGACCGCACTGGAGCTACGAGCTTACCAGACTTCTTCCTGGAATAAAAAACCACGGGGAAAAATTTTGCCGACCAGCGAGGACCGTTGCGGACGCGTCACAAAGACACTCTTACCAGCATTAAAGGACCTTTCATCGCCGCTGGCTACTTTCGCGGGAGCAAAGGGGAGTTAACTTGTCAGATCAAAGTGACGTGCTAGCAGCCACCGAAAACAAGAAAAACGATGAAAAATGGGCGTGCCTACAATCAAGAAGAAGATCGGGGGGATGGTGCTCCACCCTAGGGCCAACATTTGGAACCCAACGTCACAGGGATGCCTTCCATCAAACTTCTAGATATTTTTCTGCGGCTTCTTTGTGTGCAGCTTCATATTCTTAAAGCCATATCGAACCCTTAATTTGCTAAACCATTAAAAACTAGCAGTAAATTATTTAATTTTAATTTTCTTTTCTAAAATTTTCAGAGACTTTTAACCTTTGCAGGCACAAACCTGTAGCTAGTCGGAATATTTACTCTGTTCAGGTGATGCAGCCATGTTTCTAACAGATTTTCCATTCTTTCTATTATGCTATTTGTTCACGTAGATGGAAGTTGCAGCCCATAACGATGTGCCAGATTTAATACGATGCTTTTTTTTGCCTTTTTGTCACTAGCGCGTAAAGTGTTTTTACTTATGTTCAATGCACTCCTTATCATGGCAATTGACTGACCACTTTCATAGCGCGTCATTACGTCCAGTTTGTGATTCATTGCTGTTGGACTTTTGACATGTTTTCCAGCACTGCTAGGTGCACTATCACTTGCTGCAAGCTTAGAGATCATAGTTAATGTTTTGAAATCACTAATAATATTAAGTGGCAATTAAAACTTCACAATTTAGCATATGTTAGTTCAATGTACATGAAATACAAATGTATACTAGCACAATGCCGAAACATAGAGCACGTAGTTCGAGGTCTGTACAGCGTGACTTAAAACCCGGGAATCAACGTCACTTGGATGACGTCATCACTTTGCTCTAGCTCTCCCGTTGGCGTGCAGACAAAATAGTGTAAAATTGTCAAAATATCGGGTCGCATAACTTCGTCTTTGCCGCACAAAGAAAACAAAATTCCTAAAAATTAATGCGCTGATGTTCGAATTCGCGTAAATGAAACTCACGTAAACAGAGAACTTACTGTATTTCTGCCTTACCGAACCTTGAAATGTTTTCTCGCGTGGTAAACTCTGAGATCTCAAAGAACCGCCTCTTCGTCCATCATATCAAACATTGCTTTGATGTCACCTTCTATTTTGTTTTTCCAGAACCTTGCCAGAACAGGGAGCAATACATCGACTACGATATCTGTAGTCTGGTATCGCCAGCTGATTGTAACGATCTTAGGATGGGCGAGCATTATCGTACATTCTGTGCGGAGATCTGCTCTTGCAGTAAGTATTTATAATATATCTGATTGTGTGGGTGTTTGCTTGTGGTGTCTGAGCTTGCTTATACTGCTATATGTATGTGTGTATGTCTCTAAGACACCCGTGTGTTACCGGGGCCCGAAAGGGGAGCAAAGAATAGTAACACTGTCCCCTGCCAAGCATGTCGTAGAAAGCGACTAAGGAGGGTTGGGCATGGGGCCGGTTACCCCATCCTGTAAAAAATTTAAACCACAAAAAACTTCAACAAATATGGACAAGTCAAATAAAGAAAATTACATGGAGAAGAGAGTTGGAAACAGAGGTGAAAATGATGAGGAGAACATGGAAAGAACTTGAGATGATGGCACGTGACAGGAGGACTTGGCATGTGTTTGTTGAAGGCCTATGCTCCTTTGGGAGTGGAGGGTTATGATGTCTCTAAGTATGTCGATGTATTATGTATGTATTCGGAAAAAACAAACAAAAACACAAATAGTAATACGTCTTACTAAGAGAAAAAACCTACGTTGCGGCCACAAGGCCTTCGTCAGGGACAGACAAACAAAAGACAGAAGGGAAAGAAAGTGAGAATTAAGTGGAGAACATGAAAGTATAGAAATAAGAGAAAAATACTCCCTCATGTGTGTCACATGTCACGGGTGATAAATATATATATATATGGTAAGAGAAGAGGTAGAAAGAGTAACAAAAAAAAAAAAAAATTTATATAAAAATTTAATTTAAAAAAAAAAAAAATAAAATACCCGTCTTACAGCAGTTCTCCTCATATACTCATATACTCATACTCATATACTCATATACTCATATGTATGTATACGTGTATGCCCCGCATAGTTACCGAGGGTCTATGAGGAGACAGAGAAAGAATATCACAACTGCTCCCTCATGCATGTCGTAAGAGGCGACTAATATGAAATGGAGCTGGCAACCTTATCAGGTAAAACATACTGCTACAGAAACTACAGCTACAAGAGGATGTGAATGTTTTGTGCAGGCCTCTTACCAGGAGGCCAGATGCAATCGTGGATCCATGCTCAATTGGGAGTGAAAAGGGAAAAAAAACATAATGATAAGTGGACTAGGTTCTGTGTCTACCTGAATGTGTATTTGAATGTGTACCTGAATGTGTACCTGAATGTGTACTTGAATGTGTACTTGAATGTGTACTGGAATGTGTACATGAATGTGTACTTGAACGTGTACTTGAATGTGTACTTGAATGTGTTTTTGAATGTGTACTTCAAGGTGTACTTGAATGTGTACTTGCATGTGTACTTGAATGCGTACTTCAATGTGTACTTGAATGTGTCTGTATGATAAGATCGTACATGTATTCTTGTGTGTGTATCTATGGGTCTGTATGTGTCAGTGCATACTTGTTTGAGCGTACGTGTCCTTACTGTTGTCTGTTCCACTGTGTACTTAGCGATATGTGTGTATAAATATTTATGGTTTCGTGCTGGTTGTTAAGTGATGATGCTGCTGCTTGTCTGTTGAGTCTGAATTAGTGTGGTTTTGGTTCATAATTGTATTATACTGGTGACAATCTACCAACTGCGTCTCGGGTTGTTTTAGTCTCATGGTCTTAGGGGGTTTATTTTTCTAACACTAATCAACAGAAAATCTGGCTTCATGTTCTTCATAATCGAGTATGGGTAAATTCGTAGCATTCACTTAGACTGCCCTGTGCCCGAATTTGGTGTAAATTGTAAATACTGTACTTAGTATTTCAATTCAATGAACTATAGACATCAACTTCGAAGTCCATTCAATATTTCGACTCATTTAAGTTTACACAAGACGATTTCACATAATGGAAGATACATAAATATAATGAACCATGTCCGTTTCACTGTCACTATTCGATCCAATATTATCGTCCTTGTGTACTTTCAGTATCAGCGACTATACATTTATTTCATTTGTACTCTCCTAAGTTCGTTACAATAAAGTTCCATCTGAACACATTATTACTTTGGTTCGTCCATTTTTAACGTCTACACTGTTTTTGTGAGAGTTTAAAGAACACTTCAGGAGACGAACAAAAACGTACAACTAAGAGATAAAAAAAAACCCACCCAGCACCAAGCAGCACTGATTTTATTCAGTAACTTGTACTTTTATAAGAATGCAATTTATGTGTTAATGAATACCTCTGGGAGAAAAAGCACCCAGGGTCCATAGAAAAAATATCATATGCGGAAGTAGAGATGAATTGCACATAAAATAAGAAGCCAATATTTAGCACAACTCGTCAAATATGGCGGGGGAACCGTAGGAAGGGGACGACAAGGAATACACGAAAAAAGATATATTAAATCAGAAACTGAAATTCTTATTCATCTAACGACAGTCGTCACGTGATAATTCGTAAACATCATTAAAAGGTCAAGGTAGTCATATAGCAGATACTGCAGGTGGGGAGTGAAGTGTTAGAGACTTCAATATATTAGGTCCTGCATCGAGAGGTGGGGGTGACCAGATCCTTTCCCCGTTGCCTTTTCCTTCCCTAACTCAGCAACAAAGTCAGATACCCATTTACAGATGGGTCGACTGGAGCGTGTCGGCACCATGAATCGGACCCGGCACTTTTGCCGCGAGAGACCAGCGTTCTTACCGTATACAGCATAGGCAATTGTAATCGCGTAGCCCCAGGTGACCTTCATTAGCCTGTAACTACCCAGCGTGTCAGGGACATAGGAAGCATTTTCTGGATGGGCCATTCCTTGTCTCACCACAATTTTTTTCAAGTAATATGTATGTATGTATATATATACAGTATATGTGTGTGTGTGTGTGTGTGCGCGCGCGTGTGTGTGTGTGTGTGTGTGTGTGTGTGTCTGTGTGTCTGTGTGTCTGTAAATTAAAAAAAAATTGGTATGGAATCAGTTTTACAAATTAACGTATACAGAAAACATGGGACGTTTCGACATTTACGTCAGCCACAGTTACAAACAGACGACACAGATAAATTTAGATATGTTAATAGACAAAGACAATGGACGCTGTAAATAAGTGGGCAGAAATGTATGAAGCAACGATATGATGCAGAAAGATAAAACATCCAAAAACACGAAACAAGCAAAACAAAGTATTAACTCAAGAAATTGAACAAATAATGAAAACAGAAAATGATGCAACAAAATCAAATAGTATCCTAGGTAAAACGTTACCAAGGAAGTTACGTACCAGCACTCAAATACGTAAATAGAATAGAAACGAAATATACTACTCGTCAAAAGTCAAGGGCCACTTAGAAAAACCTTGGTTGAAACCATAAAACAAATCTGATATAAACGTAATTGGTATCAGTCAAAACGGCATTTATTGAATACCAAATTGACATGTCACGTAAAGAAATGGAAACACACATTCAAACGCAATGAAGCTGTGAAGTGTGTCACCCACCTTTTCAAAAGTCACACAATAGATATTGGACAAATACACATTTCAAAATCGGGTATGACCACCGTTTGCAGCAAGGCATTCAAGACAGCGTAGACGCATCGAGTCCACAAGGGTCCGAAGAGTATCCTGAGGAACAGCTTGCCCTTCCTGAAGCAGAAATGCAGTCAGCTGTGCAACATCCATTGGCAGGGGGTGATTTGTTGACAATCTTCGACCAAGGACATCCCAGAGGTGCTCAATCGGAGAAAGGTCAGGTGAACGAGCTGGCCATGCCATCCTGATGATCCAATGTTGCTGAATAAACTCATTCACCACACGAGCTCGATGGGGTCGAGCGTTATCATCTTAGAGGATGGCATTACCACCTATGGCCTCCAGAGCAGGCTGAACAATTGGTCTCAAGATTTCGTTCTGGTATCTTGGGCTGGTCAAGTTGCCTTGGATGATGTAGAGTGGGGTCCTGCCGTGTCTGTAGAAGCCTCCCAAGACCATGACAGAACCCCTACCATAACGATCCACCTTTCGAATTGTGTCATCAGTAAATCGCTCTCCTGGTCGTCTCTAAACTCGAATCCTGCCATCATTGAATGACACAGTGAAGCAAGATTCATCAGTAAAGAGAAATTGACTCCATTGTTGCCTTGTCCATCGGATGTGCTCGCGACACCAAGCAACACGGGCTCTGCGATGAGCAGGAGTAAGAGGGATTCTGACTGCAGGACGTCGAGCAACCAGCCCAAATTCATGTAAACGTCTGCGAATGGTGCTTTGACTGACGTTAACGTTTACAGTTTGTCTCAGCTGACATCTTAGAGTGGAACAAGTCACTGTTCGATGGCGCAGGGCTGACAACAAGAGGTACCTGTCATCATGTCTATTGGTGCATCTAGGGCGACCTGGCCAGTGGCGATCCTCCACACTTCCTGTGGCCTGAAATCTCTCCAAAATTCTTTGGATAGTAGAGTGTGACACTGCAAGCCGTCTAGCAACCTCACGGACAGATAAACCACTTTCAACCCACGCTATAGCCCTCATTCTTTGTAAGGTGTCAAGACTTCTTCTCGGTGGCATGGTTTTTGCAAGTGATGAAACTACCCTAAGTATGCTGATTGTAAAACAAATTAAGAGCGAACTCTGTTCACGAAAAGTCGCCATTGCACGTGGAATGTCAATCAGCACGATTACTTCACCTGTTTGGTTGTACGGACGTTTGAAAAAACAGATTAAAAATGTGAATTTATGGTCAGCAAACCAAATTGCACGTGATCACAATGGTTGTCGGTGAGTTGTTTTTATGCTTAACGTGCATAGAGGACTGTTAGAGGAAGATATTGCACCCATTTTTACTAAAAACTTCCTTCATTTAATCATTCTATGGGCTTATATAAAAGTGTATTGAAAATAATAGGGTGGCCCTTGACTTTTGACGAGTAGTATATATGCAACAAAAAAGACAGATTGTGAAGAAGTGGGAAAAGAAGGTAGAAAATCACAATATAGCAGAATTTAAGCAAAATTATTTTGGAATTGCAAGCCATGGGGAGAAAGACAATCCGTTTGAAAAATGAGACGATTCTCTAAGGAAAAGCGAGTCCGATTTAAATGCTCACGAAACCTGTCTTCCAAACGTCTGCCAGCTTCACCAATATAGGTAATACCACACCTTTTACAGATGATGGCATGAAGCAGACTTCTGGATTCGCATGTAAATGACTCATTAATTACAAAATTACTCTTCGGAAAAAAACCAGTTTGAGTTTGGAGTACAAACGGACATGTCTTACATATTCGGCGTTGGCATGGTTTTGTACCAAAGAATGAAGGGGTAGTACTCCTCAAGGGACTATGTACAAGAATATCCCCCAAATTCTTGTCCCTACGATATGCCACCAAAGGGGAATCCCGAAACAACTCTCGGGCAACAGCATCATAATGGAGAATAGGCAGCTGACGTAACATAATTTTTTTTTCCCTAACATCGTTATAATTAGAATTGTACGAAACGGGAATCATCTTCCACTGTTGCTCTGTGAGGTGCATGGGATCACACTGCTCAGTTGGCCTCCATGTAATCAAAAATTTCATGTACTGCAACTAATATGAAGTTGTGCATGTGGCCGGCAAGCTTATCAAGTAAAATAAACTGCAACGGAAATCATACCCTTAGACTAGTTTAGAAAACTTGGCATTTGACGAATAGCACCACTAGACCAACTGGAATTAGAGAAAATGTACCTTTATACCAATCGGCATCTGATAAACGAGCATTTTTGAGGAGCATGTGTCTTCGACAAAGTTATACCAAGTTCTACTGTCACGTGCCATCAGCTCCAGATCTTCCTATGTCGTCCTCATCATTTTCATTTCTTGCCCCAGTTCTTTTCTCCGTGTGTTTTCGGTCCACCTCTGCTTCTTTCTTCCTGGGGATTCCATAAAAAATACTGCCTTGTAATGCTTTCTACATGTTTCCTCATTGTGTGTCCTAACCATCGCCAGGGTCTTCTTCTAATATGTTGTACTAGTTATTGTTGTTGCGTAAATTTTCTACAGGATGTGTTCCAACTGCTCACTGCCCAAACCTTTTAGTCTGATCTTACGGCATGCGTGGTAGGTTCCAGTATTACTATTCTTTGCTTCCCTTTCGGGCCACGGAAACAGATGGGCGAGTTCATTCCTCCATGGTGGTCCTGGAAACAGGCTGCATCTCTGCAGTCTGGCTGAGAGAGTAGGGATCGAAGAGGGAAGGCAAACCCGGTCCCAAAAAATGCCGTGCTGAAGTCAGATGGGTCGGCCGAAATGCGCAAATATCGCAGCCTCGCTGTAAACGGACACAACGCAACCAACGTCCTTTTCAGGACGAACGAGGAAGGAGAAGAAATTCATTAATCTTTAGCTTCCTATGGAGCAAAGGTCTTCAAAAATATTCATGCTATAATAGTTTTTTTTATCCTGAGCTATATATTCAAGGTCTTTCCATATCTCCTTTGTCGACTCTGTCTTTACTTCTCTTCTTTGTGTGGTTTTGATTTATTTTTGGCCTCCTTGTTTTTCTCATACCCTGTGTATTCCACAACAAGGGCTGCTTTGTAATGTTGTCAAGAAAGGTTTTTGTCATTGTGCGTCCTATCTAATGTTAGCGTTAATTCCTCACCCCTTCGTCCACTGGTAAGTGTCTGGTTGTTTCATCCAGTTCCATTATCTTTCCATACCATTTCAATCCTACTCTCGCAAACACCAATTTATGGCATTCCGATACAGGTCCTCGAAGCAAACATAAAAACTCTCTACAGGTTCTTACAAATTATTTGGTCAAGTCTTGGAAAGTGTGGAAATACCAGAAGATTAACAACAAACTACAATAGCGTCTTATGTACTTTTCGATCTGACATTTTGCAGACCTTCAGGAACATTCATAAACTTCCATTTTTTGAAT
Source organism: Oreohelix idahoensis (assembly GCA_024509875.1). NCBI lineage: Eukaryota > Metazoa > Mollusca > Gastropoda > Stylommatophora > Oreohelicidae > Oreohelix > Oreohelix idahoensis. Next base: position 789,318 of record JAMPIV010008522.1, read on the forward strand.
GCCAGTTAAATTTTAAATCTAATTTCGGGAAACTGTCAGCAGGATTTAATTCGGCACGTTTGTCAACTAAGTTATGGTGAACTCACTCGAGCCAGCGCTTTTAATTAACCAATGGGACCCAAAGATGCAGCAATAGAGAATGCAGTCAGCGGCCCATAGCTTGACTGCTTGCGTCAGGGTCAGCGAACCAGAGCTGACCAAGACCCTGCTCTACCTCCACGTGGTGGTCCTGGAAACAGGTTGCATCACTGCAGTCTGGCTGAGAGAGTAGGGATCGAAGAGGGAAGGCAAACCCGGTCCCCAAAAATGCCGTGCTGAAATCGGATGTGTCGGCCGAAAGGCGCAGATATCGCAGCTCCGGTGTAAAAAGACACAACGCAACCAACTTCCTTTTCAGGACGAACGAGGAAGAAGAAGAATTAACCAATCAATATTGCAGCCCTTGCTACGGTGTTTGTCAACAAATTATTTTCTTGATTATCAATCTATGTCAGCCAATTGAGACTCTTAACTTCGGCAAGTGAAGTAATGCAAAGTTATTTGTCATTGTCAGGCAATTTTCCTTTTTTTTTCTTTCTATTTCTTTGTGCTTACTTCAATTCCCTTATCGTCTATTTCCACTCTTTCACTATTAACGTGTGCCACCCTGTCAGAAATAGGATCATCGTTCAAAAGATTACAAATCTCAAGAGACCAACAAGTGAAGAAGGAATGCGCAGATTTCGGCGAAAATAGACCCGTTCATACCAGACAGCCACACATGCGCATTATAGTAGAAAAGTGCTTGAAAGTGCATTCCGCACTTTACATTGGATATATGGACATAGAAGAATCCCTCTTGATCTTGAAACTCTTGTTGTGGTTTTATTTACGCCCTTCATAATTTCGTTAACCTGACAAGAAAAAACACGTGTAAAGACCAATATTATTATCATCTTGCTCTCACGTTCATGTTGGTGCGCAGATAACATCTTGTAAAAATGTCGGGTCGTTTAACTTCGAGTTTGGCTCGTAAATAAAACAAAGATGCCTAAAAATTGGTTCTCGTATTTTCAAATTCGCGTAAATGAAACACGCGTAAACAGAGAACTACCCGTGGTTTTTATTACAAGTAAAAGGAACAGCCGTCATAGATTAGAAGAAGGCCTTTAACAGAGTGGATAGGAATACAATTCGGTCAGTATTCGAATGTTACGGAATACGTGGGAGTCTTTTTGATCATATGAGAGCTTTGTACAGCTTTTTATTTAAACCATTTTGGCTAAAGTCAGTAAAAACAGCTGATGGACTCGCAGAAGCAATTTATATAACCACATTAGCTCTTCAATAATGTGAACATCATCACTACTGTTCAACATTAACATGGACAAAATACTCTCAGAAGATAACCTAAAAGCAAACCTAGAAGATGTAGAAAACCCAGAGCATTCAGAATACCATCCACTGAATGCTTTACTTTTTTTGCAGATATCTTAAGTCTAATGTAAGAAAATTAAATCAAATTGTAAAACTATACTTTTGCACTAAAATCAATCTGTGGAAGATACAATATGAAAATCAGCATATCAAAGACAGAAACGATGGAAATTAGCAGATCACCAGACCCACTTAACATACAACAACAACATCAAGCTTAAACAGGTTCCAAAGTTCACATACCTAGATTACTAGAAGTGTTTTTTTTTAAAGAAAATGGAAGACTTATGGTGTATATTAAAACAAGATGTCAAAAAAACCAGTGCAGTGAAGTTACCAGCTGTCACGAGTATTCAAACATCCGAATATCAGCATGGAAACTATATGACAGCCGATAAATGGAATATTGTTACCAACTCTTTGCTACCAGTGTCAAGCATGATCCCTAACCAAAGCATAGGAGAGGACAATCACATGCTGAGAGATGAGATAGTTTAAGGAAAGCTTTTAATGTTACCAGGAGAGTCAGTATAAGAAATGATGACATAAGAAAAATTGTAAGAATTACATCCTGCATCAAGTATAGGGAGAGTGTTACGTGCAGTCTTTGATATCTTACAATATTATACATTGGTATACTTGTTATGTTCGCAAATATTTTGTAAACAAAATAGTGCTTAAGGAAAAGTCATTATTGAGTTACTTCCCTTGAAAGTTGTGCCGTCTCTTCGATCGAACTCCGCGGATGAATCCATTTTACTGCGATTTATTCGTTGTTTGGGTAGTAATAGATTGTTCTTGCTTCAGAATATCTATGGCCTGAATTTATGTGTATTGTTTGTCTGAGTAGGACGAGTTTGTCTTATATCTGTATATCTTTACATATCTAAGTCGAACTATATGTTCTGTTGTCTCTAGAGAGGTCAAAGGCTATTCGGCGGATGTGCCGCTAGAGTGTGGTGTGATTTGGCTTCGTCCTGATGGGGACTGTGTTTTTTCCTATGTCGGCTTGTCGCCGGGAAAAAGTGATCTCAGTACTTGTGGGGAAAGTGATAGTCGTCTAGACCTATCGTGTATGCTTTACCCCAGTGTTTATTCGTATTGCCAAGGAATGGCAGAATCATATTTCTGATACCAAGGTAATCAAAGATACTCTTATGAACTCTCGTACGAAGCCACCATTTTCGATAGGTACGATTTGAATGTCTAAGAGAATATATTTGACTCGATGAAAACGACTTCGATTCCTAGCAGCACTATATCCTGTAGAATGCAGTCAATTGTTCATGATCAAATCTACAGAGCAATGAAATGTTTTATGAATGACTAACTTTAGGACAGATTCATTATCTGTATCCAAACGTGAGTGACAGCTCACGAGTGAAGCCATCTTGGAACCAAACATGTAGTGACTTTCAAGAAGAGAAAAGGGATGCCCGTATTATCGCTTGATTAGTCCAGAGATCACTGCTACACATGAGAACCCTTTATTAGCGGTTCAATATTATTATATGAAAAATATGTGCTGAACATTATGTTGGAGAATCGTCGCTAGACGAGATTAGGTAGAAGCCATCTGAAATATTGTTTATAAGCTGACGTGCTCAGTCAGTGAAGTCAGATGATATATATGTATGGGCGATACTGAGTGCTTGGCTACTGACAGTCCATTATACTATTATGCTGCATGAGTGCCCATGTAACATTGCAAGACCATTTATCCACTGTACCATGATGTATTATGCCAACCTGTGATTTGTCACTATCTGTGCTGTCGAGTGTATACGTCCAATTAAACTGTAGAAAGGTACACAGTCGTTGGTGTCGGTGACTTCCAGCCATACATGAGTGTGAGAAAAGAACATTTGTCAACACCACGAACCCTTATTGTCATTCGCACATTATACACTCAATCCATGTCTACACACCACTGCGTAGGTCAAGTTGACATTCCATACACTACAGTGGAGCAGACAACAACATAGAGATCTTATCAACTGATGATGATGATGTCTGTCTTCCAAGAAAAAGAGACGTTATCAACTGGTGGACCAGCTTTCTGGGTTTGACCTCGCAGAAGTTAAGAAGTCAACTGATTACCGATACCAGACCGTTTCCTGTGGCTGATACGACACACTTGCAGTATTGGTTTGCTCTTTGTCAACACTTCGTCACGTGACCTGTCAAGTGAATGCACTATATAGGTCAACGTTGTTGACATTTTTACATTAGACATTACAAAGTTTCACAGAACAGTTGGATCAATTCTTGTCAATATTAACAGGAAGACAATATTTGTGAACTAAGAAGTCCTATTTTCATCGATGGATCTTCTTGTTTTCCATATATGAACTTTAATATTTAAGGCCAGAATGTTTAATTGAATAAAGTGGCAGTTTGTTTATTTTCATAAAAATAACTTTGCCATTACTGTAAAACTGAGCCTATTTTGCAACACATACTATCATACACATAATTTATATATATTTATGTTTACATGTTATTTGTTTGTATAGTATGTTAGTTTCTATGTCAGCGGGTTGTGTTTAAGGTTGGGCGGAGTCCTCACAACAGAATATCCCACGTCATAGAGGGTCCGTTGTGGGCGTTTTCTATAGGTGCAATTTTCTTGATTGAAAATTTGCTTGCAACAACTGTTGCTTTTGTGTTAGCTGTGAAGTCTGTAATTATTGTTATTTTTGTAATATTTCTTTGTTCTTTAGTTTTGTTTTGAGTTGTTTGTAATTTGTTGGTCTACCCTTTTCTATCTTTCAGTTCTATTCACAATTTATATTCATATACTGTGACGTCATTTGTGTTGTTATTCTTTGCAGATTCAGTGATTATTTTCATTGATTTCCCTATTTGATTTATTTTGATTTCTGCAAACGTTCTTGTATTGTCAGTCCTATTTGTACTTTATGTATTCTGTTGGTTGACATATGTTTTATATAGGTATATTTCATAAGACACTATTGCCTGTGCACTGCACTTGGATTATGGTATAAACCAGTACCTGATTATTATTACTGTCATACAAGACCTTATTAAGGCTTGGGACCCACAGATATTGGGATAGTATACTGATTAATCAAGTCATTAAGAACTTGTGGTATTATTATTATTTCAGGTGATTGGTATTATTGTTAGACACCATGTCTACATTAGAATACTTCATTATACAAGGGAAAGCCCTTGATAAGACTGGTCAACAATTAGAACAATGGGCAGTTGCTCAATATGACAAAGCATTAGCTGCAGAAGAGAGAAGAGCTATGGCAGAAGAGAAAAGATTAGAAAGAGAAGCTGAGGCTGCTGCTGAACAAAAGAAATTGCAGATGCAGGTAGAGCAAAGGAGATTTGAAGCTGAACAAAAAAAATTAGAAAGAGAAGCTGCAGCTGAACAAAAAAGATTAGACAGTGAAGCTGAACAAAAAAAATTAGAAAAAGAAGCTGCTGCTGAACAAAAAAGATTAGACAGTGAAGCTGAACAAAAAAGATTAGACAGGGAAGCTGAACAAAAAAGATTAGACAGTGAAGCTGAACAAAAAAGATTAGACAGGGAAGCTGAACAAAAAAGATTAGACAGTGAAGCTGAACAAAAAAGATTAGACAGAGAGGCTGAAGAAAAAAAAGCAATAAGAGAACATGAATTTGAGTTGGAGAAATTGAGATTGACAAGTATGAGTAATGTTAATCAGGCATCTAGTGGTAATGGTAAACCTTCTACTTACAAGGTTAAGGTTCCACCGTTCAATCAGTCCAGTGACGATATTACATTCTGGCTGGATAGATTTGAACGTTCTTGTCGTACACATAATGTGGATAAATCACAATACGCTAATCAATTAGCAGAAAACTTGAAAGGTGAATCTTTGACTAGATTATGCCTTGTAGGAGAAGCAGATAAGGATAATTATGATGTCATTAGGGCGGCTTTGATAAAAAAATATCAGCTAAGTGAGGAAGGCTATCGCCTTTTATTTAAGACGATGGTACCTGAGACAGGTGTAGAATTCTCAGAATTCACTGCAAAGGCACGTCTCACAGCTGATCGTTGGATTGAGCTTTCCAAAACAGAAAAAACGTATGAAGGACTTATGGATTTGTTGCTCAGAGATAAGATTATGTCATGTGTGAACAAACCTTTCCTTGAATTTATACATGAGCGTAAACCTAAATCTCTAAAAGAAATGGAAGAATATTGTTCCCAATATGTCACTGCACACCCCGACGTGACTTTTGGCAACACTAAGATTAAGGAGAGTATGCCAGTTGCTTCAGCAACACCATACAATCCCAATTATTCACACAGATTTCAGGGACCTCAAAACAGATTTGATAAAAAAGGTAACCATAATAGTTATCAAAACCAAGGTAACCAATCATTTCAGGGTTCTTCTTCAAAGAACTGGAGACGAGCTGATAGCTCTCGACACAGGGGTGGTCATAATTATAGGAATTTCCGTAGAGGAAGTAATTATAGAAACTATCAGGGTTATCCGTCTTGGAGTCAACAAGATCATAATTACAGAGATACTCATTATAATGAATATGATAATGGTAACCAAGTGAACTATGACTCAAACCCAAATAGGGGTTACAATAGAGGTAACAATAACTACAGAGGTGATAATAACCGAGGTAGATCTCAAAACAAAAGACATAAACCACATTTTCAGGCAAACTCTGCACAACAAGAGTCCCATGAAGCCTATAAGCAGAGTAAAGATAATAATGATGCTAGTAATATGGCATGCGCCGCTTTTGATTTTGGGAGAGCATCTCAGTGCCCCCAATGCAAAACGTTATTTGAGCCAACCACAGTGTCTACTTTAAGCTGTGGCCATCCTCTTCCTGCTCTTCCGGCATCAGTCGCGCATGATGGAAGAGGTTCTCTTGTCTTACATAAGGGTTTAGTGAATAACAATCCAGTCTCTGTGCTATTTGATTCTGGATGCACCACAATTGGTGTTAGGCAGTCACTCGTAGATCCTTCCCGTGCCACTGGACAAGTAGTCAAATGTGTAACATTTGGCGGCACATTAGAGAAATACTCTACTGCTATCATTAGGATTGCTACTCCTTTCTTTACAGGAGATGTACACGCATGTCTTCTCCCGAATCCGATCGCTGACCTCATCATCGGTCGCATTCATGGAGTCAGAGAATGCACTCCGCAACAAATTTCCACGTGGGAAAGGCAAAACATGCAGATTGCTAACGCTGTAGTCACTAGAGCTCAGGCTCTTAATATGCCTCAAACTTCATCTACTGAAGATAATGAAGTGCATAACCAAGATAATCCCTTGGTAATTTCTCGTGACTCGTTTATAAAACAGCAAGAAGATGATCCCACTCTGAAGAAATTCTTCATTCTTGCAACTAAAGGTGATCCGAATAAAGACACAAGTCGTAAATCGTGGATTACAAAGAAGAATGGCGTACTTGTACGTATGGTTCAAGACTCCATTACGTCAAGTCATTCTCAAATCCTGGTTCCCAAGAATTTGAGAGTTAAAATTTTGCAGCACGCTCACGACTCTCAGTGTGCTGGACACATGGGTTTTTCCCGTACTAAGTCAAGAGTCCTTGCGGCTTTCTTTTGGCCATTGGTAAACAAGGACATACAGATTTATTGTCGATCTTGTAAAGTATGTCAGGAAGTTAAATCCAAAGGTCCACGGCATGCTGCACCCATTCAGGCGGCGGACATTCCTATTCGGCCGTTCCAAAAAATGGCCATAGACATTATTGGTCCATTTAAGATCAAGTCTGCCAGAGGACATCAGTTTATCTTGACGTGTGTTGATATGTGCACACGTTGGCCAGAGGCTATTCCTCTGAAGAGCATTACTACTGCTGATATTGCAGATGCTCTGTGGCTTATATTTTCTCGCCTGGGGTTCCCCGGAGAGATATTGTCAGACCATGGCACCCAACTAATATCAGATACCATGTCTCAAGTAATGTCTACTCTGCAGATAGATAGATCTTTAAGTAGTATCTACCATCCAATGTCTAATGGTATGGTCGAACGCCTTAATAGAACACTTAAAAACTTACTGGGGAAGATAACTGAGGATCATCCTCAAGACTGGGACAGAGTTTTACCTGCGGCCCTCTTCGCTTACAGAGAGGTACCCAATGAACATACGGGATTTTCTCCCTTTGAACTCGTCTTTGGCGCGCGTCCGCGTGGCCCTATGTCGTTGCTTCACGATCTCATAACATCTGACAATATTGACGATGACACAAAGTCATCCTACGAATATGTCATCGCGTTGAGACAAAAAATTATCGAAGCATGCAAATTAGCAACTTCTTCTTCTGAATTTGCGAAACAGAAGGCAAGGCAATTTGCCAATAAGAAGAGATGCTTACGACAACTTTGTCCTGGTGACAAAGCATTTGTATTACTACCTTGTAGGGAAAACAGATTACTGATTTCTTGGAAAGGTCCGTACGATATAATATCGAAAATTTCCGATGTCGACTATATTGTCGATATTGATGGGAAGCATAAAACCTTCCACATCAATATGCTTACTGAATTCCATGAACGTCCGGATTATTTGCAACCCATTTTCCAAGCAACGGACAATTCTCCAGTACAACATGGTCATTACTCATCACTGTCCGTGATACAGGATGAGGAAACAAGTTTTTCAGATGTAAATCTTCCTCTTCCAATGATCCCACTTCATTCTAGTGAATCATGGAAGAACGTTACTGTCTCTCCTGATTTGTCTCTAGGAGAACAGCGACAAGTTTCAACTATGTTGCAAACATTTCAGGATGTACTCACTGACATCCCTGGACAAACGAATGTCATTCAACATGACATTGTTCTAACTGACCATACTCCTATTAGGGTTAGACCTTATCCTATACCTATACATTTTCAAGCACAGGTCGAGAAAGAGTTGGATGAGATGATAGATTTGAAAATAATCGAACCATCCACCTCTGCATATTCTTCGCCGATGGTTATTGTGCGTAAAAAAGACAATAACATACGTCTTTGCGTTGACTATCGAAAATTGAATCAAGTAACGAAGTTCGATGCCGAACCTATGCCTTTACTGGAAGAGCTACTTACTCGACTCTCCAAATCTCATTTTTTCACTAAACTTGATTTGTCTAAAGGATATTGGCAAGTTCCTTTATCTGAACGCGCCAAACCTCTCACGGCTTTTTCAACACCTAGAGGTTTGTTCCAATGGAATTTTATGCCTTTCGGTCTTATGAACGCACCAGCTACATTCGTACGCATGATGCGCCGAATCCTATCTTATCGGTCAGATGTCATTGCATATCTAGACGACATCTGTCTTTTCAGCGATACTTGGGAAGATCACTATTCAGGGTTAGATGAATTGCTGTCTACTTTGCGCGAGCACAACCTGACAGCGAAACCCTCTAAAGCCTATATTGGTTTTAGCGAAATTTCTTTCCTAGGCCACCGAGTTGGTCATGGTTTCCTAAAGACAGAGGACCATAATACTAGTAAGATACTTAACATCTCAATCCCTAAGACTAAAAAACAGGTGAGAAGTCTGTTAGGTCTTATTCAATTTTATGGCAGATTCATTCAGAATCTATCCTCTATCATGGCACCTCTTTCAACACTTCTAAAGAAAGGTTCGCCTAATGTGGTCCACTGGTCTCAGGAATGCCAATGCTCTCTGGATAAGATTAAAACATTGTTTTCAACACCACCTATTTTAGTGCTACCCACTAAAGATAAAACATTCGTTCTTCGTAGTGACGCTTCATCCACTGGGATTGGAGCGGCACTAATGCAAGAGTACTCTGGAACTCTGCATCCTGTAATGTATATTTCCAGAAAACTTAATGCGGCAGAAAGGAATTATTCGGTTTTAGACCGTGAGCTATTAGCTATGGTTTGGTCGATTCTCAAACTACAGAGATTCCTTCTGGGCGCACATTTCATAGTAGAAACCGACCAAAAAGCTCTTACTGCTATACAGAGTAAGAATTTGAAGAGCTCGAGGTCTACTCGATATGCAATTGCTCTTCAACCTTTTCATTTCTCTGTGCGAGCTATTCGTGGATCAGATAATGTGATGGCAGACATTCTGTCAAGATGCCCACATGATTCCACATAACTATTAGGGCTTAGACTTCTTGATATGTCTAGTTCTATAGTAGTTCCTTTTCTATATCATGATAGATACACATTTGTAATTTAATAATATAATGATTGTATCACTACATAGCGGTTCATTGATGTTTATTCACCGCTGTGCTTTGATGATTTTTTCTTCATAAATCATAAATTTAAGATATCTAATACGAAATGATGATATGAATTTTTTAGGCATCGTGTAATTGCCAGAATTGTATTATACTTTGATGACACCTTCCTGGAAAAATATACTTGTACAGAAATAATTTCTCTCAGTTTATGAGACACATTCTCACCAGTCGCTCCATAAGTCGACTTAGCCTCATATTAGGCGTTATAGGTAGTCCTGATATTTTCATCTGCGCATTATTCATGCGTTGTGAGCCTATTGTACGTTGCTCCTAGATGTATTTCAAAAAAAAAAAAGTTCCATTTTTTTTTTCCCGGGAGGTGTGGTAAGACTGTTACGTGCAGTCTTTGATATCTTACAATATTATACATTGGTATACTTGTTATGTTCGCAAATATTTTGTAAACAAAATAGTGCTTAAGGAAAAGTCATTATTGAGTTACTTCCCTTGAAAGTTGTGCCGTCTCTTCGATCGAACTCCGCGGATGAATCCATTTTACTGCGATTTATTCGTTGTTTGGGTAGTAATAGATTGTTCTTGCTTCAGAATATCTATGGCCTGAATTTATGTGTATTGTTTGTCTGAGTAGGACGAGTTTGTCTTATATCTGTATATCTTTACATATCTAAGTCGAACTATATGTTCTGTTGTCTCTAGAGAGGTCAAAGGCTATTCGGCGGATGTGCCGCTAAAGTGTGGTGTGATTTGGCTTCGTCCTGATGGGGACTGTGTTTTTTCCTATGTCGGCTTGTCGCCGGGAAAAAGTGATCTCAGTACTTGTGGGGAAAGTGATAGTCGTCTAGACCTATCGTGTATGCTTTACCCCAGTGTTTATTCGTATTGCCAAGGAATGGCAGAATCATATTTCTGATACCAAGGTAATCAAAGATACTCTTATGAACTCTCGTACGAAGCCACCATTTTCGATAGGTACGATTTGAATGTCTAAGAGAATATATTTGACTCGATGAAAACGACTTCGATTCCTAGCAGCACTATATCCTGTAGAATGCAGTCAATTGTTCATGATCAAATCTACAGAGCAATGAAATGTTTTATGAATGACTAACTTTAGGACAGATTCATTATCTGTATCCAAACGTGAGTGACAGCTCACGAGTGAAGCCATCTTGGAACCAAACATGTAGTGACTTTCAAGAAGAGAAAAGGGATGCCCGTATTATCGCTTGATTAGTCCAGAGATCACTGCTACACATGAGAACCCTTTATTAGCGGTTCAATATTATTATATGAAAAATATGTGCTGAACATTATGTTGGAGAATCGTCGCTAGACGAGATTAGGTAGAAGCCATCTGAAATATTGTTTATAAGCTGACGTGCTCAGTCAGTGAAGTCAGATGATATATATGTATGGGCGATACTGAGTGCTTGGCTACTGACAGTCCATTATACTATTATGCTGCATGAGTGCCCATGTAACATTGCAAGACCATTTATCCACTGTACCATGATGTATTATGCCAACCTGTGATTTGTCACTATCTGTGCTGTCGAGTGTATACGTCCAATTAAACTGTAGAAAGGTACACAGTCGTTGGTGTCGGTGACTTCCAGCCATACATGAGTGTGAGAAAAGAACATTTGTCAACACCACGAACCCTTATTGTCATTCGCACATTATACACTCAATCCATGTCTACACACCACTGCGTAGGTCAAGTTGACATTCCATACACTACAGTGGAGCAGACAACACCATAGAGATCTTATCAACTGATGATGATGATGTCTGTCTTCCAAAAAAAAGAGTCGTTATCAGAGAGACAGAAAATTAAATAGTTTGGCCATCTCATGAGATTTGGTGGTCACAGTAGCTCAGAGAGGTATGAGGTTCGCTCCCAGCACAGGGAATATAATTGATGGAAATATTTTTCAGAACCAGTGGTTCCTAAGGATGATACACTTCCCCCTGGTTCCCGTGTGCAAGTTACGCACATTAAAAATCTCTCGGCAGTTGGAAACTGTAATGAGTAGGCCGTACGGCCGCTGACCTGGCTAAATTTACAAAGTTAGGAACCCCCCACAAAAAATATATTTATAGAATGTGTGATTCCTGTATATGTATACATATATTGGGATCCTCGCCGGTTCTACGGAGTTCTTGCACTGTGCTGAGATTGCCGTTGTGTGAACTAAGGGAGGAAATTGGAGCACTTATGGAGTTGTCCGTGAGCAAAGAAGATGGTCCTTAAAACCGAACCAAACCATCAGATTTGAGCTTGATACGTTACCACTATGCCGCCTGCAACAATAGAAGACCTAGTTTCAGAGCACAAGGAAGACCGCCGTCTGCAACAATAGAAGATCTAGTTTCAGAGCACAAGGAAGACCGCCGTCTGCAACAATAGAAGATCTAGTTTCAAAGCACGAGGAAGATCGCCGTCTGCAACAATAGAAGATCTAGTTTCAGAGCACAATTCAGACCGCCGTCTGCAACAATAGAAGATCTAGTTTCAGAGCACAATTCAGACCTCCGTCTGCAACAATAGAAGATCTAGTTTCAGAGCACAATTCAGACCGCCTGTTGAGGATTGCTTCATGTCTGCAGCATGGCGCATTCCTCAAATGATTATATCTCCGCGACTGATGTCGATGATTGTTTCATGCTTACAGACATTTGGATTTGTCGACGATCCGAATGGCTGTATCATGGAACACCTCAAACGAATAGAGATATATCTCATCGACCGATGTCGATGATTGTTGCATGTGTGCAAGCATTTGAGTTTGGCCAACTCGGATTGCTGCACCGTGGAACATCGCAATTGAATATATATTAACGACGTAGTATGCATATCTCTATGCATGACGCGTATGTCTTTGTAACGTCATTCGACTTGTGGGTTTTGACCCGGACGGCAGTGTGTTTCAGAAGTGTGGCCATTGCCACTTATATTGTGTGGTACAACCACTTTTTAATTGTGTGGCTGGGAAGCCATTTGAGCAGTGTATTTCTTGAACCAAACGTAAGTCGTCGTATGAATAACGCAGTTTGCATAATTATGGCAGATTAGCCCGGCGTGGTATGCCAAAGGAACATTATGTTACTAGCAATAGTGTAAGACTAGTATAGATGGATATTGTACAGCTAGCGGCAAGCGTAAGCCTAGTGTAACGGATATTAAACGATTAGCAGTAGACGTAAGCCTAGCATAATAAGTGTATTGAAAAAACTAGCAGGATAGTTAAGTCTAGTGCAACAGGCTATTGTATAAACTAGCGACGGGAGTAAGTCTAGTTAGCCTCTGAATTTATGCCAAAGGACATTGGCCGTTAAAAGGAACTGACCTCTAACCAGAACTCTAGATAGAGATTGTGAACATGTGCTTATGAAATAATGAGAACTCTTACAGATCGTATATGAATGTGATGTGACTTTTGTTCCCATGTAGTTGGTGTCTGCTCATGGTATGAAATTACTAATTAAATATTTTGAGTCGTCAAAATCATAGTCTTATCAACTATCGTATTCGGAGTTGAGTTAAATGCTATTCATCTTCAACTGATCATGACCAGTGATGATTAATGTCTTAACACGCTGCATCTCACACTGCCAATATAATCAATAAGACAAGAGACTCATACAGGTCAGTCAAGGGTCGAATATTTAATATGAAATATATTCAGCACATAATGAATCACAAGGGTTAAAGCAGACATTATCGATACCAACGGACAGTATTACGGAATCCTACAAAAGTGATAAGAACCCGAGGGACTTTGACTCTATAAACTGAATACGCATATAATAACTTGGTCATCCTCAAATACTAGAAGTCATCGAAGCACCCATAACACACGTGGGTCCCGAGAGGCCTTAACACCGCCGTCTGCAACAATAGAAGATCTAGTTTCAGAGCACGAGGAAGATCGCCGTCTGCAACAATAGAAGATCTAGTTTCAGAGCACAAGGAAGACCGCCGTCTGCAACAATAGAAGATCTAGTTTCAGAGCACAATTCAGACCGCCGTCTGCAACAATAGAAGATCTAGTTTCAGAGCACAATTCAGACCGCCGTCTGCAACAATAGAAGATCTAGTTTCAGAGCACAAGGAAGACCAAGCGACAGATGACAGATGGTTAGACAAAATCACAGACATTTTACAACAAGGCTCACCGCAGACAGGGCGACACATCTAGCTCAATAACGCGAATGTCAGCTTCTATCTACGCTTCGCGGTAACGAAAAAGTAAAAATAAAAAAAACAGCGACGTAACTTGCAAAGCCTTTGAGATGAAAACTGAAGTGCGGCTGAAGCATCTCTTATGCCCCAGGAGTTTACAAACCATACTGGCTGTAGGTTAGATAATAAAACGTCGCTGTTAGCTGGAAAAAAGCTACATACTTTACCATGTTATTGTGGCCCCGTAGAAATATGGCATGGCACTCTGGGAGTCATTTAGCCCACGCTGAGAACCACCGATCTAGATTGGGTGTCGGTAACCCAGGAGACATAAAGATCTACTTTAGAAACACTGATCTCTCCAAAGATCTACTTTAGAAACACTGATCTCTCTAAAGATCTACTTTAGAAACACTGGTATCTCTAAAGATCTACTTCGATAAAGCCATGTCTGTTTTCAGGTTCAGAGCATTTGAAATTTGGAATAAGTATAACCTATATGTAACTTTTATCTCTGCCGCACGGGCTGCTTCATTCAGTCACATCAAGAGCGCACTGGAAAATTTTAGCTAGATATTTTACCGAATGTAATGTCAAAGAAAAAGTCGGTTTCTATCTTAAACAGTTTACGAGTAAAGTGAATTTGAGTAAGATAGCTTACGGGTTTTCACTGGGAATGTGGTGAACGTACCGTACCTTTAAACATGAGGGCACAACCATTTTAGACTCTCCCTTATTTACGTCAGGTTAAAGGCTAGTTTATTTTAATTTGTTTCTGGGAATAAAAAAAATAAAACTTATTTGTCAAATAGCTAATTGTTTTGACATTAATTTCAAATATATCCTTAAGCTCAAGCGGGGATATTTAAAAAAAAAAACGGTGTGACTTTTCAATCATCCAATATTTATCTTGACAGCAGTATTGATAAAGTTGAAGGAACAGGCATGCCATCAAAATAAAAACATTTAATGCCAGGGATGGGGGGGGGGGGGGGGGTGGGGGGGGGGGGGGGGGGGGGGCGCTTCCATGACATTTGGGAAATACGGGTAGTTCTCTGTTTACGCGTGTTTCATTTACGCGAATTTGAAAATACGAGAACCAATTTGTAGGCATCTTTGTTTTATTTACGAGCCAAACTCGAAGTTAAACGACCCGACATTTTTACAAGATTTTATCTGCGCACTAACGGGAACGCGAGAGCAAGATGATAATAATTTGAATGCTTCGAGACCGCAAGATGCAGCAATAGTGAAAGCAGTCAGCGACCCATAGCTTGACTGCTTGCATCAGGACCAGCGAACCAGAGCTGGTCAAGACCGCACTCCACCTCCACGTGGTGGTCCTGGAAACAGTCTGCAGCAGTGCAGTCTGGCTGAGCGAGTGCGGATCGAAATGGGAAGGCAAACCCGGTCCCTAAAAAATGCCGTGCAGAAGTCGGATGTGTCGACCGAAAGGTGCAAATATCACAGCTTAGGCGCAAACAGACACAACGCAACCACCGTCCTTTTCAGGGCGAACGAGGAAGAAGAAGAAGAAGAAGAATGCTTCTTTAGAGGTTTTCCATTCATGTCGGAGCCATCCATTTTGGACCTTTCGAAGCATGGATTGGGAGTCTGATACAATAAGTGCCTTTGTTAATAAAGACTCAGACAGCCATCTTAAAGCAGCAGTAACTGCCTTTACCTCCATTCTTATGCTGGAGGTTGTTATCATGTAAGCCCCGCTATGTTCAGCGACGGTTCTACCCTTTACTCTAACAGAGAACCCCTACCTTGATTTATCACCACAGATTACAGGCCCATCAGTGTACACAATGGCATCATCATCCCCTGAAGTATCATTTATCAGCTGATCAATTTTCAGCTCTGCTCTCCCATTGTCCAAGTTCTGCATTCTCAACCAAGGCTGATGATGACAAGCTGGTAGTTCATCCAGCTCTGATCTGACTTATTCCAATCTTCTCCCTTGAATATATTTTCATTTGTGGCCACCCGTCTGATTGAAGCCTCAGCCTGCGCCATCCATGACATCCCCCTCTTTATTCTTGCTCCTTTGATGTCAGCTATGTTCCCATGCAGGGAATGCCTTTTGTCTGTGGTTACTCGCATATACGCTTTTACCTGGGCCATCGCATATCTGGATCTAATTGGCAGCAATCCAAGCATGTGCCGCATCATCACAATGGGGGTATCTCGCGTACAGCCCAAGACTATACGCACCCATTCATTCTGAATGCGTTCCAGTCCTTCACACTGTGATATTGACAGCGTGAGTATTCCCAGGCCATACTCGATTACATATAAAACTAGCTGATGATACAGGAGAAACAGTAGTCCCTGCCCCAGGTACGCTGCAGCCATTGTTTTTAGGACTGCCAGACCTCTCTTGCACTTCTGTATGATGTGATCAACATGGTGCTTATACGATAGCACGGGACGAAACCAGCCCCAAGGTCAATCTCAACAAAGACTGTATGCTTTGGTGCTCCTTGAATAACTCCATACTAAAAGCAGATCTTCCAGAAATTACTCCCAGTGGACAGAAAACTTAAAGGCAGGACAAGAAATACCTTGGAGTAACATTCGATCGAACCAACAGGTTACAAACATTTATAGATGGATGCTTGCGTTGTATAGAAAGATAAAAACGGTATGACACATTTACAAGTGGGGAACTAACTTAAAGAACAAGACATATATTAGTGAAACCATAAATGTGGGGAAGACGCTAGCAATGGATAGAGCCCTCATTTATGGAACCAGCCCATAACATTATAGGCAGTCCTTGATATGGAATCACCAAGGTAAAAGAATCAGTGGGAGATTCCACCCCCTTCCCCCCCCCCCCCCGACCCCCCCCCCCCACCCCCCCCCCCCCCCCCCCCCCCCCCCCCCCCCCCCCCCCCCCAAAAAAAAAAATAGTGTACAAGGATATGAGAATCGGAGACGGAATTCACAAGCACAAAGAAAATATTTCATTCATTAGCTCTGACATGTCGTAAAATGCGAATAATATGAGACTGCGCATGAGAGTTTTACTGAACTTACGAAATCGATATTGATGTCTATTCTTTCAGTCATTACTGACTATAGGAACGCGCCCCAGAAACGATTTATCGGTGGGCACGAGGTTGGGCGCTTGGATAAAGAGGTCAAGCTGTTGCCTATACTGCATGCCTCTGCTGGTGAATCACAGAGGAACAGCGCAGCCGATACAGTCTGGCTCCAGTCTTAGGAAATGAAAAGAAAGCAAGTCCAACAAAAGAGTGAGATATTTCAACTCAAATGTCAAGGTGGCACTGCGGTCAGAGGCGGATCTAATATCAAGCTAATGAAGCGTGAGCTTCTAGGCCTCCCAAGTCCAGTTTTCTCTATATTACGTTTCTTTCCCATCCCCCAACACTTTTTTAAATATAAAGGGGCCCCTCCAAGAGTTCAAGCTTCAGGGCCCCTAAAATGTAGATCCGCCACTGCCTGCGGTTTGGGTCTGAACCATGGTGAACAGCACAAAACTACAACCAGGAAGTTACATTTTTACTTAAATGAATCATCAGCGTGATACTGATGGAAATAATGAGTGAACAATACTGCTGGAAGAAGAGACGAGAAAGACACTTCGACGTTGAAGAGTGTACACACAGAGAAAACCACCAAATAGCATTTTAAGACAGCTCTTATTTTGTGCAACACACACGTTCATAACACGGATGGAGAAAATACCAAGAAATAAAACGAAAAAAAAGATAAATGGGAGAGAAGTATATTGAACTGAAAGCACAGAACAAGGGCGCTTGGCATGAATTGATTGACAGTTTATGCTCTATAGGGCGCTGAAAGCCATAAGAGAGACAGAGAATTATATATATATATATAAGATAGCAAGATAAAAGACAGCAGAAATATCAGCATGTCTCACTGGTCCGCGGTTTCTAAAAGGTTGAGAAACGTGGACATAGAACACCGTGACCCAACAACAGGACTAACATAAATAGTAGAGTAAAAAAAATTCCGGTTTAATGTACATAGATCTCAATACAACAGAAACGAATCTTTTCTATTATTCCTGAATACAGATAATTATATTATTCATGAATGAACATAATTAAATTATTTCCGAATGAACATAAAAGGCTTGTAATTTGTGATTCTCCATTTAAAAAGAAAAAAAATAACTATCGAGTGGATTAAACTAAAAGCCTTCGAAAGTGGTAAACGTACGTTGAATTTAAAATACCTTTGTTCCCGTTTGTTATTCAGCAGCCGTCAAATCCATTTTCGCCTTCACACATTAAAATTTATGTCTAAGCGAAAATAACAACCAAGGACTGTAGAGACGATCACTCAACCGAAAATAGGGAACGTTGCATTCATTAGTAGATCATTGAAAATTGACTTCAGTGTAGTGCAATGAAACGTGATAAACTAACCACATGATCAATGAAAAAGAGAAACGGAAGCTGGTGGGTAGGAAATAATTAATAACATAAATGTTCGTTCTATTCTATATTTGTATCAACAGAGTGGTCGTAACTGGTTCTGATTATAAAAAACTCGGTCATTGAAATAACAACAACAACAATAACAACAACAACGTTCTGCGGCGAATATCCTATTGTGACCCACAATGGCTGAAGAGACGAGGAGTGAGCATAGCGCATGCTGTTTCATTCTGGTGCCAAATTTGGGTCGTCTGTCACTCAACGTCTGACAAGCGACGTGTTAAAAAACTGGGAGGGGGGGGAGAGAGAGAGAGAGAGAGAGAGAGAGAGAGAGAGAGAGAGAGAGAGAGAGAGAGAGAGAGAGAGAGAGAACGAATACAAATTCATTTCCTATTTGCTAAAATATGGAGGATTTCTTCGAAATTCATTTTTCCTTCTGTTACTTCGTGACAATGATAGGGAACTCTGTAGCTTTATAACAGGAGAGAGGTAATCTGATCATCAGAAGTGCCCCTCTCCCCACCTTTCAGACAAGTGTTTTGTATCATTGATCTCCTTTGCACTCCAATGCAGTGGTCGTCAACTGGGCGTCGCGATCTACCGGTAGATCATGAAGGGAGTTGTTTGGTAGATACTTAGGTTATAGCGGGAGAACAGAACGAATTATTAAGCTATGGAAAGTATGCTGCGACCCTGTATTTGAAGTAAACCAAGATTAAGAGAGGTGAGAATGAAAGAAATTACCAAACGTGGTTACAAGATTAAGAGAGGTGAGAATGAAAGAAAGTACCAAACGTGGTTACAAGATTAAGAGAGGTGAGAATGAAAGAAAGTACCAAACGTGGTTACAAGATTAAGAGAGGTGAGAATGAAAGAAATTACCAAACGTGGTTACAAGATTAAGAGAGGTGAGAATGAAAGAAAGTACCAAACGTGGTTACAAGATTAAGAGAGGTGAGAATGAAAGAAAGTACCAAAAGTGGTTACCAGATTAAGAGAGGTGAGAATGAAAGAAAGTACCAAACGTGGTTACAAGATTAAGAGAGGTGAGAATGAAAGAAAGTACCAAACGTGGTTCCATGATTAAGAGAGGTGAGAATGAAAGAAAGTACCAAACGTGGTTCCATGATTAAGAGAGGTGAGAATGAAAGAAAGTACCAAACGTGGTTACATGATTAAGAAAGGTGAGAATGAAAGAAAGTACCAAACGTGGTTCCATGATTAAGAGAGGTGAGAATGAAAGAAAGTACCAAACGTGGTTACATGATTAAGAAAGGTGAGAATGAAAGAAAGTACCAAACGTGGTTACATGATTAAGAGAGGTGAGAATGACAGAAAGTACCAAACGTGGTTACAAGTAATAAAGCACTAGAAGCCTAAACCTTGTCGTTTCAGAGTTCAAAGGTTTTATTAGACAAAGAAAAAAAATAAAGACTGCAAAAATATTTTTAAAATTATGAAAAGAAAAGATGATATAGATAAGATACAAAGAGAACTTAATAACGAACGAACGAACGAACGAACTTTATTTTCAAAGCGTTGAGAATTAGACACTCAGGAATGTCTGACATTCTGCCCTTCAGAAGAGGCATTTAAATGAAGAGACGGGGAAATATAAACGACCATGTATGTAATTGCTCAGAAAGATGAATGGCACAGATCTCTCATCATTTCTCTGTTATGGAGCACGGAACTACAGCTACCTTTGCTGGAACACTTCATCATAGAAATCATTCGTGTGCTCCTATCGGTGGTTTCTGTAGCAATTTGTTTGACATACTAAGGCTGCCCACCTCACGCGCATCCTTATGTTGGTAGATATATTATGATATTCCTGGGGAAGTAGTGCTTGTGCTGTATTGAGAGGACTTCCAGATGTTGTTTAGGCTAAAAAAGGCTGTTCTTGCCTTATTCATTCTGATGTTGATGTCTTTGCCTGCCCCGCCGTCTGGTGTTACTATGCATCCTAGGTATGTGAAGGTGTCTGTCTGTACCAGTTGCTGATTCCTTACTGATATGGGTTCAGGGTTGCTCACATTGAGCGTCATGACCTCTGACTTCTTTAAATTGATGTTCAAGCCCACCTGCTGGCTAAACTTACTAAGTCTATCCGTTTTTTCCTGGATGTGTTGATGTGAATGTGCTAGTAGTGCAATGTCATCTGCATATTCCAGATCTTCCAATGTAGAAAATGTAGTCCATCTTATTCCTCTTGGACTGCCCTCTGTTGTCTGGCGCATCAACCAGTCTATGACTGTTAAAAATAGAGTGGTTGATAAGGGGCATTCCTGTCGTACTCCTGTCTTCACCTCAAAGGTTAGGTTGCTCTGCCCAACACTACACGTAAAGTTGGGATAGAGGCTTTTTATGATTGACATTATGCAGCTTGGAATTCCATAAGCCCTCAGTATTTTCCATAAACTGTCCCTATGTATACTGTCAAAAGCCTTTTCAAAATCAACGAAGTTAATGTACAGCTGTCTTTGCCATTCTGAGCACTGCTCTATAATGTTCCTGAGAGTGAATATTTGATCTACACATCTTCTGTTCTTTCTAAATCCTGCTTGTTCCTTCCTCAGTTTGTGGTCTACTGCTTTTGAAATTCTCTGTATAATTATACTGCCTAGTACTTTGCTGCGAAGTGAGAGAAGAGTTATTCCTCTCCAATTATTGCAGTCTGCAAGATCTCCCCTTGGGCAATTTGACAATTATTCCTTTGTTCCACTCTGATGGTGTTGTCCCCATTTTCCACACTTGTGCAAGTAGTGGTTCTAATAGTTCTGCTGCTAGCTCAGGGTCTGTCTTAAATAGCTCTGCATTTAAGTTATCATGGCCAGGATATATATATATATATATATATATATATATATATATATATATATATATATATATATATAAATATATATATATATATATATATATATATATATATATATATATATATATATATATATATATATATATATATATATATATATATATATATATATATATATATATATACATATATATATATATATATATATATACATATATATATATATATATATATATATATATATATTATATATATATATATATATATATATATATATATATATATATATATATATATATATATATATATATATATATATATATATATATATATATATATATATATATATATATATATATACATGTGTGTGTGCGTGGAAATCGGCGAATGAATTAAGAGGAACAGCAAGAAAAGAAAAGCGAGAAAACCTTCCGTGTGCTTGTTTTTATTCCTTTGGAAAATAATTATATCGATGATTACTTTTTTTCCCTTCCGTTTTTATTTTGTTCTGTATATATGTTTTTTCTGACCTTTTTGTTTTGTTCTCTCCGTTACACGTGACGTGTGTATACGTATGTGAATATGGGTGCATTTGCTGGTCTAAAACTTTAAAAGTGACTCGCAGAAAATTTAATTCACATTATAAAAATTGCTGCTGTATAGTACAATAACAGACATGATAGACTCTCAAGACTTGTTTTCTCAAAAGTTGGTTTGTTTCATGACTTTGATCAGTTATCTGTGACATCAATTTTTAGGCTACTGTAGAATCACGAAGCACTTGTGACCGGTGTTCCGTAATTCTACTGATGATAGGTCAGTGGGTAAGTTACGGCACCAATTTATAATATGTGTGACAGGGTACAGTACCAATTAGAAGATATGTGACAGTCTGAGTTACGGCACCAATTTATAATATGTGTGACAGTGTACGGTACCAATTAGAAGATATGTGACAGTCTGAGTTATGGTACCAATTAGTGTTTATATGTGACAAGGTTTCTTCACTGTGATTATGTTATATCTTCTGTGGTTTATATGTCCATCAAGTGTATTATATCCAACAAGTTATTTAGGTGCTTCCCGCTAGAGATGTGGATTCTTGAGGAACTGCGTCAGGTTCGTTCGTCTCTCGAATGATGTTTTGAAGGTGCTATAGTGGTAGTACTTACTAATATTCTGGTAACTTTTCATTCAGTGTAAAAATCTGCTATCATAACTCGACTGATAGTATAAACAAGGTTTATTTACAGGAATTCATAAATAAACAATTTCAGATGAAATTCAAGTCAATTATTCTTTGTCGTGAATGTAGTTTACCCATATTTTTCTTTTCCTTCTCCACAACCGTATGAGTTATTCAAACATCTCGTGCAACTCACTATCTAGGTAACTTTGACCTTCTTCCACAACTTTTCAGTTCAGGTGGTTGCCCTTTTACCTTCAATATTTTTAAAGATGCTAATCTCTTCTGATGATAAGACTTCAATACCTCTGTAGTTGTTTCTTGGTTTCCTTCCTAGTAAAATATAACCATCAATTCTATCCGTGGACTGAAACAAAGATCGAGATTGTACTTACATGAGTCTTACTATACAGAGTCTATCCTCCCAGTACAGAATAAATATAGCTGCCGCTATTATTCTGTCTTGAATAAAAAGATATCATTTAACTTTACACACAATATACTTCTTTTTCTGAAAACACCTCAAGAAAATTCAACTTAGAAAATGTCTTCGTGGCTCTACGAGAATGAGACAGCTCAAACATGGCTTCTCATCAGCTCACCAGTAGAAACACAACCTTCCCCGAGGTCGTCTAGATGGAACTGCCCTAATGATAATGTTAATTTCTCCTTAGCCCGACAGGTGTTGTGGGCCCTTGTCACCGTCAATGATTTTGATTGGTCTACTAAAAATGTATGACCTTATCTCATTGGCACGTATAATGCCGAGGTAACAAGTCTCACTGTCACACACTCTGATCAGGCACCAATCTCTGCGAGAATTCCATGGCCTTAAATTTGTTTCCTAAATTGTGTTAATACAAATAATATTTTATATTTCTTTAATTTGGCTGGTAGTGTTAGGGAAAATGTACAGTTATTTTGATATATTTTCTCACCGCTAATGCCTCTCTGTCTATTCCAGGGCGACCTCCAAGCAATGCAACAGACCTTGGCTCGGAAATGTAAACAGTCAACTACTTTCACGGTCTGACTCTTTGGGGTCAGCTTGGCTTTAACCGCGAACATGCTTGCTGCTTTTTGTAGAAGACGCTGGCTCTATTAATTGATACTAACTGGAAGATGCCAGATGGGACTACGCTATTATGATGAATTTAAGATGTGAGACACGTTTCTTAGATGAATTCAGTCTGAATCTTCAAGTTAGGATCGTGTTGCGTTGAAGAATTTGTGTATAAATCTGTCATTTAAGACCATGGTGCATAGATGCATGTACTTAAATATCCCATGTTAAGTGAAGAATGAATTTCGGCATACATATTCAACTTACGGTTGTTAACCGGATACATTGTGATCTAAATCTCCAGTTACGGCTCGATAATTCAGGTATAGGAACTCCAGCTTTCAGACAGCGGCTTATGTAACGCCTTATGTATAAACTCTTTCACAGCATCATCCTACACATATCGCACACTGGAAGCGAATCAAGTGCAGCACGGCAGCTCTTCAGCCCAGCAGCTTGGGCTAGTTCATTACATGTGAAAGCTCTTAGTTGTTATCAATCTATACCAGTGTTTCCTAGCCAAGGTTCAGTGCAACGCAGTTGGGCTCCACTGAACATCGTCAGGGGTTCTGCAACACGTCTTGTTATAATTAAATAAATATTTTGAAATATTAAAAAAAATCCAAGTGACCCATGTAGGAATGTTTCTTCACAGTAGATACAACATCTTTCTATGTCAACAACCTATATCCCCTTGAAGAATCGAAACAGCAGAGAAAGAAACTGCTGCTATCGGTTGAGGAAATAAATCTGAGACTATCAAAAGTTCAACAACGAATCCAAGATATGTATACAAACAAACAAGTTCAAGTGAACTTTTTTGTGAATATAGATAAGTTTATTTTGGTTACTTTTGTTTTGGTTTAACAGAAAGACAGTTTGAATAATAGAACAAGCGACCAGAAAAATGCTTCCTTTTATTTTATAATTTAAGCTTTGTTATGTATGTTGTCACGGATTGCCTCCCCTGCTTTGCAGTAGTGGTCCAACAGTAGCCAAAACTCAAGAGTATCTAAATGGGTCGTCAAAGGTGTCTACCTTCGCACAAGATTACTCTTGGCATATATGTAGATAGAAGGTTAATGACGTTTCTACCTTACAGGTTATTTCACAAGATACGTAATTCAGAAGTCAAGAACAGTGCTGCTGAGCACTGAACATTTGTTAACTTATTTCTGTCCGTCGCATTTTGTGAAGAATTTAAGCAATGGTTTTTAGCCCGTTCAAGCCACCAGCTTAGTTAATTCAGCGAATGTCTTCTTATAATGGTATAGCTCTGTTTAGAGGTAAATATATGTCTTGATGTGTATATATATATATATATATATAAATATAAATATAAATATATATATATATATATATATATATATATATATATATATATATATATATATATGTGTGTGTGTGTGTGTGTGTGTGTGGGAAATATTCTGGCTCACACGTTTGCTTTCATACATGTAGTAACTGAATAAACAACCATTGTTTAGTTTTAAAACAACAGGTAACATATTTAATAATCAATTAGTATTAACAGTTTGAAATAAATAAAATGCTGGTGACTTTTATATTGGAATCAAATTTTCTCTTCACAGAGATTTAGGGTGAGGATTTAGTCAGAAAATAATGTCTTTTTTTTTGCTGGTGCCTTTTTTATAAGCATTAAACTGATATACGGGAGTCCTGCAGCTGTGGTTTTCGTCACTTCTTGGTGATGCGGGTACTTCTCTCACAAGAGTGGCGTAGTAACTTCAGTCCTTCGAACCGTCTGATAGCTTGTAACCACGAAAATTGGAAAAATTGGAAAACAAATGCCTCTGCTAAGTACATTTGTGGACTGCCAATTAACAGGCGCATTCTCGCTGCCCACCCACCAATGTTAATCTCTCAGAATAATTAAATTCCCGAGTACACAGTGTAGCTCAGGGAAAATGAATAAAATTCACCATATTCCTCTGGCTATTAACTGGGAAAATGTGTGTGGACAGCGCGAATAATGAATTGTTTGAGTTACAATTAACAAATCGTATATATCTCACAAAATGTTATTCACTTTAGGCACATGTGATGTAATCATCACTCATCACTGCTTCATTCGGAGTCTGGGGTCGAATGGAGCAGTGGGGCATTACTAGCTAGAAGAAATCACCAGCGCTTGCTGTAGTGGTTTATGAATATACTAGTTTCATATGTTGCCAACCTCAACATGTATCCACTTAGCAAGAAAACATGTCAAATTTACATTTGTAAAATAATTTTTACACTTACCCCAAAGTTTTGGGAATACACAATCTCTTCGCGCAGTATAGAATGGACACGAGCAATTTAGGTTATATGCTCTCTGTTACGTTGGGATAAATTAGAGGATCATGCATGGATACACGAATGATAGCAGGTGTTCATTCAGGACAAATATTGTCAGTACACATAACAAAGCCGGTAGGTGAACAGGTCCACGGGAAAAACATGGTTGACATTTAATAAACAAAGTCACTTCACAATGGTCCATCAAACATCAAAAGTACATGGCAATGGATAAGCGTAGTAGATTATCTCTGGTCCGTCAATAAGGTTCAAACGTTAGGCATCTTTAAGTGGCAATAATATAATAATAATACAATCCTCTCATCTCCACTCAATTCTGGCCGTTGTACTAAAGGTTCGGTAATCCACGAAAACCAAAGTAATGCGGCAGAAGCAATCAGTGCAAACCAAATATTAGTTGCCTCATATCTCAAAGTTACTCGTAGTAAATTATGGTATGAACTTCTAGATACGTTTATGAACCATCTTGCACATAACGTGGCAGCCTCCGAGAATCAACAATGCCACAGGATATATTTATAAATCAAGCTCCATTATCCCGGAGCCTCGAAAAATTACATCTCTCTCGGACGCAAACACAAAGATGGAAGCCCAATTAATTTACACACTGAACCCCACGACATGTGACCGAAACGTCACTAGTTGACCGTCGCTCATCACGGGTGAACGCCTCGTGCAAACCGTAGTTTGCCTACAGGCGAACACAATTCCTCACATAAAAATGGAAATGTGCTAGCGTGTAGTAGCATGCCTTACTATTTTGACTGCACCCCAAATCTATCCTTAACATATCACCCCCTTCGCGGTGTAAAAAAAAACAAATTTATTTGTTTTTTTTTCCAATTCAAATATTTCCTATGCGGAAATAGCGGCCAAAATTGATTATATCACAAATATTGGGCCACATCGAAATTAATCTAGTCGCAGTCAGTCTGCATAATGTAACTTATCATTAAATAACATGCTAGATGAATTTGTCATCAGTCATAAACAGTCATATGTCAATAAGTAACAAGTCATATCCAGTCGATATTCCAATGATGTGTCAAAAGAATACATAAATGTATGATCAATGTGAGTTTACGATAAACCTATCAAAGAAATAGCATGCATATATGAGAATAGTATGAGATACATAAAATAAAATAAAACAAAAAATTGAAACCAAAAATTCAAAAATGCATGAATTATAATTTAAAAAAAAATGATTTAGAAAGTTATATCTCTAACTAACAATGCTGTCAAAAATTAAGCTTAAACGCAATTTAAACATGACATGAATCAAAGAAGCAATGCGATATGACATTAATGCAGCTAAAGTACATGAATATCTCACAGAAAGAGAAAAAAAAAAAATAGTACAAGAACGCAAGTATAACCAATTAACACAATTATTCCATTACTTAATTATTCTACTCTAAGTACCTTTTGTACGTTGGCAAGACAAGTAATGTCCAAATCAAACTTGCAATAATATAAGTATACTCCAAACTATCCGTGTCAGGACTAGATTTGTAGCATAATATAGCAATCTTAATTAATGTCAATGTGCATTCCAGAATAATAATATGATGTCGCAGTTAGAAATTGTTCGTGTCTGCAAGTAGTATAACGCTGTTCAATGTACCACTAGTTAAAGTGAATAATGATTATCTCAAAGTCATGAAAATCGCAAATGTTTATATGAATGGTTTGAAAATCCTCTTAGTGTTCATGTATTTATCATCCTTTGTCATAGTGACTAGTAGTGAGTAAACACCATGGCTTCACACATGTGTAATATAAAGTCAACTAACTAAGTCAATATGAATCTTCCAGTTCGAGTTGTGGGCATCTCGATAAAGCATCTGCGACCACATTTGCAGAACCTGGTATTGCCTCGATTTCATACTGAAAAGGTTGAAGCAGGATGGCGAACGGGCTAGCTTTGGGTTCTTGTGATTCGCCTTCTTCAATGAGGAAAGGGATTTCTGGTCTGATTGTATGATGAAAGGGGCGCCCAACAAATACCGCTCCAGCTTGACTACCGCCCAGATAACAGCCAGCAACTCTCTTTCTATCACTGGGTACTTTCTTTCTGCATCATTGAGCTTTCTGGATATGTAGAGGGTTGGATGTAATCTTCCCTCGAACTCTTGCATCAGTGATGCGCCGATACCTTTTGAACTAGCATCTGTGCGGAGATAATAAGTCAGATTTGTATCTGGTAACCTCAAAATTGGTGGCACAGAAAAAATATTTTGAACATAATTTAACGCAGCCTGGCACTCTGGTGTCCAGTGCACGTGGTTCGGTAAGCCTTTTTTAAGCAAGGCAGAGAGGTCTGCAGTGATTGAAGACAAGTTTGGTATAAATTTACTATAATACTGAATCAAGCCGAGAAGACTACGAACTTGCTTCTTAGTAGTGGGCACAGACAATTTTAGGATTTTGGAAACATTCTGTGGCACGGTCTGAAGACAACCGTGACCCACCTTATGTCCCAAGAATGAAATTTCCTCAAAAGCAATAAAGATCTTTGAGGGCTTGGCTGTTAGGTGGTGGAGACGTAAAGTGTCCAGAAGAGAATGTAAACCTAAGAAGTGCTCCTCCCAAGTGGAACTGAATAGACAGATGTCGTCTATATATGTGATTATATCGGACCGATGAGAGAGAATTTTTCTCATCATACGGACAAACGTTGCCGGGGCGTTCATAAGTCCGAAAGGCATTACGTTCCACTGATAAAGACCCTGTTGTGTAGCAAAGGCAGTGAGTGGTTTAGCTCTGTCAGTCAAGGGAACTTGCCAGTATCCCTTGGTAAGGTCAATTTTAGTAAAGAAAAGAGACTTGGCGAGACGAGACAAAAGATTTTCAAGTAGGGGTAAGGGTTCAGCATCGAAGACTGTGATGTTATTCAGCTTCCGGTAATCTACACACAATCTGATATTTTTGTCTTTCTTACGAACGATGACCATAGGTGATGAGTAAGGGGCATTGGAAGGTTCTATAATTCCTAAATTAAGCATTTGTTTTAATTCTTCTTCCACCTGGTGCTGGTAGTGAATAGGGACAGGATAGGGGCGTAGACGAATTGGTCGATCATCTGTAAGGGTGATGTCATGCGAAATGACTGATGTACGCCCTGGGATGTCTGTGAGGACGTCTGGAAAGGATTCTAGAAGATTAGAGACTTGGGAATGTTGTTCAGAAGACAAAGCTGGACAAATAGCAATATCCTTCCATGTCTCAGTCGATTGGAGAGGAAAGACAGGTAAGTTCATGGGAACATCAGGAAAAGCCGATTCTTCCTCCTGAATTACTGAAAGCGCCGAGTAGTGAGTACCAGGTCTAGGGTGGTCATCAACTGCTTGAAAGATGGCTTGAAGATGTTCCGGTCTAGTGTGGAATTCTTTAAGCATGTTTATGTGAAAGGTTCTTCCTTTTCCCTTTTATCTCTAAGGTGTAGTCAACATCAGAAATGCGTGACAACACTTTATATGGACCATTCCAAGCAATTAAAAGTCTATTTTCTTTCCTTGGAAGCAATACAAAAGCTTCATCGCCAGGCAATAGTTGACGTAATCGTCTGTTGCGATTTTGGAACTGGCGTGATCTTGCTTTAGCAGCCTCGGAAGAAGCTGTAGCCAGTTGGCATGCATCTATAATGTTACGCCGGAGGTTAACGACGTATTCATACGATGACTGGATGTCCTCAGTCATCTCTGAGTCTATGAGCAGGTCCTTAATAAGTGACATGGGACCTCGAGGTTGAGCTCCAAACACAAGCTCAAAAGGCGAGAAACCGGTCTGTTCATTCGCTACCTCACGGTATGCGAACAGCACGGCGGGTAAAACCCTGTCCCAATCTTGAGGATATTTCACTGTAACTTTGCCCAATAACTGCTTTAACGTCCGGTTAAGACGTTCCACCATGCCATTGCTCATCGCATGGTAAACACTACTGAGAGACCTGTCGATATTGAGGCGTTTCATAACAGCAGTCATAGTGTCAGATACAAATTGGGTACCTCGATCTGAAAGAAGTTTTCGAGGAAAACCAAGTCTAGAAAAAATCAAGAAAAGGGCATCAGCAACGTCATTAGTGGTGATGTTCTTAAGAGGGATGGCCTCGGGCCATCGAGTGCACATGTCGATACATGTGAGCACATACCTGTGTCCTCTAGCGGACATAACAGGTAAAGGACCGATAATATCTACGGCCATTTTCTCAAAGGGGCGTACAGGTATATCACACGCCTGAATCGGGGCCGTATGATAGGCTCCTCTTGATTTTACCTCTTGACAAATAACGCAAGAGCGACAATATATGGAGGTGTCTCTGGAAATTCCCGGCCAAAAGAAAGAGGACAAAACTCTGGATCGCGTCCTAGAGTAGCCCATATGGCCAGCACAGTGCGAATCGTGTGCATGTTGTAGAATGTACAGACGAAGTTTTTGGGGAACCATCACCTGATGTCTGATTAAAGATGAATCTTTAAAATTCCTAACCAATACATCATTTTTAAGTGTGTACCACTGTTTTTTTTGGTGACAAAACTATCATCAACGTAATCATTATCTTTCACTAATCTAAAGATTTTCTTCAAAGAGTTTTCTTCTCTTTGAAGTTTGATAAAGGATTGTTTGTCTATCTCAGAGTGAACGTGAAAATCGTCCTGAGTTCCAGGACCGGTATCATCATTTTCCTTTTGTGCCTTGGCCTGGGCACGCGTAGTAACTGCAGCAGCAGTTGATAAATTTTGACGTTCCCATTGAACAATTTCTTCGGGTGAGCAATCATTGCTGCCGTGTATCCGGCCAAGTGTGACATCCGCTATTGGGTTCCTTAACAAACACACTTTAACCTTGCCTGTAAAAAAATGGTGAGTGAATATCCACCACGGCTGTGGGATAAAATTCCACTGTACCGCCGAAAGTTACACATTTAACAAAGTCACCCGTTGACTGTCTCACTCCGACAGTCGTGCAACCAGAATCACGGAGTACTGTAACTTGAGTGCCATTCAATAACCCTTTATGAAGCTGTAGTACTCCTGTGCCATCATGTGCTGATGAAGCAGTGACTGCTGGTAGCGGATGGCCACATTTTAATAAGGAAGTCACATTAGACTGGAATAGAGTTTGGCAATCTGGACACTGTGAAGCAGTATCAAAGTCAAACGAACAACATGAAGCTGAATGATTAACAACATTGTTGTCTTGCGCGTTCTCAGGTGTAGAAGCAGTATTTGCTGAGTTGGCATGGTAGTTCGAATTTGCATTATTTCTAGAGCGTGATCTATGTCTCTGATTGTAAAAAGAGTTATTTTGACTCCCGTCATTATTTCTTTGGTTCCTATTGTTGTTTCCTTGATTTTTATAGTCTTGTGACCTATTACGATGTGAATAATTTTGGTTATTGGGTCCCCAGTTATTCCAATTCTTATTATAGTTACCAAAATTATCATTCCTTCTCTCTCCTAAGTTTTGTTGGAAATTACCTCTGTTTTGGGGTGAGTAGTTTCTATATGGTTGTCTACCTCTATATGGTTGTGAGTTATTGAATTTGCTTGGTTTGAAATTCCCATCACAACTGTAGGATCTTTGTCTATAATTGTTGTGGTTCCAAGTTGTAGCTGCGGCAACAGGTAAAGCTTCCTTAATATTGTTGTTACTGACACAAACTCCCGGATGTGCATTACAATATTGCCTACATAATTCCTCCATTGAACTCAAACTTGACGGCTTCCTTTCCTGTAGATATTCTCGCAGTGGTCTGCTCACGGAAGACAAGACTTTGTCTCGCAATAACAAGTCCTTAAGGCCCTCATAATTCTCTTCAATGCCGGAAAGTTGTATCCATCTATTAAATGTTAAACGAGTTGCAGCTACAAACTGTGTAAAATCTTTACCCGTTTCAGGAATCATATGTTTGAACTTCATACGATAACCTTCAGCGTCTAACTGATGAAGTTTTAATAATAACGTTTTAGCAGCATCATAATTGCGTCTATTCGGCCCGTCCAATTGGCACAGAGCAGTTTAGGATTTACCAGTCATGAAATCCATCAATCTTGTACACCAATGAGATCTATCAAGCTTATTTTCTTCACAAACATTTTCATAGCGTTGTAGGAAGGACGAAATATCGTCTATTTCTGGCTTAAACTCAGGCAAACGAAATTTAACAAAACCGCTATCGTGGTTGCTAGAGGAACCTCTACGTTCAGAGTCGTCATTTTGTCTACTCTGATGTTGGACTTTTTGTTCTTCAATACGTAAAGTCGCCATTTTTTCTTCATGTGCAAGCTTTTTCTCTTCTAATTCTTTTTCATGAGCTTGTTGAATCTTTTTCTCCTCAAATTGTCTTTCCAACTTTTTTTCTTCTAATTGCTGTTCTGCAATCCTTTTGTTCTCTTCTGCAAGTAGCTCTGCTTTTCTGAGCTCTCGCTCTTCATACCGTGCATCTCTTTGTCTCTTATTCTCTAGGGCTTCTTGATTTTCTTTGGCATTGAATTCCGCTTTGGCAAAGTCCATTAATTCCTTCGCCTTATAACCATATTCTTGGCCCATAGTAATAAATTCCTGATACTCCATTATTTACTTCTTCAGTATCTTACTATCAATATTATAAATTATGTAATAAATGTATCTCGATTAGTCCGTCTATACCAATTCACTAGCTTTGTGCTTTGCAATATTATCAATGCAAATAGATTCTTAATATTACTAATTAATAACAAAATAGTATAGTATGAAAGACCAACAGTAGTAAAGATACGAGGGAAAAGAGAAAGAGAGCAGAGAGAGAAAAAAAATTATTATAATGTACAAGAACAGAATTGATGGAACTAAAAAAAAAGACAAGTACAAGTGACCAAGGCAATGTAATAACAGCAGCAAGTAAACGAAAAAGAATGCAAATGGGAAACTAAGGAAAAACAACAAATAGAACCGACTTACTGCTTTGAAAAAATACAGGACAGGACCTGTAACAATATATATAAATGTAACCAAGTGATAGAAGGTTAGACTAGCATCACGAACAGAATGGTTGTCAACTAAGGAGAAGAAAAACAAAACCAGCACACAACAAGAACTGACAATTAGCAGGACGAAGCAGCACAGCTAAACAATTTAGGTCACACTAAACAGGCAGTGAACCACATCGGTGAGATAAACTCGAGCCGGAAATTTCACTGCTTGAGAAATGTAAGCAAAAGCTATAGAAATATCTGCTAAGCGGTCATTTTCCAATGACGTGTCGTTAACAACAGATGTGTACAAAGATATAGAAACGAAGAAAACAAATAACATAGATATCAAAAAGGCTTAATCCACGGCAAAGTTACAAGAGTGTAATACACAGGCACTTATCTTATCGCAATCCGATCAGATGCAAGTTCGGAAAAAGGTGTCAACACTAGAAAACGCTGTCCCTCCATATAAGTGAAGCACGATAAAAATGTAAACAGTACACGGTCTCCGTCAAATGGGCATCATGAACTGTGTAGATCTTGAAACGTTGTGTTGACTTGGTACAAAGTAACTTGATATCACCGTGGCATAGACTTGAAACTTGAAAGAATCTTACAAACGTTGTGATGTAGACTGGAACACGAAGTAAACTTGCAAACCGGTTGGTTTGAAATTGTTATCTTGAACGTTACAGCGAACAATAGGACATTGAAACTGGAACATTGGATATGCGCAGTGGCAGCGTTCGTTATCCAACTGGACCCGTTGATAATGACTGAGTTCACGAAGCGGTGTGTTCACAATAACACGCTGAACATGAGTGGCGATCGCATATACAGATTAAATGTCAGCTGTATTTTTGCAAAGTACGAAGGTATACTTGCTTACGTGAATTTGAAAACTATGTCCTGATGAAAGTATCGATTCGATACCATACTGGCTCACCAAATTATATGGTGTTACGTTGGGATAAATTAGAGGATCATGCATGGATACACGAATGATAGCAGGTGTTCATTCAGGACAAATATTGTCAGTACACATAACAAAGCCGGTAGGTGAACAGGTCCACGGGAAAAACATGGTTGACATTTAATAAACAAAGTCACTTCACAATGGTCCATCAAACATCAAAAGTACATGGCAATGGATAAGCGTAGTAGATTATCTCTGGTCCGTCAATAAGGTTCAAACGTTAGGCATCTTTAAGTGGCAATAATATAATAATAATACAATCCTCTCATCTCCACTCAATTCTGGCCGTTGTACTAAAGGTTCGGTAATCCATGAAAACCAAAGTAATGCGGCAGAAGCAATCAGTGCAAACCAAATATTAGTTGCCTCATATCTCAAAGTTACTCGTAGTAAATTATGGTATGAACTTCTAGATACGTTTATGAACCATCTTGCACATAACGTGGCAGCCTCCGAGAATCAACAATGCCACAGGATATATTTATAAATCACGCTCCATTATCCCGGAGCCTCGAAAAATTACATCTCTCTCGGACGCAAACACAAAGACGGAAGCCCAATTAATTTACACACTGAACCCCACGACATGTGACCGAAACGTCACTAGTTGACCGTCGCTCATCACGGGTGAACGCCTCGTGCAAACCGTAGTTTGCCTACAGGCGAACACAATTCCTCACATAAAAATGGAAATGTGCTAGCGTGTAGTAGCATGCCTTACTATTTTGACTGCACCCCAAATCTATCCTTAACACTCTCGAACCACTTGGTCTGGAAATTTTGAATCCCTTTTATGACGGGTGAATCTGCGAAACACTTGATCTGGGAAAGTTTCTCTTATGACAAGTGATCCAATTCCTAGGTTTCCAATCTTCGTATTTTAAGTCCTGGTCCCTTAAGTTTTTAAGTCTCTGTATTTTTAAAGATGGGCTTATGTTTTAAGGTTTTACGTTTCTCAAATACTTCGATCTGTCACTTATAATATAGGAATTCTGTCCGATGTCTCTTTTGCTTCTCGGAGTCGCTCATATGACGTGCGCTGCAGTCTCTCTGTTCTGTGTCTCTGATTTCATACATTGTATGTGCAGTTCTCAGTTCACATCACATATGGTGCTTCCGTCGGATGTTCAAATAGGATCCATAGCTTATTCCGGCTTCTTACTTTAATCCAATCGTAAGCTCTTTGGCACTGGGTTGGGGTGTCTAATTTCAAAATATCCCCCACATGTTTTAAAATATTTAATTTAATATTCCAACTCGTGACCTCTATCAACTAGTGCGGTAATATTTCCGCCGGCATCTTTATGCAACTCACACAAACAAAACTGTGAACTATCTTGGCTAATTCCTTCCGCCAAGATGTCTACCCAGACAGATTATCTGTAACAACCACCAGTGATTGGCCCACAGAAACGATAAGTGCATCTACTCTCTGTGTAATCTGCCAGACAAAAAGCCACAGACATCGGCAACCCAGACAGACAATCTTGGGTTCTTTTCATGTTGATCGGCGAGACCGTGTTGTCACAGCTTTTCACCTGGGGTCAAATGTTGGACCGGCGTGTTTCAAAAGATGGTCAGACTGAGAGAATAGATAAGCCTATGACCATGACCGGTATAATTACCTGGTATTATCACATTTCCCTTGCGGAATGTAAACAATTCTGCGTGTAAAGCAGATACATCCGTAGGGAAGTAGAGTGTTAGAGACTTCATTCTACTGATCCAACATAGAGAATAAAAAAGAATGAAAAGGCATGATTTATGCCATATAAAAGCGATTGGTTAGAAAAATGAAGAAAAAAGAAATGATACTGTCGTAGGAATGATCATGTTCAGACGTTCTGTGACATATGTGTGTTTATATATATATATATATATATATATATATATATATATATGATAGGAAACTCTTTACAGAGCGATACAACAGGAAGCAATCTGATCATCAGAAGAAGTCCCCCCATCCGACAAGTGTTTCGGCTCAATTACTCCTTTACACTCTAAGGGGGGCGGGCCCACTTGGGTCGTGACTCCCAAGCGTCTCAGCTTCCTGTTGTCTTGTATCAAAAATGAACCCATTTCACTTATGGTAGCAACTTTTAAATCCGCAACGCCAGCCGTGGAGGCAATTGTGAAAGTAACAAAGAGAAGACAAATTATTCCGTTTCTTTCCGTCGCCCTTCACAACTAAGGACACACACTGAGACACTAGCGCGCAGCCGACGAGCTGCGCGCCGCAAGCCACTGAAATTATGTACCTGACACTCCCTATAGTGTACATCGCCTGTTGCCCCAGAGTCGCAGCTCTTTCACTAGTACACCAAAAAAAAACTCAGCGTTGTGGACTTAGAAAAATTTTGGTGTTTTCTGTACCGCAGCGTTTATTATCACGATGTCCATCGCCCATTGCGGTTGTTCCACAGCCAGCCTGATGCCTTTTCGGCAGTTTCACTAAGCCTCTTTAGTGCCCTTATTCTAGACTGTCCCTTCAGCCCCAACAGTTTCAATAAATCATACACTGATGCAGCAACAAGCCCTCTTGCGCCCACTTCAACCGCTATGACCCTATATATTAATTAAGTCTATCCGTTTTTTCCTGGATGCGTTGATGTGAATGTGCTAGTAGTGCAATGTCATCTGCATATTCCAGATCTTCCAATGTAGAAAATGTTGTCCATCTTATTCCTCTTGGGCTGCCCTCTGTTGTCTGGCGCATCACCCAGTCTATGACTGTCAAAAATAGAGTAGTTGATAAGGGGCACCCCTGTCGTACTCCTGTCTTCACCTCAAAGGTTAGGTTGCTCTGCCCAACACTACACGTAAAGTTGGCATAGAGGCTTTTTATGATTGACACTATGCAGCTTGGAATTCCATAAGCCCTCAGTATTTTCCATAAACTGTCCCTATGTATGCTGTCGAAAGCCTTTTCAAAATCAACGAAATTAATGTAAAGCTGTCTTTGCCATTCTGAGCACTGCTCTATAATGTTCCATATCCCGTGTGGTTTCTGAAGTGTCTAGGGAAATAAAGTAAGAATATGACAACTGTGCCGTTTATCGTACACGGTAGGAAGCTACTAATATTAAATTGTGTATAGGACTTGCAATCTCATATTGTATAACACATTGCTACAGCAATCACCACTACAAGTGCAGGTGATTTCACGTAGGCTTCCTTTAGGGGCCCTCTGCAGTGGGGAATTTATGCCCCATAAGAAGCGGAAAATGAGAATTCTAACACTAATTATCAGTTGTGTAATGGCGTTCTTGGCTGTCAAGGGTTTCCACAGTCAAGGGGTCCAGAGGTTGTGAGAAATTATACTAGATGTGTTTCCATGAAAAGAAAAAGTTGAGAAACATTGATTTCAGTTACTCCGCTGCAGTTGTAACAATTTCTGAATAAGATGTATGTGCTGAGTTAAAATTGCTGTGACATAGATAAACACCATTTTGTATGTGTGTCAGCGTGGGCGTTCACATTATGAAATCCTCTGGGAGACTGTGTAATTTTGGTCTGTTACGGTCAAACCAAAGCTACCAATTAATCCATTTTGAATCCAACAAATTCTACAAGTCTTGCAGAAATTATGTGAGGACAGCAAACCATAAGTCAGAAGAGTTCAGGACCACCACTGGTGTAAGACAAGGTGATATCCTATCACCTTACCTCTTCATACTCCTTATGGACGATGTCATCAAGGCATGTAAGGAGAGAACAAGAAAGTATTCAGTGGGGTACTGGAAGATGAGACAGGTCTATATTTCGGAGCTGGCATTTGCTGATGATGTTGCCCTGATTGCTAAATCAGAGGCACATCTCCAATCCAACCTGCAAGTCTGGAAGGAAGAGCTGGAGAAGAGAGGGATGGTCATAAGCAGCTCTAAAACAAAATCCATGGTGATATCACGAGAAGAAAGAAAACATCAGATTAAGATGGGAGAACAGGTCCTGGAGCAGGTCGACCACTTTAAATATCTCGGAGCTATTATAGACCGAAAGGGAGGCATCAAAGAAGAGTTGGCCACTCGAAAAGCAGCGGCTGGGAGACTTTTTCAGGCTATAAATCGTGCATTCCTCAGCAAGAAAGAGGTTGGTAAGAAAACGAAGATTTCTGTATACCGCTCCACCTATGTCCCAGTCTTGACATATGGATGCGAGTCGTGGGCAATGACTACAACCCACAAAAGCCAGATCCAAACCTCAGAAATGAGGTATCTGAGGAAAGTGGTTGAAGTAACAAGAAGAGACATGGTCCGCAACCAGACGATCCGTCAAGGCCTAAAATTCCATCCGCTGCAGACCCAAATAGAACAGTCCCAACTAAGATGGTTTGGCCATGTCTGCAGAATGGGAGAAGATCGGCTACCACGACAAGCATGGGAAACAAAGAGCCAGGGATCCAGACCTCCAGGACGACCCAGAGTCCGCTGGGAGGACAACATTAGACAATCTTTGAAGGACCGAGGACTAGAATGGAACCAGGCCAGGAAGAAGACAGCTGATAGAATGGTCTGGCGCTCTCTCTTCCAAACCTCTACACCTCACGATAGAAGGGGAACGACTAAGTAAGTAAGTAAGAATCCTACAAATTTGAAGCCCCAACTCCAGCTTCCACGGACATCGATGTATCAATAATACACGTATATAGTATAGTCAAACTTTCTTCTTCTTCTTTGATCCTTAGCCGCCGACCGTCAAATCAGTCAGTGGCCATCACGCCTAGTAGCGTCTTGTAGGGCAACAACAAATTGATTCCACTTTGCTCGGTCGGTGGCCATCCTTCGTACAGTGCCCCAGCTCTGGTTCATTCTTTGCATCTCAGCCTCCACAGTCCTCCGCCAGGTTGTTTTTGGTCGACCTCTCTTTCGTTTTCCTTCAGGGGTCCAAAGCATAGCTGTTCTTGTGATGGCATCGGGGTCTCTTCTGAGGACATGACCAACCCAGCTCCAGCGTCTGCCAGCTATGATGGTGTGCATGTCCTCTTGCTTGCTACGAGTAAGCAGATCTTGGCTAGTGATGGTATTTGGCCAAAAGATTCGGTGAATTTTTCTTAGGCATGTTGTGTGAAAAGAGGACAATTTCGACATTTCCTTCTCCGTAACTCTCCAGCATTCCGCACCATAGAGAAGCACAAAAAGCACACAGCTCTGATATAATCTTAATTTTGTGCTTGTGCTGTAGTGGGAGGACTTCCAGATGTTGTTTAGGCTAAAGAAGGCTGTTCTTGCCTTATTCATTCTGATGTTGATTCTTTGCCTGCCCCGCCGTCTGATGTTACTATGCTTCCTAGGTATGTCAAGGTATCTGTCTGTACCAATTGCTGATTCCTTACTGATATGGGCTCAGGGTTGCTCACATTGAGCGTCATGTCCTCAGACTTCTTTAAATTGATATTCAAGCCCACCTGCTGGCTAAACTTATTAAGTCTATCCGTTTTTTTCCTGGATGTGTTGATGTGAATGTGCTAGTAGTGCAATGTCGTCTGCATATTCCAGATCTTCCAATGTAGAAAATGTTGTCCATCTTATTCCTCTTGGGCTGCCCTCTGTTGTCTGGCGCATCACCCAGTCTATGACTGTTAAAAATAGAGTAGTTGATAAGGGGCATCCCTGTCGTACTCCTGTCTTCACCTCAAAGGTTAGGTTGCTCTGCCCAACACTACACGTAAAGTTGGCGTAGAGGCTTTTTATGATTGACACTATGCAGCTTGGAATTCCATAAGCCCTCAGTATTTTCCATAAAATGTCCCTATGTATGCTGTCAAAAGCCTTTTTCAAAATCAATAAAATTAATGTAAAGCTGTCTTTGCCATTCTGAGCACTGCTCTATAATGTTCCTGAGAGTGAATATATGATCTACAATCTCCTGTTCTTTCTAAATCATGATTGTTCTTTCCTCAGTTTGTGGTCTACTGCCTTTGAAATTCTCTGTATAATTATCCTGCCTAGTATTTCGATTACGGAAACAACAGCAAATGGATTGATTTGCCATTGCCCTAAAGACGCCAATAGGCGTGATGGGAAACAATGGCAAAGAAAACCTATCTGCTGTTGCCCTAAGACGCCACTAGGCGTAATGGCCACTGACTGCTTTGACGGTCGGTGGCTAAGGACGGAAGAAGAAGTATTTTGCTGGGAACTGAGAGAAGAGTGATTCCTCTCCAATTATTACAGTCTGCAAGATCTCCCTTCTTGGGCAATTTGACAATTATTCCTTTGTTCCACTCTGATGGTGTTGTCCCCGTTTTCCAGACTTGTGCAAATAGTGGTTCTAATAGTTCTGCTGCTAGCTCAGGGTCTGTCTTAAATAGCTCTGCATTAAAGTTATCATGGCCCGGAGCTTTGCCGTTCTTTAACCCTTTAATTGCTGTGATGATTTCTTCTTTTCGTGGAATGTCTGTAGGCCCTATTCACATCTAGATCGTTTTCAGCTTCAGGAACATTCAGTTGTGTCTCTGGTGGTTCCTTGTTCAGAGTTTCTCTGAAGTGCTCTGCCCATCTTGTTTCCTGTCCCTCTGCTGTCGATATGAGATTACCTTGCTTATCTCTTACTAATGTAATATTGTTTGCACCTCGTTTTCCGCTGATGAATTTAGTTATTTTGTATACTGTGCTTTGTTCATTTCTCAGTGCTGCCTCCTCTGCCTGTCTTGCAAGATCGTCTAGGAAATTCCTTTTGTTGGCTCGGGTTTGGCGTTTAACTTCCTTGTCCAGCTGACTGTACTGTTCGCTATATAGTTGCTTTAACCTGGGGGACTTCGCTTCTGTTTTCTTTCTTTTCATTTCCTTTTTCATCGTTATGGTGTTTAATGTTTCTGGTGTTATCCAGTCTTGCTTCTTCCTTTCCTGGAATCCCAAGCATGATTTGCTGCTTTCTTTGTATATTGTTGAAATGGTTTTGAAATTCTGGTCTATATCATCAGTCAATGTCTTTTCCTGACTTTTGGCAAATTGATATCGTTTCTTTATGTCGGCCGTAAAAGCTTTTCTGGTAAGGGAGTCCTTCAATTTGCTGATGTCAAACCTTTTCTGTGTAGTTACAATAGTCAAACTACTGAATGAAAAAATTGCCTAGAAAAATCAAAAACAGCCAATAAAAGCTGGGGTTGATTGCCACGTCCTGTAAAGGATAAGCAACTAACTATAGTATAGTCATCACCTAAGTCATTGGCAGAAATGGCATAAATGCTCTTTTGTTTTATCTTTACCAATGAAACACTTAAGTACAGCTAAACTCAAATGAGCATGCTCATAGATGAAGAAAGATGTCTTCAAATTGAACAGTAAAATTATGGTATTTACGCTAACTGCGTGAAAGATAACGAAGAAAACAAAAATAAGTGATGGAACGTGCTTTTATACCTGAAGCTCATTAATCAGATTAAGTATGCTGGCTGCAGTCTTAGGTTGCAACCACGTAACGCGTGATATTATCATACAACAGTACAGGAGTGATCTAAAATCCTATAATAAAAAAGTGTTTTAAAAAATCAATTGATGCACACTGCGATGAATCCTATCATAAAAAAGTGTTTAATTAAAAAGCCAAATGGATGCATGTAATCAAATATCAATAACACATAAGGAAGGGAAACCCGAGGCCTGTAAATAATCAAATATCCCATGTTAAGTCAAGAATTTCGTTATATATATATATATATATATATATATATATATATATATATATATATATATATATATATATATATATATATATATATATATATATATATATATATCAAAGAATTTCAATATATATATATATATATATATATATATATATATATATATATATATATATATATATATACATATATATATACATATATATATATATGGGAGCGTTCGATTGATAGAGTGGTTAGAGCTTTGGTCTCTCGAGGCGAAGGTACCGGGTTCGAAACATAGTGGCCTCACGCTCCAGTCTACCGAGCTGAAAATAAGTACGTACATGACTCTGATCTTGAG
The DNA here is from genome assembly GCA_024509875.1 of Oreohelix idahoensis. Lineage (NCBI taxonomy): Eukaryota > Metazoa > Mollusca > Gastropoda > Stylommatophora > Oreohelicidae > Oreohelix > Oreohelix idahoensis. The sequence continues at coordinate 830,897 of JAMPIV010008522.1, forward strand.
CTAGGAAAAGCAATGGCAGCGAGGAATGAAACGTCACCCCGCCTCTCTAAGCTGGACTTAGTACAGAGACGACTCTAACACTTTACTTCCCTACGGCAGTATCTGCTATGGGACTACCTTGACCTTCTATATGCTCCAGTGTCCAGAGCAGAATGGTATACTTTTCCAGAACGTCCTGTCTAATTTTCTGGTTCTTCTAACGAAGACAAAAACTGAGATTCGATTCTGAGGATTGAGAAACACTGCGGGAGCGACTCATGAACTCCGTGTTGGTTCTCGTGCCTGTTTTCTCGTTTCCGCCAATATTAGTTTATATTGGGCCACCGAGATTCAGACTGAAAGCTGGCGTCACGTTTCTGCATATTAACAATACTATTTTCAAATACATTCAGCGCCTTGTGTAGGTTCTGAATTGTCAATAGGTCCACCATAGTCCTAGACTGTTGTACAGATACCGAGATGACCTCTTCTTTACACGAATGGTGCGCACTGTGGATTCTTATTCTTTGGTTCTTGGCCATTGACTGAAGAAACATTCAATAACCATCACGCCTGGTGGCAGCAACAAACTTTCTCCACTTTGCTGGGTCAACAGCCATCCTTCATGTGGTGTCTCAACTCTGGTTCATGTTCAACATCTCTGCCTCCAAAATTTTCCATCAGGTGGCTTTTGGCCATCCTTGCTTTCGCTTTCCTTCTGGAGTCCATATCATGGCAGTTCTGGTGATGTTGTCAGGGTCTCTTCTCAGGATGTTAAGTTGCTCTGTACAACACTGCATGTGAAATTAGCAGTTTTAACGTTGGAGACCATGCACTTAGGAATTCCATAAACCCTCATAATTCTCCATTGACTGACCATTTATATGCTGTCAAATGCTTTTTCAAAGTCCACAAAATTATTATACAGCTGCCTGTGCTATTCTGAACACTGCTCTATTATGTTTCTGAAGGTGAATATATGATCTACACATTGTCTGGTTCTTCTGAATCCTGCTTGTTCAATCCTCAGTTTATGGTCTAGTGCACTTGAAATTCTTTGAATAATTATTCTGCCCAATATTTTACTGGTAACTGATAGGAGAGTAATTCCTCTCCATTTGTTGCAGTCAGTGAGGTCACATTTCTTTGGCAATTTAACAATTATTCCTCTGATCCACTCTACTGGTATTGTCTCTGTTTGACAGATATGTGCAAATAATGGTTCTAATAGCTCTGCGGCTAATATAGGATCTGTTTTAAAAAGCTCTGCATTTAGGCCGTCATGGCCTGGAGCTTTTCCGTTCTTCAACCTTTTGATAGCTGTGATGATTTCTTCCCTACGTGAATTATATTTATTTATAAATAGATAATTTTCAGCCTCTGGAATGTTCATTTGTGATGTTTTATTTAATGTTTCTCTGAAGTGTTCTACCCATCTTGCTTCTTGTCCCTGTTCTGTGGTGACGAGATTTTCACTCTTGTCTCTCACAAGTGTAATGTTGTTTGCGTCCTGTTTTCCATTGATCGCTTTTGTTACTTTGTACATGTAACTGGTTGACTCCCCTTTGCTCTGCAGTGGTGGTCCAGCAATGGCCAAAACCTAGAGTATCTAATGTGGGTCTTTAAAGGTATCTACCTTCGCACAATATTACTCTTGGCAGAGATCCAAATAGAAGGATGATGATGCTTCTACCTTGAGGGCATATTTACAAGATATTCGGAAATCAAGAACAATGCTTAATGTGTCGTAGCATAATTAACTTATTGTCTGCCCGACAACTTTTATGAAAAGATATATTGAATGATTTAGCTTGTTCAAGGTCCAAACTGATTTAATTCAATGAAATCTTAATTTAGTAGCTTTGTTTTAAGTGTATTTAAGGTGACAGAGACATACGGGTGCAGTACACTCAAATGGATTAAATTAACTATAAATTTGTATATATACAAATAACAAATTTAAAAATCAATTATATTTAACAGTATAAAATGAATAATTCTTTTGAAAAAAGGTAATCATCACAACGTGATGTTATGGATATTGAGGGAATTGTCTGAAAGTTCACTTGGCAGCTTTTAAGTTTGTACTTAGCTGCCAGTAAGTTTGTTGGTTTCTGCTCCAGTTGATGTTTGGTTCTTTGCAGGTTATGGACTGATTCACTCTCGTCACTGATCAAGTCTGGAGGTTGTGACACGTTCCAAGAAATATCAGGGAGTAATCACGAAGCTGGTCCAGCGTCTTCAAGACCCGTCTGATGATGGTGTCTAGCGTTGACAGCAGGCTACTTATACCACCCACTTAGTTCCAGAGATAGTACCCTCAACTGGTACCACCGACCCAAAAATCACTTTGGGAATATTGACTCAGGGCTCAGAGAAATAGTTAAGACAACTTGTTTAAGATGCCTCTTACACGCGGTCTGGGGTATTACTTTACACTAGGTTCCCACTCTGACTTTGTGTTCAGATTCCTAGGATTCCGGCTTTCCGTGTTAATGTAGGTAGAATTTTCCTGGGATATAAGACCACAAGATGCTCAATCAAGATCCGGTCCGATAAATGGAATCCTGTCACGGGTTGCCTCCCCTTAGCACTGCAGAAGTGGTCCAAAAGCACTTGGAACTGATGTGGGTCTTCAAAGGTGTTTACTTTTGCACAAGATTACTCTTGGCAGAGTTGTAGATATAAGGATAATGATGCTTCTACCTCATGGGAGTGTTCACAAGATATTCAGAAAAGCGAAAACAATGCTGCATTGGCTGAGCACGTTAACTCTAGGATCTGTCGACAACTTTTGTGAAGGATTAGGTAATCTTATAATAGCTCGTTCAAGCCCCCTAGCTGAGTAAATTCAGCGAATTTCCTCTTATTATTATTTAGTAGCTCTGATTGAGTCTATTTAAGAAATTGTATGAGACATAAGGATACAACACATTCAAAATGATTAAATCATTTAAATTTTGATAGAAATAAATAACAAATTTAATAGTCCCTCAGGTTTAACAGTTATTAAAAATTGAATATTCCTTGGGACCCAAAGATGCAGCAATAGTGAATGCAGTCAGCGACCCATAGCTTGACTGCTTGCATCAGGATCAGCGAACCAGAGCTGGTCAAGACCGTACTCCACCTCCACGTGGTGGTCCTGAAAACAGTCTGCAGCAGTGCAGTCTGGCTGAGCGAGTACGGATCGCAGAGCGAAGGCAAACCCGGTCCCAAAAAATGCCGTGCTGAAGTCGGATGTGTCGACCGAAAGGTGCAGATATCACAGCTACGGCGTAAGCAGACACAACGCAACCACCGTCCTTTTCAGAGCGAATGAGGAAGAAGAAGAATATTCCTTAACAAAAATTGATCATCATCAAATGATGTTAATGGGGAATTATATAAAGGGACGTTTCACTTATTAGCTTTTATTTGACAACTTAGCTGCCAATGAGGTTTCTGCTCCCGCTGGTGTTTTGTTTTTGTTCTTCGGAGATAGGTGACTGGATTGCTCACGTTCCTGGTCAAGATTAAGAGTTGCAGCACGTTCCACTTAAAATCAGGGAGTAACTGCAAAGCTGGTCCCGCGTCTCTAAGACCCGCCTGATGATGGTGTCTAGCTACACTTTCATTGCATTTAGAGTGAATATGTTTTACATTTACACTGGTTGAAAATATTGAAACTTTCATTACATTTAGAGTGAATATGTTTTACATTTATACAGATTGAAAAGGATAATAATATAACAAGTATGTACATCATTTCTTTCATCATTCCGTCCCTGCTCCATTTGCAATTTTGGACTACCTCTGCTTTTGGTTCTTTATAAGAAACTCGCAATAAAGCAGTCACCAGTCCTGGCAGTAGTGGTTCATGCAATCATCATTCTAAATGCTGAGGTTCATTCATAACCCTCAACTGCCAAAGGAGCATAGGCCTTCATTAAACACATGCCAAGTCCTCCTGTCACGTGCCATCATCTCAAGTTCTTTCCACGTTCTCCTTATCGTTTTCATCTCTGTTTCCAGCTCTCTTCTCCATGTGCTTCTTGGTCTCCCTCTGCCTCTCTTGCCCTGGGGGTTCCAGAACAAGGACTGCCTTGTAATGCTATCAACAGGTTTCCTCAGTGTGTGTCCTAACCATAGCCATCGTCTTCTTCTCATCTCTTGTTCCACTGGCACTTGTCTAGTTCTTGTCATCAGTTCCACGTTGGTAACCTTGTCATACCATTTTAATCCCTCTATTCTACGCAAGCACCCATTTATGAAAGTCTGTAGCTTTTTGGTTGTTGTCTTTGTTGTTCTCCATGTCTGAGAGCCATACAATAGGACTGACTTCACATTTGAGTTGAAGATTCTTATTTTTGTGTTGGATCCGATTTCCCTTGATCTCCATATATTTCCCAATGCAATGAAAGCTCCTCTTGCTTTTTGTATTCTTATTTTGATATCACTGTCTGTCCCTCCAACTTTGTCTATATTGCTGCCAAGATATGTGTACGATTCTACATCTTGTATTGGTTCTTCTTCAAGTTCAACCCTGTTATCATTACCTGCATTTATTCTCATTATCTTTGTCTTTTCCCTGTGTATTTTCAGACCCAATTGCCGTGACCTCTCATCGAGTGTTTTCAATTTGTCCTGCATCTGATTACGGTTATGGGACAGAAGAGCCAAGATCAGCAAAATCCACATCAGCCAACTGCTTAGTCAGAGTCCATTGGATTCCATTTCTGTTGTGTGTTGTTGATGTTCTCATAACCCAGTCTATTGCTAATAAGAAAAGAAATGGAGACAAGAGGCATCCCTGTCGCACTCCTGTTCTTATCCCAAATGGTTCTGTAAGCTGTCCGTCATGAAGAACTCTGCATGTCATGTCTTCATATGTTTTCTTTATTAAATTAATGATCTTCAGGGGAACTCCATAATGCCTCATCAATTTCCAAAGTGATTCTCTGTAAACACTATCAAATGTCTTTTCGTAGTCCACAAATCCGATGTATAATGGTGAATTCCATTCCAGATTTTGTTCAACTATTATTCTCAAAGTGGCTATCTGGTCTGTACAGGATCTGTTTTGTCGAAAACCTGCTTGTTCATCTCTCAGTTTCTTGTCTATGGACTCTTTTAATCTGTCAAGGATAATCCTATTTAATACTTTTCCTGGCACTGATAGTAACATTATTCCTCTATAATTTGTGCACTCTTGTAAATTTCCTTTCTTAGGCAACTTAACCAGATATCCTTCCTTCCATTCTGCTGGTATCTCTTCCTTTTCCCAGACTTTACCAAATAATTTATATAACATCTCTGTAGCCGTGTCGATATCTGCTTTGATGGCCTCTGCTGGAATGCCATCAGGTCCAGACGCTTTTCCATCTCTTAGAAGATTTATGGCTTTCTTTATTTCTTCCTTCGTTGGTCTTTCACCGTTTATTTGTAGCTCTTCTTCTGCTGGCTGGATGTCTGGGGGGTTTTGTGGAGCTGGTCTATTGAGAAGTTCCTCAAAATAATCTGTCCACCTCTTCATTTGCTCTTGTATATTGCTGAGCAGTTTTCCATTCTTGTCTTTTATGAGGCAAATTGTTTGCTTGTATTTCCCTGTCAGCTTCTTTGTGCTGTTATATAAGTTTATAAACTAATAAAACGGTATTGAATCAGTTTTACAAATAACAGTTCACATGAGACAAGGTCTCATGTGACCTTGTCTCGTGTGAACTGTTATTTGTAAAAATGATTCAATACCGTTTTATTAGTTTATAAACTTATATTCCTTACCAGTTTTACAGCAGCCCCTTAATTTATTTACTTGTGCTGTTATACAGTTCTCTCATATTTCCTTTTACTGCTGCATCTTCCGCCTCTCTTGCCAACTCCTCAATATACTTCCTCTTGTCTCTTTTGATACTTCTTTTAACTTCTTTGTTTGCTTCTGTGTACACTTCTTGAGCCTTGGCTTTGGAACTATTGGTTTTGCTTGTGTTTAAAACTGCTTTCTTGTTTTTTCTGTATTTTATCTTATTGATGGTTTCTGTTGTTATCCATGCTTTTTGTTGTCGTTCTCTTTCCCCCAGTATTTCTTCACATGTCTCATTCCATACCGTTTTGATTTGCTGCATTAGTTGGTGCATAACATCGGATGACATTTACATTTATTTTCTATTTAGCTGTTTTAAAAGTATCTGTTATTATTCTGGGTCCAACGGCTTCCCATTCAATGAGTGCTTTATGTGCTTCTTTAGATAACATAAGAGCTACCCCTTCACTGTGGTGTGAACTTTCGTCTTCATGTCCTGAGGACAGCACCAATTTACCTGTGATGAGTTTCTTCCTGTCTACCCCCTTCCACTTTGTTTCACACAGTCCCACAACCTCGATTTTATATTCCCTCATTTCTGCTGCTACTTGTGCCACTTTCCCTTGTTCGTTTAATGTCCGAACACTCCAGGTGCCAAATCTGGAAGTTCTCCTAGAAGAAAGAAGGTTAGTCAGTAACACTGACTCTTTTCGGCTTTCTCTGTGTTGCATCATACGCCTCCCTGCGAGAGGACCTTCCCCTGTCTTGGATGGCTGTGTTTTATTTTCCTTAACTGACTTGTCCATGTTTGTTGAAGTTTTTTGTGGTTTAAACTTTTTACAGGATGGGGTAACCGGCCCCATGCCCAGCCCTCCTTAGTCGCTTTCTACGACATGCTTGGCAGGGAACAGTGTTACTATTCTTTGCTCCCCTTTCGGGCCCCGGTAACACACGGGTGAAATGCTGAGGTTGCCAGCCTCAAGTGACTTCGACATCTACTAGCAATTTTCTCATATTAATATTCACGTATTAGTTCACATGTTAATAAAGAAAAAATATAGAATTCATATTGTACAACTTACGCCAATCTTTAGGCTCACAAACTGCTGGCTCAGATAAATAGAGGCACTTTTAGAGACATCTTACATTTGGTCTGTGGTGTTGTTACTTTAAAAATAAGTTTCCTGAGATTCCGGTTTTCCGAGTTAAAATGGTAGTTTTTCCTGGGCTTTAAGTCCTGAGAATGTTCAAACAAGGTCCGGTCTGATAAATGAAAGCTGATCTTAGTCCTTACTCTGGCAAAGTCTGGTTGTCTTCTTGGCGCGAGTGAATTTTCACAGTGCTTTAAACTGGCTAAAGTGTCAGGTTATATTCCCTGTCTTCCCCAGCATTTGTTTGTTACGATGTTAAGCAGGGCTCCAATAGGAAGGGGTGTTGTGCCTTCATTCCGAGTGTCAGCCAATCGTTTTAAAGATACGTGTTTTGTGGGGTAATTCAAATTATTTCATCATGGACATTTCTGCGCGTTACTGCAGAGGTTATGTCTCCCAAATATGGAATGAAAACATCCGATCATTCTCTCGGCAATGTTTACAAATAATTTCTTACATCTGCCCAGACTATTACAACATTTCCGCTCAGGTGTGTCCGACTGATAAGTACATGTCTGTAATATGTCCACAGACGGGTAATTTATCGCCCGCACGTTTTAGGTAAACCCAACGCTCGGTCGCTGCCCTGCGCATCTGGGTTCATGACGAATTATCACTGAGAGGAGTGTAAGATGATATGAAAGTACTAAATATCTGCTTGATAGCAGAGAAAGAAAAGAAAAGTTCCGACTGCGGACATACAGGTAATTTAGTACACACACAAAAATGTACCTAAATACTGCCGTAGAGGAACGGAGATCGACCCAATAATTATGTGACAAATCCTTATCTGATTCCTTACTTTGGCTAGCTGGCTGCCTTCTTGACGAGGTGACAACAAAATTTTTATCCAGGTAAAAAGACATGACGAATTATTACAGGAAGAAGTGTAAACAATGACTGGGCACCTATTTCTATGCTCGTAATAGAGAAATAAGTAGATAATGGGAAAGAGAAAGAAAATACGAAAAAGGGAGCGACCAAAAACGTCACAGTACACCGCTCTTTGTTCATTCCACAGTGCTGCTTATTCTGCATGACTTGCAAGATTAACTATGAATTTCCGTTTTGTCGGCTCGGGTTTGGCGTTTTTATTTCCTTGCTCAGCAAACTGCACTGTTCATAATATATTTCCTTCAGCCTAGGGGACTTTGCTTCTATCTTTCTTTGGTTTCTTTTCTCATCCCAATGGTTTTCAACTTTTCTGGTGTTATCGAATCCTGTATCTTCCTTTATTGAAATCCCAAGCAACGTGCTTAGGACTGTGGATTCGTTAATCTAAATGTGCGTCCTATGGCCGACGTACCTTCACCTGCTTCATTTCTTGAAATGATCTTTAACTATCTCGCCAAGCTTAACATCTTCCTGTTACCTTTCATGGGTATGGATATGATGACACTTATTAATCACTTTGCAAATTGCAAATAATAGCACGTATAAAAATTTGTAACACAGAACGGCGACAAAACAACAACAATCCGTCCGTTGTACCAATAGTTGTTTCTTCTTACCATATTTCATATACTGAACGAAAAATGTTTTTTTTTTATATAATCCCAGATCTAAGGGTCTTTTATGTTTGGACATGCGCCCTAATATAACCGACTAGGTTGAACGGGACGCGCCTCGCCAAAACGCAAAACTTTGTTTAAAAAAAAAAAGAAATTGTATTTTTAATTAAATTATGGAAAATACTGAACGTCAGTACACGGGAATGAATGTGCAGGATTTTAATTTTTTTTGTTTTTTGGATGGGATTGTAGCGTAAGTACTAAGGAAGTTAGAAGACTGTTCTATGAAATTATTATTCAGGAATATATGCAGTAAATAATATTGATCAGGGCTGTGCAGCGGAGTCGAGAGTCGGAGTCGTGAAGTCCGTCGTTTTTAGTGGAGTCAGAGTCGGTAAAAAATGTCGGGACTCTGAATTGCATGTCATATGACTAGTATAAATTCACGTAGCACACTATCCCAGAACATTGTCATTGATGATGAGGTGAACACCAGGATCTCCAAAGCCAGCAGCACATTTGGCAGACTATACACCAACGTTTGGCATCGAAGTGGCATTAGTCTACAGACAAAGCTGAAGGTGTACAGAGCTGCGGTGCTTCCAGTGCTGCTATATGCATGTGAAACATGGACTGTATACAGGCGCCACGTAAAGAAGCTAAACCACTTCCATACAGTCTGTCTCAGGAAGATAATGAACATCAAATGGCAAGACAAGATCCCGGATACCGCCGTTCTTGACAGAGCTGGTATCCCTAGTATTGATACTATTCTGATGCAGTCACAAATTCGCTGGGCAGGTCATGTAGTCCGCATGCCAGACCATCGACTGTCAAAGATACTCTTTTATGGTGAGATGCAGAAGGGTAAACGCTCCCATGGTGGCCAAAAGAAGCGCTTCAAAGACACGTTAAAGACGTCATTGAAAACCTTTGACATAAACCCAGACACATGGGAAGCTGCTGCGCAAGACCGAACTGCTTGGCGCACATCTCTTCGTAAAGGTGCAGCAGCATGCGAATCATCCAGAAGAGCAGCAGCGGAACAGCGGAGACAAGCTAGAAAGGACCGTGAAATAAAACCTTCACATGAAGCAAACATTCCCTGCCCACACTGTCCAAGATCTTTCCAGGCCCGCATCGGGCTCTTCAGCCACCTTCGTACCCATAGACTAACCTAACATATTCTTAAATAATTGGATGAACAGAGTGGTCTTCATCACCCGTGATGGACGAACAACCAACCATAACTTCAGGACTCGGAGTCGATACATTTTGTGGTCGACTTGACAACCCTGGTATTTATGCTACAGCGTACTTTAAAAGACATTTTTTTTAAATCAGCGCATTCATCCATTGCAATACAATGCAATATTTTAAAAAATAATTTTGAAAAAAAAATTCAGATCCAGTTTCGCATATTATTACCGATCTCAGTACTCAGCTCGCGTATAACTGAATTTAGTTCGTGTACAAAAAATAAGGGGTATAAAAGACAGCTCACGCATATTCGAATTCCCGTCTAATGGAACTTGCGTAAATGATGAGTTGAATGTATATTCATGTAGGTTAGAAGACGGATCATCGTTAAAGTGATTGTCATGGGCACGTCACATCCTAAAAGTGGAACAATATCAGCAGTTTCAGAAAGAGATTTCATAACATGCCCTTCCGGTTTATAGTCTGGCGTGCAGCCTCATTGTCGTTCCTGTTTCCAGACAAGCAAAGAAAAAACAAGGTCACTGATCTCTCTCAGTCATAATAGGTGGCTAATATGTGGTTGTGCGTATGGATGGCAACGTGATCATGTAACACAAATTACTATATAAACTACCACTGCAAGATCACACATATGCTTTTATTTGACAAGTGAAGGCAAAAGCGGATAACTCTTTAAATGTCTGGTGTTGAAGTGCGCCAATGCAAAACTGTTCACTGTCTGTGGATAGTTCATCTTTTTTTATTAAACGGAACTTCTTCTCTCCAATCCACAAGGGTTACGTTTCTGTGTTGCTCTTCTACCGCGTTGATATTGTTTCCGGCAATGGTGTGTAAAGTAGGGCGTAAAAACTGGTTCAAAAGTATCGCATAGCTCTCCAGTCTTTTATATTGCTTGCTGAAGTTTTTGTGGTAACATTTATTTTTTTACAGGTTGAGATAACCAGCCCCATGTCGAACCTTCCTTAGTCGCTTTCTACGACATGCATGGTAGGGTACAGTGTTACTGTTCTTTGCTTCCCTTTCGTGTCCCGGTTACACACGGTATACACAGTTGTAAAACATATCTTACTCTGCTCTTGAGTTAGAGAAAGCGCAGGCACCGAGGAAGGGAACTGGTCATCACAATAAAGCTGGATCTATGTGACGTAAAATGGAAATATAGCTTACAGTATCTGACAGCCCTGAAATCCCGTTAGCGTTTTAAGATTTGCTAGTAAGTCAAGCATTTTTCTCTGCCTGCATTACTCACCTTTAATCCAAGCCTCTTTTCCCTGAAACGTGAACAAACGGAAAGCTTACCAACTTCCGCGACTTGCCAGTCATAACAGGGAGCGAACCTGGTTTGTTTACCTGAGTTTCTCACGCGAGCTGATCTGTCAATCATCAGATATCAGACATATGCACGTGGAAAAACACAGGGCATTTGAAGCGAAACGCTCGGGGCAAAATATTTTCCCCGAGGGACCCTTTGATGTTCGTACATACAGTGAGAGATAACTCTGTAATCTCCAGAAGCGGATTAAATCTAAGAAAACCTGTTACACGGTTTAAGTCTCTGTTGTCGATTAGCATCGGCCGACAGAGTGACCGTGGAAACCTTTTATCTTGGGAACTCTGTTCTGATTGTCTCTATTGTGCATGGTGGTGTGAAAATTAGCATCCTATAGAGAGCAGATGACAATAATGTATATAAACTGTGGCTCCTCAAATCAGTTATCAGTTGTTGCTCAGAATTTTGAATAGTCTAAACACGTATTCTAGAACCATTGTGGAAGATGTGTTAATAGTTTCGTGGGGATTGTTATTCTGAATTGTGGTAACAGAAATTAGCTTTTACGTGATTTAATGTGCAAAGTTTTATCATCTTAAATTCACTGTGATTTCCTAGCGTTAAAACTAGTGAAATAAAATAACGCGTAGATATTTCTTACCAGTTTGTCAGTTTAATGTAATTTTATCACCCGCTTTCTTACACCAGAAGATACGGTTTAGCTGACGGAATTAATATGATAGGCGCGACTGATAGTGGACTACAGAATTCGCATTATATTTCATTTGTGTAATTATATAAGTAACTAGTGTTTAATAGCATACGACTAAACAAACAGACGCCGACAATCTAATAGCTATTGATGATAGGCGATTTTTGTTAAGTGCGCGTAGGGATAATTAGAGAATAATTGACATTATGCGCTGATCGTGACCGGAGCAGAAGGGGGAAAGGCTGCATGCCTCAACCAAACTTGCACTCGCTAAGCGACGCGCAATATGATAGGCTAAAGACACGTGTACCTTTTAACTTTAATCAGGACTGACGGAGAGGATAAGAGATCGTCGTGTCCCTTTCCGTGTATGTATATATATATATATATATATATATATATATATATATATATATATATGTGTGTGTGTGCGTGTGTGTAGATATATATTAGTAGCATTTTTTCATAATGTTTCTCTATTTCTCGCAGACCTGATCAAACGGCTACCAGCGGTCTATTTTGCTTCTTTTTCTTCATTTACTGAGTGATTAATGTGGTCTTATTCTTGGCTTACACGTCCCCAAGTTTATTTGTGAACAGGATTGGCCAAATGGACACACAAACATTTTAAATAGTAAATTTAACTGGACTTACAAATACCCAGATATTTTTTGCAATTTAATCAGCGCACTGTGGCGTAACACAGATAAAAATTACTATCTGACTTTTGACAGTCGTATCAGCGGATTTATTCAGCACGTTACGCTGTTTCAAAATCGGCACTCACCTACAGCCAGCCGATAGGATTTACCATCATTATCAATTAACAATAATTAACAGTTTTTTAATCAACCAGATGTTTCCCTATACTGGAAGTATTTTCTACTATTTACTGTGAACACCAGATCTCGGTTTTGCTACATTAACTATTCGAAGTGACATCTATCTATCCAGGAATCAACCACCAAATTAGGCGTCCCCCTTATAAAAATTAATTATCTGAGGAGGGACTGTGGCCCAATTTGGAAGATAAAAACACTGGAATATATATATATATATATATATATATATATATATATATATATATATATATATAAATATATATATATATATATATATATATATATATATATATATATATATATATATATATATATATATATATATATATATATATATATATTCAGACATTGTATGTCCAAGAGATTTCTTCACCAAGAATAGAGTAAGCGTGATTGAGTGGCCACGTATGTCAGAGAGAGTGAATATTTTCTTTGTTACAGGAAAATTGTATTATCTGTATTCTGTTTAAATATTGTTTAATTTACTGGATAGCTTTAGTGGGAACTTTGTTCTTTTCTTTACTGTCCATGCTGTAACATAGTGCTAACTTTTAACCTTTGGGGTTATTAACTTGTTGGGTTTTCTTTTCTTCTCAATGAGGGGAGGGCACATGTATTCTGTTATTTTTCTATCTATGAATTCTGATTTTATTTGATGTTTCTTTAGATATTCGATGTTGTAAAGTTTAATGATAATAAACATCAAAAGAACTTAACTTTGTGTGTTGGTCAGACCCATACCCAATTAACCATAGTTTTTCACGTTTGTGTGTCTTGTTGTCACACAATTGTGTGTGTTTGTTTAGTTAAACTTATATTTCTCGATATAGGGTGGTGCAAGATTGTCTTGTACTAAAAGATAGTCGTATAGATAGGCTGGACTAGAGAAACTACTCATTCCAGAGACAGATCTTCTCCTTAAACTATGCACTCGTGAAATCTATTCTCACACCTTTACTTCTAACGTACTATCACCATCCATTCTACTCTGGCGGGACCATAAATAACTTTCAAACCTATCTAAATTCACAACAATCTATTAGAGTGAAGTCTCAAACACTACACACCCTACGGCAGTATCTACAATAGGACTACCTTTATTTGTATCTCTGTGTGTCTTCTCATTGTTATTATCTGCAAGCTTTGGAATTGGGAAGTTGAGGATAGAGCAGCAGAGTGACAAAGAATTATTGCAATTTTATCATAACTAGTCAATCGTTTTTCTCAACCTCTGTCATTGGGACGTCCAGTGTCGTTTCTGTCGGCTACCTAAATTTGAATTCCTCCTTCATATCTGCTATGGCCATCATATCATAATATTTTCAGTATTTTGTTAAGTGGAAACTTGAGTTTCATCTGTTAAATTAAGGAAGTTACAAAGAACTATATTATATACGAGGAAATGCTACTGTATATACCAGAAAATAATACAAGTGTGTGTGCATTAAATGAATTAAAAATAGTACTTTATAAATAAGAAGTGCCAAGTACTATAATGAACATGCAAAAAAAAAGCTAATAGGCTCGATTGGTGTTTACAATTCTTTCAACCCTCCCCCTCTCCCCCAAATAAAACAAATACAAAAAAAACCAACAACAGAAATATCCTCTAGCAGACGACAATAAAAAACTTGTGCTGAAAAAAAAAAATCAAAACTCATTCATATAGAAGACAGATGTATAATCATTTTAAAGCATTTTGTAAAGAAAAGAAAAGTTATAAAAAAATGGGGAAAAAAACATTGGAGCAAACGAGGAAGAAAATATTTTTAAAATAGGAGAAAGTGGAGTAGTTGTAAACAAAAATAATGGTGACAAAAGAACGACTAGCAGAAGAATATGTTGCATTCGTAGCAGTAGACTTAGAATATACAACATCTCTACAGTCTGTTATTGTGCCAATCCAGTTATTAAGAACGTGAATAGTCATTTTTAACACTATTTACGACAGTAACAAATAACATCTACATATATTAACAGCTTATCTTGTCTTGTACTTGATTTACCATCACTGAACGTTAGCTCTTGGTAATGAAAAATATGGAATTATACATGAATTTGCGTATCATCCTTGCGTAGTGATTATGCTAATCTCTTCTATAATGATCCAATTTTAGTATTTGTACTGCGTGAACAATACTTATTAAAAGCTAAGAATTACTCTAAAATGAATTGCCTCTTAAGTTTGGAACACCACTGTTGATGAAAGTGTTTAAATAAAAATATAATAATTCTCTTTTTAATCTGGTCATTGCGTTCTAAACAAACATGTACTTTTGCTTCTGCTTGTGTTGGTTCGTTTTAGTTTGACTTAATGATTTCTGTTTGAGGGCAAGTTTGGACACCACCGGACCAATCACTTGTTTATCTTAACATATGATTGCATGTTCACCCAGGACCTATTGTGCTCTCTGGGAAACCCCTATACCCGACAGTAGAAGAGTTAATGACTAATACGAAGAAGAAGAAGGAGAAGCCATTTCAGCCGACGGCAGGGGTGGCTAATCTGAGCTTGGAAATAGTAAATATAAAGATTATACAGACACAAGAAACCTACAAGTAGTATTTAATGTAGTCGAGACGAATGAAAAAGGTGAAAAACGATGCTTTAGGTGAGATCCGATCCTGCAATATGCGCAAGATGTATTCACTGGATTAAACCACATGGAGGCTATAAATCCACACGATTGAAGCTGGCCACCAGATATGGGAAGCCCAGAGACGAGAGGATCGAGCTGTAGAATACTGGTCTGCACAATCATTGGCACCATAGATAATGTGATCAGACCAGAACTCGAAGCTATCGTACACTGAGACCTGTAACCGTAGCCAAGTGCGGTAACTGCCTCTTCAAGTACTGTGTGAGATGACCAGCTGCATCCTGTGACCGCTGAGCAAAATGTCAAGATTTCGAAAGCGTAAAACTCACAGCACACACACACACATAAATGTGATCACACGTCCTGACGACACACACACACATAAATGTGAGGTATGCTCCGATTTGCTGAATACCATACTGATCACACGTCCTGACGACACACACACACATAAATGTGAGGTATGCTCCGATTTGCTGAATACCATATTGATCACACGTCCTGACGACACACACACACACACACATAAAGGGACTACAACTTCCTCAAGCATGTCGTAAAAGGCGAGGATCATAAAGTTGGGCATATGGCTGGCAACATCATCATGTAAAACAAATTGCTACGGAAACAGCCTTTACAAGAGCATATAAATACTTTGGTGCTTTAGCTCTCCCGAGTAGCGTTAGCCTTTATCAAACTCTTGCCAAGTTCTCATGTCCTGTGCCATCAGCTAAAGGTCTTTACGTTTTCCTTTTCTTAAAATATGTTTCAGTTCTCTTCTCCTTGTGTTTTTCGGTCTCACTCGACCTGTCCTACCCTAGTTACCATGGAAGTTGCAGAAGAAGGAATGCCTTATTTGCCTCGCTTCTTCAGTGTCTTTTATATCCACCCCCAGCGTCTTCTTCTCATCTCTTGTTACACTATACATATTAAGGAAAACATATAAAAAGAGAAAACCATATACTAAACGGAGACGCAGAGCATGTGCACAGCTCCAAAAATAGACAATATCTTCGATAACAGTTATACCTGAAGTTTGAAATCACTATGTGGAGGAAGAAGACAAACCATTATCAACACTAACACTATGTAGAGGACCAAGACAAACCATTATCAACACTAACACTATCTGGAGGAAGAAGACAAACCATTATCAACACCAACACTATCTGGAGGACGAAGACAAACCATTATCAACACCAACACTATCTGGAGGAACAAGACAAACCATTATCAACCCCAACACTATCTGGAGGACCAAGACAAACCATTATCAACACTAACACTATCTGGAGGACCAAGACAAACCATTATCAACCCCAACACTATCTAGAGGACCAAGACAAACCATTATCAACACCAACACTATCTGGAGGACCAAGACAAACCATTATCTACACCAACACTATCTGGAGGACAAGACAAATCATTATCAACACCAACAATATCTGGAGGACCAAGACAAACCATTATCAACACCAACACTATCTGGAGGAACAAGACAAACCATTATTAACCCCAACACTATCTGGAGGACCAAGACAAACCATTATCAACACCAACACTATCTGGAGGACCAAGACCAAGACAAACCATTATCAACACTAACACTATCTGGAGGAACAAGAAAAACCATTATCAACCCCAACACTATCTGGAGGAACAAGACAAACCATTATCAACACTAACACTATCTGGAGGACCAAGACAAACCATTATCAACATCAACACTACCTGGAGGAACAAGACAAACCATTATCAACACTAACACTATCTGGAGGAACAAGACAAACCATTAATAACACCAACAATATGGGAAAACAATTACACTATTTAAAAAAACTATTCTGTAACAAGCGAAGGTCACATGTCTATGGATGAAAAATAACGTGCCGCATGGAAACGTGGCAAACAACAGAAGAAACAATTCCACAAACGTATGTCTGGGAGTTAGAAAAAAAAAGACTTTAATGTGGTGTGCCCATGTCGACGTAAAAAGCACAGAATGCAAAGCTTCTATACCAGCTAAAACACCCTTGAAAGGAACGTTACACTTGTAAACAAGCATACACATACACATACACAATAACTGATCAGAAAACGCGCCTAATAACTCAATGTATTTAATCCAATATATTTGTGTATTCCGCCCATGACCCAGCTTTCACATTTATTTTCTTGTTACGTGATATTCTTCCGCCTGAAAGACACAGACTAATTATTACGACCAGAACAATTATAACCTCGGTGTTTACGTGTAGCTACCGAGGGTCACTTGGAAGATAACGAAAGAACAGAACTACGACTTCTTCAGGCAATCCATAAAAGGTAACTAACATAAAGTTGTACATACGGATGGCAACTTCATCATGTAAATTGCTGCAGAAAACACTATTGTAAGATCACATACATGCTTTAGTGCAGGCTTCAGATGTAGTTGTGGTTCCATACTGCAAAAGGAGCGAAACAGTCAAATGATGGTGACGATAATAATGACACCATATACAACGATTTATGCAACAGTCAAATGATGGTGATGGTAATAATGACACCATATACAACGATTTATGCAACAGTCAAATGATGGTGATGGTAATAATGAACATGTACAACGATTTATGCAAGTCAAATGATGGTGACGGTAATAATGACCACACATACAACGATTTATGCAACAGTCAAATGATGGTGATGGTAATAATGACACCATATACAACTATTTATGCAACAGTCAAATGATGGTGATGGTAATAATGAACATGTACAACGATTTATGCAACAGTCAAATGATGGTAATAATGACCACACATACAACGATTTATGCAACAGTTTGACAGAATGGGGCGACCCCTCTCGATCTCCGTGTCACTCCGGCAGTAATTGGTGCATTTGTACTGATTTTACTGCGTGGTTTCAATTGTCGCACTTTCTTTCTTTCTTTCTATAACTATGTAGCAGACAGTTTATATTTTCAAGTATTCTTTCACTACTTTCAGTATATTGTGTCTTGTCTGTTATCTGACACTCCTTGTGGATGATAAACACCTCACATTTGCAAGGAAAGATACCAGCTCTTGCTAGAGTGAAGCCTGGAATTCGGAGTTCTTTCTTAACATATCAGACACCTTTTATTGGAGAATTTTTGACGGACTTTCATAGCCCAGGAAATCTCTTTCATATCAAATAAGGAAACCGGGACTGAGGAAACTGAAGGACCACACATGAAGTCAGAGAGGAAACTTATTAAACTAACGACGCCCCAGACGCGTGTAAAAGGCTGATCCAAGTCTCTTTTATTCATCTGAGCCAAAAAAAATGTGAACCAGGATTGGCGTGAGTTGTCATTTTACATTCAATATTTATCATTAATAACATGTGAACTAACATATATACTGTTAAAAAAAAAAAGAAACGCAACATTATTGCAGTGGTAATGGACACTAAATTTCAAACTTGTACCAACATTTTATTTTACGGAATTAATGTTTCAATTTTGGCATAAAGAAACTTTCAGACTTTAACAATGAAATGATGTTCATTAAATTTGGTTTGGACTTTTATTCTTTGCGACTGAGGCCTCCGTTTCAGTAAGGTGTATGGCCTCCTCTTGCCTCTGTCTGAGAACGATATCTCCTTGACATGGATCCGATTAGCCGTTGGATCTGTTGTTGTGGGATGGCTGCCCACTCTTCCCGCAGTGCAACAGACAACTGTCGGAGATTGGCTGGAGCCACGTCTCGCTAGCTGAGTCGTCTGTCGAGTTCATCCCATGAGTGTTCTACGGAGTTCATGTCTCATGACATGGCTGGCCACGGAATGGTCTAGACGTTGTTGTCAGCGAGGAAGTGGGTGGTGAGTTGTGCCACATGAGGTCGAGCGTTATCCTGCTGAAAAATCGACCCTCGTGCAGCCAGAAGTGGAAGGACGTGAGGACGAAAATTTCAGCGACGTATCGTTGGGCATTAAGGCGTCCTTCAATTTGCACCAGGTCACTTCTTCCCATGAAGTTGTTCGACCCTCACATCAATACACCTCTACCACCATGTAGAGGAGCCTCATCAACGCTGTTCTGTGCGTAGCACTCATGGACTCTGCGGTAAACTCTTCTCCGTCTATCGTGTCGCTGGAGCACAAAAAATGATTCATCACTAAACCAAACCCATCTCCAGTCATTCCCAATGGTCCATTGACGATGCTGGTTTGCCCACTGCAGTCAGTTCTCGCGATGCTGATCCGTACGAACAGGACCTCTGTAGGGTCTTCTAGCCCAAAGACCAGAGTTGTGCAGCTGGTTCCTGACCGTTTGATCTGAAATTCGACGAGCTGCTGACATTGACTGGACTGTGGAGGACGCAGATGCAAGTCGATTCCTGAGGTGGTGCAGCCGTATGAAGCGGTCTTCGGCAGGAGTTGTGACTCTGGGTCTTCCACTGCGCGGCCGGTCTGCCACAGAGCCAGTTTCTTGAAATCGCTTCCAAAGGCGACTAATGGTGCTTCTAACCACATTAAATTGTCTGGCCACTACACTTTGTGACTGTCCAGTCTGTAAACGTCCAATGATGATGAGTCGTTGTTCTGTAGTGAGATGAGCCATATTTGCGCATTGAATTTTCAACTGAATTTATTCGAGGAGCGTCAATCTTTTATAGGCATTCAATAATATGGTCAGAAAGTTTTGTGTTCAGTAAGTTTCACGGGATTCTCATGAACCTGTCACGAGTTATTGTCAAAAAAAAATTTTTCACCTTGACCTCTTTCATGACCTCACGAATCATGAGGTGAGTACACTTCAGGTAACCACGAGAAGATAATGACCAGGTGGACACAGTCGATAGGTTGACTGATGTCCAATCAGCGAATATCTTTTATAAAAGTAACACCAAAAAAGTTGCGTTTCTTTTTTTGACCAGTATATATATGTATATTGCCATGTGAATTTTAATGTGTGAAAATCGCTAGTGGATGCCCAAGTCATTTGAGGCTGGCAACCTCAGCGTAAAGAATGGTGATTCATGAACCACCACTGCACGGGCTGGTGATTGCTTTATTGCTAGTTTCTTAAAGAGAACTAAAAGCAAAAGGTAATCCCAGGTTCCATACGGAGTGGGGAGGGAAAGATGAAAAAAATGATGTACATTTTAATCATAATACTACAATTTCAAGCAGTGCAAATGTCCATATAAACATATTCACCTTAAAATTAATGTAAGTTTTCAAGCTTTAATCCAGTGTAAATGTCTATGTAAAAATATTCATTTTAAAATTAATGAAAGTTTCAAACTTTTCAATCAGTGTAATCATAAATGAAAACATATTCAATTTATATTGTGAACACTTTTCAATCAGTGTAGATGTAAATGTAAACAGATTCTATCTGTATTATTAACCTTTTCATTTAAATGTAATGTAAAGCTAAAGCTATTCAATTTAAATGTAAAGAAATTTTTATCCCGAGGGATTAAATGTTATTCTCATCGAGGGTAAATTCTGAGATAAATGGGATAGTAGAATAGAAGAAGGGTGGCACATAACTATGTGTCGGAAAACGCCATACTCAGAAGAGCGTTTGTCTCTATTCTATTCCCACAGATATTGGTGGTACCAGCAGAAAGTACTATCTCTGGAACCAAGTGAGGGTAGAAGTGGACTGACGTTGTGTGAGACGCCATCATAAGAGGGTCTTATAGACAGACGCAAGACCAACTTGGCCGTTACTCCTTGACGTTCTAGGAACGTGCGGTACCTTTAACCTTGACCGGCGACGAGCGAGAGCAGTGTAAACAGAACCCATCAGCGGGAGCAGAAACTACTATTGGCAGCTAAGTGAAAAATATACGCTGCCAACGTGAATTTCTTTCCCATCATCTCTACTATAAATCAATGATGAAACTTTTCTTCTAAACTATTCAATTTATTTTCAAACTTCAAACCTTAAGTGATTATTAAATTTTGTTATTTGTAATGTTACAAACTTAACTTCGATTTATTCATTTTAAAGTTACTGCATGTTTGTCTCAGTCAAATTACTGCACACTCTAAACAGAGCTATACCAGAATAATAAGAATTCCACTGAGTAAATCAGGGGTGGGAGCTTGAACGAGCTTAAATTAATAAGTGCTTAATTCCTGCACAAAAGTTGTCGGCATATTCCAGAATTAACTTGCTCAGCCAAAGCAGCATTGTTTTCGCTTATCTGAATATCTAGTGAAGACTCCCTTTGTAATAGAAGTGTCATTAGCCTTCTATCTACAGCTCTGCTAAGAGTAATCTTGTGCGAAGGTAGACACCTTTGAAGCCCACATTAGATACTCTTGAGTTGTGGCCACTGTTGGACCACTGCTGCAAAGCAGGGGAGGCAATACCGTCACAAACAGTCAAATGATAGTGATGGTAATAATGACCACACATACAACTATTTATGCAACAGTCAAATTGTAGTGATGGTAATAATGACAACATATACAACGATTTATGCAACAGTCAAATGATGGTGATGGTAATAATGACCATATATACAACGATTTATGCAACAGACAAATGATGGTGATGGTAATAATGACCATATATACAACTATTTATGCAACAGACAAATGATGGTGATGGTAATAATGACCACATATACAACGATTTATGCAACAATAAAACAAAAAGACATAACAAACATAAAGAAAACGATCGTAGATGTCGATAACCACACGCCCACAATTCGCAGATGGCGGGGAAAAGGCAATTGTCCTTGCGAATGAATGGCCACTGTTGACATTAATAAACTATCTATAGCAAACTAACATAACATGTACTATAATGCTGTACGAGTGGATTAGACTTGTCAGTAGAAAAGACACTGCATCTTCAATTTCCATTTAACTCCCTATAAAGCCTGTAGCCACCGTTGCAGCTGGTCCCCTTGCGAGAAGACTGCAACAATCATTCACATCTATGCTGTTTGGTTTCTGTATCAATTTGTTTTAAACGATGAAGATGCCAGCCTCATGCACAACCAAATATTAGTTGTCTTGTACGATTGCCTGTGGGAACAGTATTCGTATTCTTTGTCTCTTGAGAGATTCTCGAAAAGTACGCAGTACGACACTATACATTTCAAGGCAAAGATACAGGGAAACAACATGCATCAAACTGAGAGCCAAAGTACTTGCGGCACTCCAAATTATAGACATTATAATCAATAATAGCAATAATTTAAGTACGAAAACTCCGCCTTGATGGACAAGACAAATCAATAACTACACCCACACTATGTGGAAATACTTACAGTATTTAAAAAGGCAATCTGCTATAACCGAAAGTCACATGTCCATGGTTGAAAAATGACATGCCGCATAGAAACGTGGCCAACGTTGAGGGGGGAAAATGTCTACGAAATAATTTCTGGGGAATAAAATTGAAGAAAAATAAAATAGTAGAATGTGAGTTCTATAAGCGCCCAAAAACAAAGGACACATATATGGGGTTGCTTTGTTGGCTTAAAAGACACAGAATTAAAAAAAAAAAGCAGAATAAGACATCTAACAAACGCTAAGTTGTTTGTTATATATGCGGAAGAAACAGTAAAAGGCCTGTTAAAGACGCTGACCCACACCCACACAGAATAACTGATCCAGGAATGCTACTAATAGCTCCGTGTATAGCCCAGTAATATTTTGTATATTCCGCCCACGATGTAACTTACGGTTGTTTTCTAACCTCTTGTAATTCTGTATTCATAACCTTCCGCCTGACTGACACAAACTACTGACAGATGGTTTTTTTCTGACAAGAATCATTATAAGCTCGGTTAACCTGTCCTGAACTGAACTTTGCTGAACTGGGTCACTATAATTATAATAAGTGAAACCTAAACATAAGTTACCAATATTCACGCTCATGATAATATGAATATTCCACCATTTGACGTCGAACACTTAAAAATGTGTACATATTAGCTAAGTACATTTGTGGCAGTGGTTAGAGGGCTGATATTCGAGGCAAAGTTATCAGGTTTGGATCCTATTTGCTTACACTCAATACTACCCAGCCGTAAACATGTACCTGATTCTTTTCTTGAGTTAGCGACGGCAAAGGTAGGAAGGAAGGGAACAGATCACCCTCACCTCATAAAGCTAAGACTTAGTATAGTCAAATCTCTAACACGTCACTTCCCTACAGCAGCATTTGCAAAGGGACTACCTTTTTTTCATTACCAGCTACATGACTGTTGCTGTTTCTTTTGGCTGTCACTTCTGTATATGTATGTGTGGGATTGTATGGAAGATAGTGCTACTTACTGTCTGGCACAGCTGACAATGTTCACGTCAGCAAGGCCGGGCTTACTGTAGTGGCCGACAGTTGTATAATATATATGAGCGAATGTCATGAGTTCTTTAGGTTGGTCTATATTCTGTTATCACCCACACAACAGTAACGTAAGGTCAGGAAATCCACCAACGGGTAAGACGAATAAGATTTTTCCAACGCAAACACCGTTCATTGATCACAGCAACATTGACATCACGAACAGTACATTGTCACAAGTTATAATGGCAAAACAGATGCCAACAATCCATAATGACTCTGATCGCATGAACAGCGAATCGACGAACAGTCAATCGTTGCAAAAGTTACAATGGCAAACATGTGGTAATAATCCAGAATGAATCGGATCACATAAAACTGCGATTCATCTTACATTGAATTAGCAGAAATAATCCATAGGGAATTGGTTGCGTAAATAGCAATTCGTCATAAATAGTCATAGCCGATATAATCCATGGCATTTGAATAATCTATTGAATTTCTTCCCTTAAATAACACTCTGGACACACTAGCGAGACTATAAACCGTCTCGAAGCTCTCCCAGATACCTACTGACCGAGATTATAGTTTCTCAGTACAACTCAGTAAATCTTCGTTCAAGCGCGAACTAACAGCTTGAGATGTGAGCTCAGCTCACCCGTATCTCTCCCCCAACTACTCAGAACAGTTGAGCTATGTTAAAAAAATATAGCGTACAAAGCACCGAAGTAAAAAATCGTCTCATAACTTTAAACGTGCTTACTAGCGTGTCTATAAAAAATCAGACCCGTACGTAAGAATCCCAAACACTTAACTCCTACTCAAAAATATGACTTAACAATGACACTAGCTTAACAATTATCTTTAATAAATTATTCGTTTCCTGTTGTTTCCATTGAGTACCGTTAGAAGACTGTCCATCTTACCTTAACAGTGTAAGAGCTTCGTATAGTTCAGAGGGTCTCTGAAGAGACAAAGAAAGAATTGAACTGCTGCACCTGATTGTCTTCCTTGATCTGCCGTGGTGGTCCACAAAGATAGCAAAAGAGTTATAGTAAAGGGTGAGTTTATCAAATGTAAAAACTTTCACTCAAGACTTACTCTTGACAGTGAGGTAAATAGAACGGTTAATGCTCCTATTTTATAGAGTCTCACAAGTATTTTATGATGGCAACTACAAACACTGAATTTTCTCGGTTTCTAGTAAAGTTTGTATCCCCCCGCCCACTTCTGTGAGATAGGTGTTTATCACAATGCGACACTCGGCTGGTGTTTAATGAACCCTCAGCTGAAGGTTATTTAGCAAAATATTAAAATGTTTAGCTCTGTATATAAATATTTATATGAGTCAACAGGTGCAATTATCAACTTTCAATCAACCATGTTATTAACTCCAACTAAGGATTTACATTTACATTCATACACATAAGTATACTGTTCAAAAAAAGAAACGCACCTTTTTTGGTGTTACTTTTATAAAAGATATTCGCTGATTGGACATCAGTCAACCTATCGACTGTGTCCACCTGATCATTAACTTCTCGTGGTTACCTGAATTGTACTCACCTCATGATTCGTGAGGTCATGAAAGAGGTCAAGGTCAAAACAATATTTTTGACAATAACTCGTGACAGGTTCATGAGAATCTCGTGAAACTTACGGAACACAAAACTTTCTGACCATATTATTGAATGCCTATAAAAGATTGACGCTCCTCGAATAAATTCAGTTGAAAATTCAATGCGCAAGTATGGCTCATCTCACTACAGAACAACGACTCATCATCATTGGACGTTTACAGACTGGACAGTCACAAAGTGTAGTGGCCAGACAATTTAATGTGGTTAGAAGCACCATTAGTCGCCTTTGAAAGCGATTTCAAGAAACTGGCTCCGTGGCAGACCGGCCGCGCAGTGGAAGACCCAGAGTCACAACTCCTGCCGAAGACTGATTCATACGGCTGCGTCACCTCAGGAATCGACTTGCATCTGCGTCCTCCACAGTCCAGTCAATGTCAGCAGCTCGTCGAATTTCAGATCAAACGGTCAGGAACCGGCTGCACGATTCTGGTCTTTGGGCTAGAAGACCCTACAGGGGTCCTGTTCTTACGGACCGGCATCGCCAGAACCGATTGCAGTGGGCGAACCAGCATCGTCAATGGACCGTTGAGAATGACTGGAGACGGCTTTGGTTTAGTGATGAATCATTTTTGTGCTCCAGCGACACGATAGATGGAGAAGAGTTTACTGCAGAGTCCATGAGCGCTGCGCCCAGAACAGCGTTGATGAGGCTCCTACACATGGTGGTGGAGGTGTAGTGATGTGGGGGGCTATCAACTTCATGGGAAGAAGTGACCTGGTGCAAATTGAAGGACGCCTGAATGCCCAAAGATACGTCGCTGAAATTCTTCGTCCTTACGTCCTTCCACTTCTGGCTGCACGAGGGTCGATTTTTCAGCAGGATCACGCTCGATCTCATGTGGCACAACTCACCCCCCAGTTCCTCGCTGACAACAACGTCCAGACCATTCCGTGGCCAGCCATGTCATCAGACATGAACCCCATAGAACACTTATGGGATGAACTCGACAGACGACTCCGCCAGCGAGACGTGGCTCCAGCCAATCTCCGACAGTTGTCTCTTGCACTGCGGGAAGAGTGGGAAGCCATCCCACAACAGATCCAACGGCTAATCGGATCCATGTCAAGGAGATATCGTTCTCAGACAGAGGCAAGAGGAGGCCATACACCTTACTGAAACGGAGGCCTCAGTCGCAAAGAATAACAGTCCAAACCAAATTTAATGAACATCATTTCATTGTTAAAGTCTGAAAGTTTCTTCTTGCCAAGATTGAAACATTAATTCCGAAAAATAAAATTTTGGTACAAGTTTGAAATTTTGTGTCCATTACCACTGCAATAATGTTGCTTTTATTTTTTTGAACAGTATATATTTATTTCTGAAATATTTTAGAAAGCTTTTCTTAGAAAGGTTTTTTCATCGGTGTCCATAGTTAATCTTCTTCGTGCGTTTTCACATAACCACATTTCTTTCTCACACAGTTGTGATTTTGTTTCAGTCTTCTTTCATCGATTTACGCTTTCACCTTCTAAAAGGTTGCTGAAGACTATGCTTTCAATCTTCACCTCTAGTGGAGTCGACATTCTTGAAAGACGTGTTTCACTGCTTGCTTATCTTCCTTACACGGGCACACATCTGTCTGCCTGATTTTTTACTTGTTGAATAGATGCTGTTAAATGTCGTCGAATGAGTTCCTCGAAATGTTCTGTCCATCTCTTCATTTGCTCGGTTATGGTGCTAACTAAATTTCCTTTCTTGTTCTAAATAAGATTATGTCATTGCTTATATAGCCAGTCTGGAGAAATTTGTTTGTCACAGTGCCAACCTACGTCTATTTTTAAACACTGCATTACATGTATACGATTTGACAAGAGGCACGTAAGAAGGAGATTTTTTAACAATCGCATTTGGTAAAAACAAACTTAAATCGAACTTAAAGGATAGCATACGTTTTAGATTCATCAAAACCCTCCACTCCCAAAGGAGCATAGGTCTTCAACAAACACATACCAAGTCCTTGTTGCGTGCATATTTTGACGCACATTTTACAAAAATCGATATGGCTATTTAATATGGGGAAAAATATAGACATTCATTTATTTGTGTATGAAAATGCTGTTTATGGTAAAAGCGAGATAATCCATGTTTGATTCACACTTTTGATTATAGGAGTAATCGTTCTGGATATTGATCCAGCGCAAGGATATTGCGCTTGCGTTTGTACTTATTTTTTAGGGCCAGAAAATATATTAATTTGCTTATTGTGTTTATGGCCTGAATTCATATGTATTACATATTATTAGTACAAGTAGAATCAGTCCTATATTGTATATTTTGGATGGGTAGGAGGGACTAGATTCTTGCTAGCGGAAGTATGAGTTGTCTTGACAAGTCGTGATGAGTTCCGATGTACCGCTTACAAATGGCGGGGTACGTTTTTCAAGAGCTGGTCCTTTCGTCAGAAAAAAATGTCTTACGACGTGGTTTTTCTTCTGAAGGAGATGGTGTCTCTACGATAGTTTGTGTCAGAGACTCTCCTTATGTCAGTATATAGATGATTCGGACTCCAGGTAAACCCAGCTCCTATTTTTGATGATCTCTCGTCGGTTAGGCCTAGCTTGACTTTTGTGCTTCGCTATGCTAGTGTCGTGTTTTGTATCGACGAAGATGACAGATTTTCCTGCAGCGGTTATGGCTATGTGAATTAACCTGATCACCGTAGAGCTGTATGGAAACATTTATGAAATCCTTTATATACCCATTATAAATTAACTCTGGCTTATATTCTCCTTCCTATGAATGAGTGAACGACAACTCAGGGAGGCAGCCATGTTGGATTTCAGTCATCATATGTTTTGATCACTGCCAAGAGAACAGATTATTTATCTTATTATCGGACAGTGACAGGGAGATCTCAATCTTGCTAGAAACCCCCTTTCGTGGTTTCATAATATATACTACAAACTATGGACGTCAAGTAACTTTGGTTATTTATCGATCCGCCCTTCACTGACGCGTTTAGTCAGATAGGGGGATGTGGCCATAATGTATCATGACATTGAACTTTTGATGTACTGCCCATTATTTCTGAATGTGTCATGACTTCAGATCTGCTATGTATACCTACAAATTGATATGTCAACGAACCATGATGTACTCGTATGTCCCAGTGTGTACGTCTGAATAAATTGAGTAAACTAAGATTCCAGCAGTCTGCATTGGTGCCTTGTAGACACAAGTGTGAGTGGTTATATTGGTCAGCACACGAACAGTACACCATTCGCGGTAATCACACTCTACACTTCTACTTCATACATACACCATCCTGCGTCGGCTGAAGTGACCAAGTTTAGGGCCTGCTTCCCCTGGAGCCTTTGCCTTCCCTAACTCAGGACTAGGGTGAGTTACCCATTTACAGCTGGGTAGACTGGAGCATGCCTGATCTCAACAACACACCACTCTTCCTTACAGAGCAGACAGACTGATACTTTACAGTGTGTGTGTGAAAGCAACTTTACAGAGAAGAAGAAAACAAAGAGTTTACAGTGGCGAGCCAGATTCCTGGGTCCAGCTTACGCAGTTTTGTGTTGAGAATCTCAGTTTACAGCTGAAAGAACATTTGTTTGAACACATCAACACCAGTAGGACAGCTATACAGTCGATGTCAGCTTCAGCGCTTGTTGACAGTTTTTCGCTGTACAGACAGTATTACACAGGACAGTGGTATCAAGTGTAGAAAATATCTGGAGCAATATTGTTGACATTTCTCAACGTACAGAAGAATCACAGTGTTGCTGAACATAAAGTGCATAGTTCATCGTTGGTTCTTCAGATGCTCAACAGAGAAAAATTGACAGTGTAATAGTTTAAAATTAAATCTATTACTGAATAAAGTGGCAAGTTATTAGTATTAAAATAAACTGTGCCTGCTTTACAACACTATACCTGCAACACATTCCATTCATGACATAAATGATATTGTATGCTATATGCTATTTATGCTTACATGTTATTTGTTTATATGTGTAGGGGTTTATATGTTGCGGGCCTGGATGGGTGGTGACTAGAACAGGAAATACCGAGTGATATTGGTCTTGTTCTGGCGTTCGATAGGGAGCAATTTCTTAATTGAAATTTGTATGCAACATAGTTTGCAAATATTTGGTTAGTTGTGACGACTGTTTCATATTTGTATTTGTAACATTTTTTGTGTTCCTTAGTTTTGTTTGATTTGTTTGTATAATTGTAGGTCTCATCTTTTCTTTCATTTCAGTTTTTTACACCCTTATGTTTATACACTGTGGCGTTATTTGTCTTGTTATCTTATGGCAGTTATCATCACGGTTTCTGTGATCATTTTTTTCATTTCTCCTATTTGATTTAATTTGATCTCTGCAAATGTTTTCAGATTGTCTTTTCTTGTTTGTCATTTATAATGTCTTTAGTTGACATATGACGTATAGTGGTATACACTGATAGTATAGTACAGATCAGTACTTTCTGATTGTTATTGTTATAAAACAAAATGTACAAGACCTTTATAAGGCTTGTCTCCCAAAGTGATTGGTAAAGGGAA
Organism: Oreohelix idahoensis; assembly: GCA_024509875.1. Taxonomy (NCBI): domain Eukaryota; kingdom Metazoa; phylum Mollusca; class Gastropoda; order Stylommatophora; family Oreohelicidae; genus Oreohelix; species Oreohelix idahoensis. The sequence goes on from JAMPIV010008522.1 coordinate 860,415, forward strand.
ATATTTTTTTCCACAGGTACTCAAGTGATCTTTGATTACATTGAGGTATACAAGACCTTTGTAAGGCTTGTCCCCCACAGTATTTGAGATACAATTATTGTTGTCCACAGGTACTCAAGTTATCATTGGTTATTATAAACCATACAAGTTTGGACTAAGACTAAGTCTAAGGTATAGACTTGTCTCCCATTAACTTGAAAGAGGGTAATTTAGTTACTTTTTCAGGTTTCTGATTTAAGAAGACAATATGTCTACATTAGATTATTTTATTGCTCAAGGAAAATCTCTTGATAAGACTGGAAAAGACTTAGAACAATGGGCTGTTGCTCAATATGACAAAGCATTAGCTGCAGAAGAGAAAAAAACTGCTGCTGCTGTTGAGGGAAAAAAAGCTGCGGCTGAGGAGAGAAAACTTCAAATAGAAGAAAAAAAAGCTGCTGCAGAAGAAAGGAAAGCAATAGCTGAAGAAAAAAGATTAGAAAAAGAAGCTGATACTGCTGCTGAACTTAAGAAATTGCAGATGCAAGTGGAGGAAAGGAGATTTGATGCAGAACAGAAGAAATTAGAAGCTGCTGCAGAACAGAAAAAATTAGAAGCTGCTGCAGAACAGAAAAAAATTAGAAGTTGCTGCTGAACAGAAGAAATTAGAAGCTGCTGCAGAACAGAAAAAATTAGAAATTGCTGCTGCTGCAGAACAGAAAAAAATTAGAAGCTGCTGCAGAACAGAGAAGATTAGATAGAGAAGCTGAAGAGAGAAAAGCAATAAGAGAACATGAGTTTGAATTAGAGAAATTAAAATTGACATGTATGAGTAATGTTAATCAGGCATCTGGTGGTAATGGTAAACCCTTCGTGTACAAGGTCAAGGTACCAGCGTTTAACCCTACCAGTGATGACATAACATTTTGGCTTTCTAGATTTGAACGGGCTTGTCGATCTCATAATGTTGACAAATCACAGTATGTGAATCAGTTGTCTGAAAATCTAAAAGGGGAGTCTCTGAGTAAGTTATATTTTGTTGAAGAGGCCGACAAAGATAATTATGATGCTGTTAGGGCAGCTTTGATAAAGAGATATCAGCTGTCTGAAGAAGGTTATCGTCTTTTGTTTAAAACAATGAGACCTGAGGTAGGTGTAGAATTCTCAGAATTCATCTCAAAAGCACGAATTACACTTTCACGATGGATTGAATTATCCAAAACAGAGAAAACATTTGATGGTCTTACGGATTTATTGCTAAGAGACAAGGTCATGTCTTCTGTAAATAAATCATTCCTAGAGTTCTTACATGAGCGTAAACCTAGTACAATAAAGCAAATGGAAGAATATTGTGACCAGTATGCCACGGCACACCCTGACATGATTCTTAGTAACTCTAACATTAAAGAGAGTATGCCAGTTGCTTCGGCAACAGAATATAATCAGAATTACTCACACAAATTCCAAGGAGCTAAAAATAAATTTGATAAAAAGGTTAATTGGAATAAGTATCAAAACCAAGATAACCACTCAAATCAGAGTTCTTCTTCGAAGAACTGGAATCGGGCTGATAGTCCTCGACACGCGAGGGGTGCCCATAATGTTAGAAATTCTCGGAAAGGGAGTAGCTATAGGAACTACCCAAGTGCTTCATGGAGACAAAAGAAACAATATTACAGGGATACTCAATTTAATGAGCATGATGATTATGATCATGAATATTATGATTCAAACCCAAATAGGGGTAATAACAGAGGCAATAATAATTATAGAGACAATTATAACCGAGGTAGATCACAACACAAAAGACATGGTAAATCTTATTACCAGGCTAACTCTGCACAACAGGAGTTCCACGACACCGATAATCAGAATAATGATAAAAAAGACTCCAATAGTGTAGCGAATTCCGCTTTTGATTTTGCTAGAGCATCTGAGTGTTCGCAATGCAAAACATTATTCGATCCAACCACAGTGTCTACTTTAAGCTGCGGTCACCCACTTCCCGCTCTCCATGCGTCAATTGCGCATAATGGAAGGGGTGCTCTTGTCTTTAATAGGGGCCTAATAGATGGTACTCCGGTATCAATTCTTTTCGACTCGGGGTGCACTACAATTGGAGTGAGGCAATCACTCGTAAATCCTTCTCGAGCTACAGGCAATATAGTCAAATGTGTAACATTTGGTGGCACATTGGAGAAGTACTCCACTGCCATTATCAATATTGCTACGCCTTTCTTTACAGGAGAGGTGCAAGCATGTCTCTTGCCGAATCCGATCGCTGATCTTATCATCGGTCGCATTCATGGAGTGAAAGAATGCACTCCACAGCAAATTTCTAATTGGGAAAATGTTAATATGCAATCTGCTAATGCAGTAATCACTAGGGCTCAAGCTCTCAATATACCACAATCTTCACATTCTGAAGATAATGATGCGCAGATCCAAGATGATCCCTTGGAGATTTCCCACGATTCCTTTATCAAACAGCAGGAAGATGATCCTACTCTAAAGAAATTCTTTACTCTGGCAACAAAAGGTGATCCGAATAAGGATACTAATCGTAAATCTTGGATTACGTTGAAGAATGGCGTACTTGTACGTATGGTACAAGACTCCGCTAAGTCAATTCATTCTCAAATCCTTGTGCCTAAAAATATGAGAGTTAAAATTTTACAGCACGCTCATGATTCGCAGTGTGCTGGACATATGGGTTTTTCCCGTACTAAAGCTAGAGTTCTTCAATCTTTCTTTTGGCCTGCGGTGAATAAGGACATACGAATCTATTGTCGATCTTGTAAAGTGTGTCAAGAGATTAAATCCAGAGGTCCACGCCATGATGCACCTATTCAGGCTGCAGACATTCCCATTCGGTCATTTCAAAAAATGGCGATAGACATCATTGGTCCATTTAAGATAAAGTCTGCTAGAGGACACCAATTTATTTTGACGTGTGTTGATATGTGCACACGTTGGCCGGAGGCTGTTCCTCTAAAGAGCATAACTACTGCTGATGTCGCAGATGCTCTTTGGTTAATATTTTCTCGTCTGGGATTTCCAGCAAAAATATTATCCGACCATGGTACCCAACTCATATCGGATACCATGTCTCATGTAATGTCGACTCTGAAGATAGAGAGATCGCTGAGTAGTATTTATCATCCTATGTCCAATGGGATGGTGGAACGTTTGAATAGAACTCTGAAAAACCTACTAGGTAAGATAACAGAAGATCATCCTCAGGATTGGGATAGGGTTTTACCCGCGGCTCTCTTTGCATATAGAGAGGTCGCCAACGAACATACAGGATTTTCTCCCTTTGAACTTGTCTTTGGCGCGAAACCGCGAGGTCCTATGTCCTTACTGCATGATCTTATAACTGCTGATAATATTGTCGATGACACAAAATCCTCTTATGAATATGTCATCGCACTTAGACACAAGATTATTGAAGCATGCAAATTGGCAACTGCTTCTTCTGAATTTGCGAAACAGAAGGCAAGGGAATTTGCCAATAAAAAGAGATGTTTGCGTCAACTTTGTCCAGGTGACAAAGCATTTGTCTTGCTACCTTGTAGGGAAAATAGACTTCTCATTTCTTGGAAAGGTCCGTACGATATAATATCAAAGGTTTCCGATGTTGACTATATCGTCGATATTGACGGGAAGCGTAAAACCTTCCACATCAACATGCTCACGGAATTCCATGAACGTCCTGATTATTTACAACCTGTTTTCCAGGCAACGGACGATTTTCCAGTCCAACATGGACAGTACTCATCTCTGTCAGTAATACAGGATGAGGAAACGAGTTTCTCGGATGTAAATTTACCTTTTCCAATGATTCCTCTTCACTCTAATGAATCATGGAAAGATGTTGCAATTTCTCCAGAATTATCTCCAGGAGAGCAGAAACAAGTTTCTACTATGTTAGAACAATTTCAGGATGTCCTTACTGACATTCCTGGTCAAACTGATGTCATTCAACATGACATTATTCTTACTGACCATAGTCCTATAAGAGTCAGACCGTATCCTATCCCGATACATTTTCAAGCACAGGTAGAGAAAGAGTTAGATGAGATGATAGAGTTTAAAATTATTGAACCATCCACATCAGCATATTCTTCGCCGATGGTTATAGTACGGAAAAAAAGACAGTAACATACGTCTTTGCGTGGATTATCGCAAATTGAATCAAGTGACTAAATTCGATGCTGAACCTATGCCTTTACTAGAAGAGCTACTTACGAGACTATCGAATTCTCACTTCTTTACTAAACTCGATTTGTCTAAGGGATATTGGCAAGTTCCACTATCCGAACACGCCAAACCGTTTACTGCTTTTTCGACGCCTAGGGGTCTATTCCAATGGAATTTCATGCCTTTCGGTCTTATGAACGCCCCTGCAACATTTGTACGCATGATGCGTCGAATCCTATCTCATCGCTCAGATGTCATTGCGTATCTTGATGACATCTGTCTTTTCAGTGATACTTGGAACGATCACTATAATGGTATAAATGAACTATTGTCTATCTTACGCGAGCATAACCTGACAGCGAAACCATCGAAAGCATGTATTGGTTTTAGCGAAATATCTTTCTTAGGACACCGTGTTGGTCATGGGTTCCTAAAAACAGAAGACCATAATACAAGTAAGATACTTAACATTTCTATTCCTAAGACTAAAAAGCAAGTACGAAGTCTTTTAGGTCTAATACAATTTTATGGACGATTCATCCCGAATCTGTCCTCCATTATGTCACCTCTTTCTTCCTTGCTAAAGAAAGGGTCTCCTAATGTAGTCCATTGGACTCAAGAATGTCAATCCTCTTTGGATAAGGTTAAAACTATGTTTTCTACTTCACCTATCCTAGTATTGCCTTCTAAGGATAAGACATTTATTCTTCGTAGTGACGCTTCATCCACCGGGATTGGAGCTGCACTAATGCAAGAGTACTCTGGAACTCTGCATCCTGTGATGTATATTTCTCGGAAATTAAATGCCGCAGAGAAGAATTACTCGGTCCTAGACCGTGAATTATTGGCTATGGTTTGGTCAATCCTTAAACTGCAAAGTTTTCTTCTGGGCGCGCATTTCATTGTGGAAACTGACCAGAAAGCTCTTACGGCTATTCAGAGTAAAAATCTGAAGAGCGCGAGATCAACGCGATACGCGATTGCTCTAAAGCCATTTCATTTTTCGGTGCGAGCTATCCGTGGGTCAGAAAATGTGATGGCAGATATTTTGTCTAGATGCCCACATGATTCATAACTGTTATACAACTTTGATACAGTTGTTTTTATGTTGAAATGTGTACACATATGTAATATATCATATATTGATTGTAACACTACTTAGCGGTTCATTGATATGTATTCACCGCTGATCTTTCAATGTTTTTCGTCTTTGATGATCATGATGTTAAGATATCTTAGATGGAATTTATGTATAAACTAATGTGGAAATTGTGTCATTGCTAATATTGTAGTATGCGTTGGTGACACCTCTCTGGAAATATTTATACTTAGAGAAGTACTTTTTCTAAGGTCATAAAACTTATGCTTATCATCTGCGCATTGTTATTGCTGCGTTGTGAGCCTATTGTATGTTGCTCCTAGATGTATTTCAAAAAAAAAAAAGTACCATTTTTTTTTTCCCGAGGGGTGTGGTAATCTGTTGCGTGCATATTTTGACGCACATTTTACAAAAATCGATATGGCTATTTAATATGGGGAAAAATATAGACATTCATTTATTTGTGTATGAAAATGCTGTTTATGGTAAAAGCGAGATAATCCATGTTTGATTCACACTTTTGATTATAGGAGTAATCGTTCTGGATATTGATCCAGCGCAAGGATATTGCGCTTGCGTTTGTACTTATTTTTTAGGGCCAGAAAATATATTAATTTGCTTATTGTGTTTATGGCCTGAATTCATATGTATTACATATTATTAGTACAAGTAGAATCAGTCCTATATTGTATATTTTGGATGGGTAGGAGGGACTAGATTCTTGCTAGCGGAAGTATGAGTTGTCTTGACAAGTCGTGATGAGTTCCGATGTACCGCTTACAAATGGCGGGGTACGTTTTTCAAGAGCTGGTCCTTTCGTCAGAAAAAAATGTCTTACGACGTGGTTTTTCTTCTGAAGGAGATGGTGTCTCTACGATAGTTTGTGTTAGAGACTCTCCTTATGTCAGTATATAGATGATTCGGACTCCAGGTAAACCCAGCTCCTATTTTTGATGATCTCTCGTCGGTTAGGCCTAGCTTGACTTTTGTGCTTCGCTATGCTAGTGTCGTGTTTTGTATCGACGAAGATGACAGATTTTCCTGCAGCGGTTATGGCTACGTGAATTAACCTGATCACCGTAGAGCTGTATGGAAACATTTATGAAATCCTTTATATACCCATTATAAATTAACTCTGGCTTATATTCTCCTTCCTATGAATGAGTGAACGACAACTCAGGGAGGCAGCCATGTTGGATTTCAGTCATCATATGTTTTGATCACTGCCAAGAGAACAGATTATTTATCTTATTATCGGACAGTGACAGGGAGATCTCAATCTTGCTAGAAACCCCCTTTCGTGGTTTCATAATATATACTACAAACTATGGACGTCAAGTAACTTTGGTTATTTATCGATCCGCCCTTCACTGACGCGTTTAGTCAGATAGGGGGATGTGGCCATAATGTATCATGACATTGAACTTTTGATGTACTGCCCATTATTTCTGAATGTGTCATGACTTCAGATCTGCTATGTATACCTACAAATTGATATGTCAACGAACCATGATGTACTCGTATGTCCCAGTGTGTACGTCTGAATAAATTGAGTAAACTAAGATTCCAGCAGTCTGCATTGGTGCCTTGTAGACACAAGTGTGAGTGGTTATATTGGTCAGCACACGAACAGTACACCATTCGCGGTAATCACACTCTACACTTCTACTTCATACATACACCATCCTGCGTCGGCTGAAGTGACCAAGTTTAGGGCCTGCTTCCCCTGGAGCCTTTGCCTTCCCTAACTCAGGACTAGGGTGAGTTACCCATTTACAGCTGGGTAGACTGGAGCATGCCTGATCTCAACAACACACCACTCTTCCTTACAGAGCAGACAGACTGATACTTTACAGTGTGTGTGTGAAAGCAACTTTACAGAGTGGAAAGAACAAGACTTTACAGTCCTCCTGTCACGTGCCATCATCTCAAGTTCTTTCCACGTTCTCCTCATCATTTTCCCCTCTGTTTGCAGCTCTGTTCTCCATGTGCTTCTTGGTCTATCTCTGCCTCTCTTGACCTGGGGGTTCCAAAGCAAGGACTGCCTTGTAATGCTATCAACAGGTTTCCTCAGTGTGTATCCTATCCTTCGCCATCTTCTTCTTCTCATCTCTTGTTCCACTTGCACGTGTCTAGTTCTTGTCATCAGTTCCACGTTGGTAACCTTGTCATACCATTTTAATCCCTCTATTCTACGCAAGCAACCATGTATGAAAGTCTGTAGCTTTTTGGTTCATGTCTTTGTTGTTCTCCGTGTTTCAGGGCCATACAATAGTACTGACTTCACATTTGAGTTGAAGATTCTTATTTTCGTGTTGGATCCGATTTCTCTTGATCTCCATATATTTCCCAATGCAATGAAAGCTCCTCTTGCTTTTTGTATTCTTATTTTGATATCACTGTCTGTCCCTCCAACTTGTCTATATTGCTGCCAAGATATGTATACGATTCTTCATCTTGTAGTGGTATTTCTTCAAGCTCAACCCTGTTATCGTTACTTGCATTTATTCTCATTAATTTGTCTTTTCACTGTGTATTTTCAGACCCAATTGCCGTGACCTATCATCGAGTGTTTTCAATTTGTCCTGCATCTGATTACGGTTATGGGACAGAAGAGCCAAGTCGTCAGCAAAATCCAGATCATCCAACTGCTTAGTCAGAGTTCACTGGATTCCATTTCTGTGGTGTCGATCTTCTCATAACCCAGTCTATTGCTAGTAAGAAAAGAAATGGATACAAGAGGCATCCCTGTCGCAACCCGTTCTTATCCCAAACGGTTCTGTAAGCTGTCCTTCATGAAGAACTCTGCATGCCATTTCTTCATATGTTTTCTTTATTAATATAATGATCTTCAGGGGAACTCCATAATGCCTCATAAATTTCCAAAGTGGTTCTCTGTCTACACTGTCAAATGCCTTTCTGTAGTCTACAAATCCAATGTATAGTGGTGAATTACATACATTCCAGACTTTGCTCAACTATTATTCTCAAAGTGGCTATCTGGTCTGTAGAGGATTTATTTTGTCGAAAACCTGCTTGCTCATCTCTCAGTTTCTTGTCTATGGACTCTTTTAATCTCTCGAGGATAATCCTGTTTAATACTTTTCCTGGCACTGATAGTAACATTATTCCTCTATAAATTGTGCACTCTAGTAAATTTCCTTTCTTAGGCAACTTAACCAGATAGCCTTCCTTCCATTCTGCTGGTATCTCTTCCTTTTCCCAGACTTTACCAAGTAATGTATATAACATCTCTGTAGCAGTGTCGATATCTGCTTTGATGGCCTCTGCTGGAATGCCATCAGGTCCAGACGCTTTTCCATCTCTTAGAAGCTTTATGGCTTTCTTTATTTCTTCCTTCGTTGGTCTTTCACCGTTAATTTGTAGCTGTTCTTCTGCTGGCTGGATGTCTGGGGGGTTTTGTGGAGCTGGTCTATTGAGAAGGTCCTCAAAATATTCCGTCCACCTCTTCATTTGCTCTTGTATATTGCTGAGAAGTTTTCCATTCTTGTCTTTTATGACGCAACGTTTGCTTGTATTTACCTGTTAGCTTCTTTGTGCTGTTATACAGTTCTCTCATATTTCCTTTGGCTGTAGCATCTTCTGCTTCTCTTGCAAACTCCTCAATATTCTTCCTCTTGTCTCTTTTGACACTTCTTTTTACTTCTTTGTTTGCTTCTGTGTACACTTCTTGAGCTTTGGCTTTGGAACTTCTAGTTTAGCTTGTGTTTAAATCTGCTTTCTTGTTTTTTCTGTCTTTTATCTTATTGATGGTTTCTGTTGTTATCTATGCTTTTTTGTTGTCTTTCCCTTTTCCCCAGTATTTCTTCACATGTCTCATTCCATACAGTTTTGATTTGCTGCCAATAGTCTTCTGTATTCACTACATCTTCCAGCTGTTGGAGCACTTGGAATTTGTTGGATATTTTGACCGCAAAGGTGTCTCTTGTTTCTTGATTTCTTAGATGTCCTACATTAAATTGTTGTCTATAACTTTGCATTGTTGCATATCTCTTGAGTTTCATTTTTACTTTGGCTATCAGAAGGTGGTGATCTGATGCCACATCTGCTCCTCTATATACCTTTACATCCTGCAAGGATGATCTAAACGTCTTGTTTATGCATATATGATCAATCTGATTTTCTGTTCTATGGTCTGGTGATATCCATGTTGCCTTGTGAATTCTCTTATTTGGAAACATGCTTTCTCCTATAGCCAGTTGATTTGAAGCACAGAAGTTTGAGAATAGTTCCCCATTTTGATTCATTATTCCTAGCTCATGTTTTCCCATGACTTCTTCAAAGCCGGTGTTGACTGTACCTATCTGTCGTGGTTGAGTTAAGGTTTTAGAGTATTTGTCGAGTCAGACCATTTTTGTGAAATCGACAATGAGAGTGAACTGATAGAATTATAGACAACACACAGATAATGTGTAAAATATCGTGAACTTGGGACAAAACTCTAAGAGGATTCATTACAGCTATCTCCAAGCCCCAACACACTTATATAGTCTTAAGAACCACCCGCTCTCTCTCCTTTCTCTGGTCAAATAGAGACAATAGTTAGAGCTGCAATATTAAGTATGGATGAATGATCGTGAACAGCGCGTTAATAAATGAGTAAAATTTATTAAAAGTTCTTGAAGGAAGAAAATATATGAAATAAGTATATCAGCACAACAACCTAAGAAAATCATCAATATTCACATCAAGTTAACAAATATCCAATTAAACACCAACGAACAAACAATCCACTAACACAACAAACCTCCTGTAGAACACCGACAAATAAATAAACAGAGTTTCTAATCCTTCCGCTTCTGTGGAACCAAATTCAATAACCCCAGTTTGTGTCTTTATATGTATATCCTCGTATAGATGATGAATTACACTATAAATCCACCGTAGGCGCTATCCATGCACCGTTGTTCATAAACTAACAACAAGATAGGCTGTAGATTACTCTGTCTATATTCGGCTGACCGCTAATAAGTGTGGGGGGGGGGGGGGGGGTTGAATGACCAGAAACACACACAAGACGAGATCAATTTAGGACAACCGGTCCACTGCGCTATTTATCCAGCGCGTGAAATAGGCCTGCGTATTTGATGTTTAAATCCTGGTTGGCTGGTTTGAACTTTATTTGTGACTGAGCTCTCAGTTTAAGCACACAGTCTGGTGCTTTCAATTCTGCTGAAGACGCTGTGCTGATCGATATGCTGGAAGCCACTATGCTCTGACTGGTGATCAAGAGGCGAGTAGGAAACCACTACTGCCAAATACGATTTCGGATTTGCTATGACTCGTAATACACTGCGTGAGCTCATTTTCCATTAGAGGTATGGGCGTCGAAAAGGGCTGTACTTCATGTATAGATGACAACTCGTGGTGCTAATTGCTTTCAGGAACCGTGAGATCGATGTTACGTTCTTCGCCTGACTGGAATCCTGCAGTAGCAATGGGGTAACCTGGAACTGAAACCCAAAACAAACAACCTTTACGTCAAGCAAACAATAAAATTACAATAACGTTATAATAAACGGTTATGCCCCACTGTGGGATTTATAATTATTGTTATCGTTGCTAGGATAGTCTCGGGCTGTCTTTATTCATATGAGTCGCCACCTGTTGCTTCCACTCTATCAATTATCAGCATGCGCTCGCATAGGCTAATATATCTTGTACATATGTGTACCTGTCAGCAAATGCCCTGAGAGCAAAATCTACTGCAAGTCCTCTTCCAACTCATAAGGAATATCTCACCCTGTAGTTCCAGCTGAGTGGATATGCGATTCATCTTACAACATTAAGTGAATTTACAGAGAATACAAGCACTAGACATTACATAATAAATGGTATGTGCCCCTTGCGGTCGATACACAAAATGGGAAAAGCAATAACCTCCCAAAAATTGAATACATGAAAAGTGCAATGTTATTGCTATAATAATACGTTGTGACTTAAACGACTAGTGTCTAACTACATAAGTAGGCATATAATAATTCCACACTCATCCACTAGAAGTTTCTCTCAGAAAGTAATAAGTGCCTACCACTTATAATTCAAGTGTTATAGCGCACGCACATCACTATTCAGTTTTAAGTGAATAACTTACACCACTGACATTTTCTTAAAGTAATGACAGCTTTTTTTTAGCTTACTCCTTAACCCATGGTAAGCACTGACCGGACTATGAGGTTCTTCGCCAAGTAGGTATCGGTTAGCGTAAGTTCACCATTAACCCATTGTAAACAATAACACCAGGAGACACCTAACAGCTTAACACATTAACTACCGAATTGAAAAACACACTGTGGCCGAATTAAATTTTTTTCCTATTTTCATCCTGTTGCACAAAGTAAGCTGTAGTTTTCGTAATTGTTTACAGATTTTTATGAATTACACGTCATTTTAAAGATAAATGAATGTACTATTACAACAAACACCGGTTGTAACTCTAATAGAGGTTGTTGCTATTTAACGGCCCTCCGATGGCCGAGGACTTGCAATATTTTCACAATTATAACTGCTTGCGCCCCATCTCTATCAAAATCACAATTTCAATCAATGTCCACACCGTTTTCACTCTTGTCCTCGTCGCTAGATCTATCAGTCAATTATTGAAACACGTTTCTATCCTATTCAGCCGTTAGACGAGATGTACACGCATTTTTTGTAGTCCTATCACTAGTTGCTACGTAAACAGTTTTACATGATTTGGTAACTAACCCAAAACGCTGAAAAATATGAACATAATATCAATTTTCCAGTGTTCTACAACAACCATGCTTTGGGAATTTGTTTTCCGGTGGCAACTTAAAATCTCCAACCAGATCAGAGAGTGTTTTAGTTCATTTTTCATTCATTTTATTACTAAAATTAGATTGGCGCTCTGAGCGGCTTGCGGTCCAAATGTAATTATTTTGTGAGCCGCTGACAGCGGCTTGCGGTAGTTAATGTGTTAAGCACCAGTTAATTAAGGCGGTAGACGGCGCTACATTATCACTGAATAAATTACCGGGGAGAAATCACCTAAAATAATTCAAGTCACACTACTATCGGTTATATATATATATATATATATATATATATATATATATATATATATATATATATATATATATATATATATATATATATATATATATATATATATATATATATATATATATATATATATATATATATATATATATATATACTAACATGAATTATATATTACAAAAGGTGTCAACTTACCCCGAGATGACGAGAATAGGCAACACAGTCTAGTTTTATGCCCACGTCTGCCTTTGTCTCATTTGGTCATCTACGGGCAGGAAAAACTTACGAGTGTGCTTGACTGAGTAAATCTATCTAGATTTATTGTCTACAAGAGACGCTACCCCTGGAAACCTGGCATCGCATGTTTCCACAGATGTTCGGCGTATAACGTAATCATGAGTAAGACAAATGTTATTCTAGAGTCTACATCAGAAGACACCAACCACGAGAAAGTTCGTAGATAAGACATAATATTATTCTAGAGCTACCTGCGGCAATCAAGGGCAACAACAAAAATCTCTGAACGAACGTGAGTTTATCTCCCTTGAATCGGAGATGAAAGCGGGTACCTAGACCTCAAAAGTTTGCCTCACCTTTGCTCACGCTACCAACTTTAGTAGGATAGCGGTTCGCTTCTTCAAAGAAACTATTTCTCACTTGTGATCAACGCTGTTACGAGCTACACGCGTTCCCCTAGTCAGACAAACACCAGGTGCAGCTTAGGTAATATTATCGTAAGCTGACCACTACTGACCAAGTGGTGAATTTATAATAAAGGCCAGAACGACATCAAACCGCGGAGTGGGGTCTGAGAGGGAACAATGGGCTACGTAGGTAAAATCCGAAAGAAAAGAAACCGAAAGTGCAAAAAACCGAGGAAACCAGAAACATAAAAAGAGTAAGAAAATGGGACGTGTTGGGAAAATAAAATTATCTGTCAATCCGTGACACTATCTTTGCATTCATGTCACCCATCAAAATTGTTATGTCTCTTTCTTTTTACTCTCTCCATAATTTCCTAGTCTAGTATAAAATGCATCTTTCACAGACTCTTCTTTGTCACTAGTTGGTGCACAATATTAGATGACATTTACATTTATTTTCTTTTTAGCTGTTTTAAAAGTAGCTGTTATTATTCTGGGTCCAGCGGCTTCCCATTCAATGAGTGCTTTCCGTGCTTCTTTAGATAACATAAGAGCTACCCCTTCACTGTTGTGTGAACTTTCGTCTTCATGTCTCGAGGACAATACCAATTCACCTGTGATCAGTTTCTTCTTGTCTACTTCATTCCACTTTGTTTCACACAGTTCCACAACCTCGATTTTATATTCCCTCATTTCTGCTGCTACTTGTGCCGCTTTCCCTTGTTCGTTCAATGTCCGAACATTCCAGGTGCCAAATCTGGAGGTTCTCCTAGAAGAAAAAAGGTCAGTCAGTAACACAGACTCCTTTCGGCTTTCTCTGTGTTGCATCATACGTCTCCCTGCAAGAGGACCTTCCCCTGTCTTGGATGGTTGTGTTTTATTTTCCTTAATTGACTTGTCCATGTTTGTTGAAGTTGTTAGTGGTTTATTTTTTTTTTTTACAGGATGGGGTACCCAGCCGCATGCCCAGCCCTCCTTAATCTCTTCCTTCGACATGCTTGGTAAGGAACAGTGTGGCTATTCTTTGCTCCCCTTTCGGGCCCCGTTAACACACTGGTAACGTTTTAGATACCTGCTTCTTTTTTCCTCTTTGCTCATTTTTGAGCGTGGAGCTAGCATGCTGATCCATTTGGAAGAAGCCTGCAACAAAACATTCTTGTTCTGTAGCAGCGGTATTTGCTGTGGCTTTTTGTTTTACGTTATGAGGTTGCCAGCCCCAGACGCAACACCAGTTTTTTCACCCCTTACGACATACTTAAGAAAACAGGTGACCTTATCTTTCTGTGTCTCCTCAAAGACCCTAGGAAACGATACCTTAGTAGGCATGACAAAATAAAACAGGTCTAGAAATAGCTAAATCGTGAAAAAGACATTTCTTATACTCCGTTCTTTTTCTTCTTTTAAATTCAATTCAGGTGAGGTATTGTGTAACAGCCAATTACTCTAGTTTCATTTGGACGCGAACTGCTGTATTCAAATATGAGAGTACATTGATCTCCCGTTGTGTCTTCTTCGGTTTCATACGTCAAGAGAACTTTTTAAATCTGCGCAGTATTCACACTTTCGTAATTTATCGCGGCTATCTGAACGCTCTCCTCGCTGTTTAAGATTGCAGGATACTGCTCTTTAAAAACAGGAGGATTTTTGACACGCAGATAAATCTTATATATTTAGAGCAGTGTTTCTCAAACATTTTCTTTCGTAGGTAACTTATGACAAAAGGCTTTCAAGTTCTCCTACCCCCATTCATTTCAAACGGGAAAAGGGGATTCGGTGATAAGCATGCAACATTGAGTTTCCTTTTTGATATCATTGTATGTCCCTCTGAGAAAGGTGGTTGAAGTAACAAGAAGAGACATGGTCCGCAACCAGACGATACGTCAAAGCCTAAAATCCCTCCCCCTGCAGACCCAAGTAGAACAGTCCCAATTAAGATGGTTTGGCCATGTCTGCAGAATGGGAGAAGATCGGCTACCACGACAAGCATTAGAAACAAAGAGCCAGGGATCCAGACCCCCAGGATGACTGTCACAGGATAGACTTTCACTAAGTCTATACTGGTTACCCTGTAGAGTGGTAACACTGCTATTCATCCTTTAAAACCTGCTCGGTCAGTTTCGATTAGAACGGAAGCCGAGCGGGACCTTTTGGCGCAAAAAAGCATTCTTGCGATGTCCACCGGCCTATGAGGTCGTAGATGGTTTTTTGTCAGCAGTTTTGCTGGGGAATTATTTGGGTGCCAATTGTTGTCCAGTGCTTGCCGATTTTTCATATATTCAGGAATATTTGATGGGTGCTAGATTGTGCTTAGAAAACTCTGGTGATTTTTCCCTTCCTGATTATTAATTGTGATACGTTGGTTGCTATTGTGTATTGCTCTAACCTAGTATTAGGTGCCGCCTCTGAGCGATAGTTCAGTGCCTTCACTGATGAGTTTATGTCGGTAACCATTTTGGTTCTTATGATGAATTATAGTGTTCGCCAGGGTATGTGGCAGTTTTCAGTGCATTGTGCTGTGCCTTTGTGCTATTAGGAGAGTTGGTATTATTATCGCAAGTAAGTTGGCTTATGTATTCATTATCTTATGCATTGCAGTTTCATGCATAGTGATTGCTGTGTGTACTTCCCATTAAAGGGATATTACTGTATTTGAGGCGTTATCGTATTACTCATGTTAGCTATTGTGTGCTGTGGTTCTACTTTGTAGACAATGAGCCGTGAGTTAAATCCACAGTACAGTTAGGGTTAAATCCAACAGCATTTATAGATTGTTGTTCTGACAACGACCCAGAGTCCGCTGGGAGGACAACATTAGACAATCTTTGAAGGACCGAGGACTAGAATGGAACCAGGCCAGGAGGAATTCTGGCGCTCTCTCTCCCAAACCTCTACACCACACGGTAGAAGGGGAACGACTAAGTAAGTAAATATGTCCCTCAAATTGTGTCTATAGTGTTGCCAAGATATATGTATGATTCAACATCTTGTAGTGGTGTTTCTTCGCGTTCAACTGTGTTATTGTTTCCTGCATTTATTCTGATTATCTTTGTCGTTTTCTTATGTATTTTCATATCCACGTGATGTGACCTCTTATCGAGTATTTTTATTTGATCTTGCTTCTGATTACGGTTATGTGACAGAAGAGCCAAGTCATCAGCAAAATCTAGATCAACGGTCACCAAGAGCTGACGCTCAGTGACATTGGATCAAAGTCAAGTCAATCTAGATCATCAAGCTGTTTAGTCAGATTCCACTGGACACCATTTATTTTGTGTGACGTCGATGTTGCGATAATCAAATCTATTGCTAGTAAGGATCTCACGGTTCCTGGAAGCATCCTTGTCGCACTCCAGCTATTATCCCAAACAGTTCTGTACGTCTTCCTTCATGAACAACTTTGCATATCATGTCTTCATAAGTTTACTTTATTTAGTTAATAATCTTCAGGATCTGATGTGATTATCTCCCCTGCTCCGCAGTAGTTGTCAACAAAAGCCAAACTTAGAGTATAATGATGAGGGTTTTCAAAGGTATCAACCTTCGCTCAAGATTACTCTTGGCAGAGATATGAATAGAAGGATGATTCTTCTACTTTAGGGACCTCACCGGAATTTAAAGAAAAGCAAGCTTAACTACTGAGATCATCTAAGCCAGTGTTTCTCAACCGGTGTGCCGCGGCACACTAGTGTGTCGCCGCGCCTATCAAAGTGTGCCGCGAAAATTTTTTTAATTTACCGCATGAAGTATATTTTTAGTGATCATGTAACATAAAACTGATCTTACCGCTTGAGTTCAATCAATAATAATTGGAAGTATTAACTGCTTTGAACAAAAACAAAATTTCATGATATTATAAAACGCAAGAGGCGCATAAACAACATTCAAAGGCCATGGACTTAGGAAAGCACTTCAACTTTGAGCTAATTAAATTTCGTATCAGAAAGAGCGGTAAGGTGGAGGAAAATTTCGCGTGCGCGTACAATTCATGTTGTATGATTCATTTTATAATTAACACAGTGATCAGCGTGTTGTTTCTTGCTTGTTTTTGATGTGTAAAACTGTGTAAAATATTTAGTTCATTTGATTTGCCGTTCTAAAACTTTATTAAAAGTAGATAAACTAACTGACATGGATAGAATTATTACAGGAAAACGTGTCCAAGAAAATAGTAACAATGACAGCATGACTAGTATTTGCAGGAATGAAAGCATCAATTTGGACGAGATCACGCCAACACCGAGTAAGATTTCTAAATCAAAAGTTCGTAGACAGTATATGGCCATTGGCCAGCTATTTAAGTCTGGGATTTTCTTTGTCTGGAGAGAAAGATTGTCCCCAGCCATTATGTGTTGTGTGCGGTGACAATCTTTCGAACGAAGCCATGGTTTCTAGTAAATTGAAAAGACTTTTGACCATTAAACATGCACATCTTGGTAATATAGATTTGAATTATTTCAAAAAGTTAGTTGAACAACAAATAAAACAAGTACGCTATTTGGAACAAAGAGTTAAAGTATCTGATGAATCTCAAACAGCTTCTTATCATGTAGCCGAAATCAAAGCACAGCAAATGAAATCATATACTACAGCTGAGTTATTTATTTTGCCTGCGTACCGTACCATTGTTAGGAGAATGTTTGGTAGTGAAGCAGAAAACGAAATTACCAAATTTTCGTTGTCTAATGATACGATTAGAAGAAGAATAATCGAGATGTCTTCTAACATTGAGGAAAATGTTTCAACAGAGCTTAAAAAATCAGACTTTGCGCTACAAGTTGACGAATCTACAGACATAACTGGCAAAGCATAACTGTTAGCATTTGTTCGCTTTGTCCATGGAAATGAAATCATAAACCAATTTTTTATGCTGCAGAGAACGTGTAGATCGCACGAGAGGTAAAGATATATTTGATACCTTGACTGCCTACTTAAGGAGAGGTTAAATCACGCCCACGGATATCTCTTGAGCAATCATATGCAGTTATTTTCATTAACTTGGCCCAGTGGGGGCGGTGCCAGAATCAAACAGAAAGTAGCGGCACACGATCAAACAGGCACGGAGGGATCTCAGGAAAGACTAGCGGCGCTATCAAAGACAGTAGTGGTCCCTGAAACGAGCGACGCAAGTTTCCTGCCGGTACTTCGCATCTCGGTGTTAACCACAGAACCGATCGCAGTGGACGTGAACGGGAAAGCCGTCGCGAACGCAACGAGCGGAGATACGGGAGACCCGGGGCGGCATCTCTCTTTAGTCTGGCGGTCAGATCCCCTAAAGTCTCCTGAGATCTAAAAAGGTGTCAAATTTTAGCATGTCCCACTCATCTTACATTCCATTTTAGATATATACAGACCACGAAGAAGGCCATTTTATCATTCGGTCGCCAGAGATTTAAGATTCACTAGCTATAGTAGAAATTTTGCTAGATTTCCAGCTGAATTGGTGGCTACATTGGAGTGTTTCCTTTTTCTGTGCACGAATGATCACCTTTGCAATCCCAGCAAGGAAGAAATCATACAGAGTCTTCCATACTCGGTTCTTAAACTTCCAGACATATTGATGAAACATTTTAAATTTAATCTTGTGGCGGTCCGATGCGGCCTAGCTATCATAATTACATGAAAGAAAGCCTACCCAAGAACATTTCAAAACAATCATCAAATTAAATTACAATCTGTAAGATAATCTGGAAGATGAAAAGTTGCCAGTAGCGATATTTTATTTACGCTCTATTGTGAGAGAGTACCTATTTAAGTGAACTGTGACTGAGCTTAGTTTTTCCTCACGGGATTAAAAACTTACCGGTCAGTTGCTATCATCACGCCTTGAAGGAATTTTACCTCCAGCAGCGAAATTAAAGAGACCACTCCATCCTCACCCCTGTATTGAATTGTGTCAATGCCATCCCATAGACTGCTTTTTATATAATAAAACACAAGAACTCTTAGGCTTCAAGTCCAGCGATAAGTGGGAATATTTGCTATCAGCTAACCTCGCTACATCTGGGGCGGGACATCGAAGTACCAGACATTTTCATATGTCAAGAGTGTAATTGCTGTTTATATAATTCTATGGATTGTCTGATGCTGCAATCGGTAAGTTTGTGTGAGTACATGAGTGTGGGCCCTCACAGCGTGCATGAATGACAGGAGATTTAATTTTTTGCAAACCATTTGTTAACTTGCCTACCGGGTAATACATTTTTCTGTATACCCTGCCTTGTTCCTTTAAGTGGGATAGTTTGTTAACTCTGTTTACCCCCCCCCCCCTTTTTTTCATTTGCTTAGTAAAGGGAAGAACAATTGGGAATAACAGGATTTTTATCTACCACCTATACTTAATATTGCAACACCTATTTCAGAGTAATTAAATTCACTGTTGGGTTACATTACCTATGTTCCTGATAACTATCCATCTTTGGACTGGGTTTATCTTTGTCTAATACAAGCGGGAAGGGCTTAGTCGATACCAATCCTCTTCACCCCCCCCCTCACCTTGTTATTTGTATTTTCTGTACTTGTGATATTTTTTTTCTGTAACACTTGATAGTTGTTGTGATTGTTTTAAATGATAATAAACATCATAAACTTATTTAGTACTGTGTTGGAATACCCAAAGCCCAAAATTTCCCTATCTGTTTAATATAGTTTTGTATCCACGTGCGTCTGTGTGTTTGAAGCACCAAATCGGTGTGAGCGCAGGTGTGTGTCTGGAAACTGGCAAATAATTGTTTGACCAGGAGAGTGAAGAGAAGATTGAGAGGAACGATTTGTCGTAAATAAGTCTGTCCTTACTCTCCCCAGCACTCTGTGAAGCAACTATTTACTCTCTAACATTTTTCTATCACTGAGCTTTCACCATCATTCTCCACTCTAAACAGGACCACTATTTATAAGACTCTTTCTCTCAAAATAAATTTACGACATTTTCTTTCCTTTTGTTGTGTCTGTTCCCTATTTTCCGAGTATGACTTAGTTTGTATTTATGTACGTGAATAGTTAGTTGGAGGAGATCTTTCCCTGTGTTCTTTAGTACGTGGAGTGATTAGATGTTTTAGTTTATAGTGGTATAGAGTTAATTTTGCTGATAAGTTATTTAGTTTATTTTCACTGGAGTGATTCATCAGTGCTTAGTGGGAGAGATAGCTTCCAGTACTTCATTGTTGACTGCAGTTTTTGTTGTGTCTTTAGTGTTATAGTGTATTGGTGTGTTCGAGGGAGGAAGGGTGGTGAGCCTAATCCAGTCTTGGCCTCTCTTGTGGAAAAGATTGGATTAGACCGATTCTTTTAGGGTGTGGCTGTGTTTGTTTTGTGGTGGAGTCTGGCAGACGGGATTTCCTGCGACTGCCCTGCTTAACATTCCAAGCCCTGTTGGTGTTAGGTGTAGTCGTGTAGTGTGTATTTATATTGTCGTGTACATTCATTACTTCTTTTGTTGTGTTTAAGTGGTGTTGTCTTGTTTCATCTTGCTATCTTGTAAATACGTTTACAGGTATCCCCTTGTTTTCGTTCGTGTGCAGTCATGCATTGTATATATTAATCTACCTCTTCTCTTCTTGGTCTATCCTCTTGGTTCTTCGTGACTAGAATTGTGTTTTCGTAATGTGATGTATGTGTTTCTTTCATCTGTGTAGTGCTCATTTTGCCATAGGTAGTACTTGCATAATATAGGTTGTTGAAATTAGTAGTAAGTGAAGTATTATCTGAGTATAGCACCATTGTGGTGCCAGTAACAGGCTTTGAAGTAAAACCTGAGTTGTGACTAAGTTGATATAGTGGTGTTATGGTATCAGGAAGTCTTATTAGTTGTTATTATACAACTGTCGATTATTGTAAGTTTGGTTGATTGTATCTCAGAGACTAAGTGGTCAGAAAGACCAAATTTTTCAAAGTGATGAGATAGTAGCCAAGTGGCAAAGTAAAACTATATACTATAAGAGTTTAAGGTTGATGATGTGTATACAGTGAAAGGTGAGGTGGTATATACTTACATATATATATATATATATATATATATATATATATATATATATATATATATATATATATATATATATATATATATATATATATATATATATATATATATATATATATATATATATATATATATATATATATATATATATATATATTGGAGTAGTGATAGCAATATTTATTGGGTATTACTGCATATTTTGTAAGCAGAAATTTATCTGCTGATTTAAGTGAAATATATATGGTTGAGTAAATGCATTGTAAAGATTTATAGAAAGAGATAAAATAGTGAGTATTCTGAGGGTACATCATGGACCTACAGGCTTTCATTCAGATTGGGAAAGAATGTGGGTACACTGGCTCACAACTAAGTGAATATGCAAAGGCTGAATTTTTTCAGTCGAGAATTAGAAAGCTCTGGAGAAGGAAAAGAAAGAGAAGGAAGCAAAGGAAGAGAAGGAAAGAATTGAGAATTAGAATGCTCTAAGAGATGCTCGAGCTGAAGAGCTAGAGCTAAAGAGAAAAGAATTTGAATTACAAGAAAAGAAGATGAAAGAAGATAAAGAATTACAAGAAAAGAAGTTGAAAGAAGAAAACGAGTGGAAACAAAGAGAGTTCGAGTTGCAAGAAAAGAAGTTGAGAGAAGATAGAGAATTGGAAGAAAAGAGGATAGAGCGAGAATTGCAAGAAAAGAAGATAGAAAGAGAATTAGAGCTAGAGAAGGAGAGAATGAGAATAGCTCTGGAAGAAAAAATGATGGATAAGGAAATGCAATTGAAGAAATTAGAAGTGGGTGCAGGTGGTCAGAACTCAACTTCTGGTGGGGCTCATCGTCCTTTTAGGCTGCGTCTGCCAAATTTTAATGATAAAATTGATAGTTTAGATTTCTTCCTTGAAAGATTTGAGACCGATGTGTGGCCTACAAGGCTGACAGAGATCAATGGCCATCTCTGTTATCGACGCTGCTAGTGGAGCCTGCGATGGAGACTTTTTATAGCCTCCCTTTAGAGGAAAGGGCGGATTACGACAAAGTAAAGGAAAGGTTGCTCCGGAAGTTCCGTCTGACTGCTGACGGCTACCGGACGCGTTTTAAAAACGCGATGCCAAGCGCAGACCAGGACTTCGAGGATTTTATCTCGAAGATCAAACTTCTGCTGAATAGATGGATCGAAATAGAGGGGATAACTAAGGACTTTAATGGCATGCTAGACTTAGTGCTACGAGACAATGTGTTGTCCTCGTGTTCTAGTGAGTTGGTTGCGTTCTTTCAGGAACGTCAACCAAAGGACATTGAGTCCATGGCCCAATTGGGGCACCATTATGTCCTTGCCCACCAGGGCAAACCCATTCAGAAGTCAGGTCTGCCAGAAGACTTAGTTGCCGGTGTCGGCAAAGTTCAGCTCCAGTCTTGGCGAAACCAGTCAGGCAATGTAGACATGGGCCAAGAGCAGAAGTATGAGAAGCCCTCAAGTCCCTATCAGCCACGTAGAGGAATTTATGAGAATTTCCGATCTCATCGGCATGGTCGGCCGAGGTGGCAGAACCGACGATATAATAGTTACAGCGACAGAGGGGAGCGCCAAACGCGAAAGCAGGTACGCTTCGAGGACTCTCGGGACGAAGACCGGTTTTGGTGTAAAGCAAAACATTCCAAGCAGAGGAGTGGTTCCTCAGAGAGTCGATCTTTCGACTTGGATGCGGGGTCTTCGTCTTCGAAAAGCTCCAGCAAAAGTGCACTCGATGAGAAGAAGAAGGAGCGCATGTGTTCCATTTGTGGTGGCAATAATCATTGTGCAGACAGGTGTCCCACCCCGATTGAACACGCGAATTCCGCGTTTGTGTTGGACACAATTAATAGTGAGGACTGTGCCGGGTGTCGCCCTCTGTTTCATGCGGATATGAGACTGGTAAAGTGATTCTCCACGAAGGCAACGTGGAGAATAGGCCAGTCCGGATATTGCGGGACACTGGTTGCACCACAATTGGGGTGTGTCGGTCGTGTATCGACGACTCCTGCCTTACAGGCGAAACGGTAAAGTGTACCACGTTCGGGAGCAAAATGGAGTCTTACACCCAGGCGAGTATCAATGTGGACACTCTGTTCATAACAGGTAGAGTGAACGCGTTCGTTCTCGATGATCCGATTGCCGATTTAATCGTCGGCAATGTCCGCGGAATGCATAGTGCCGTGGGTGTGGCTGGAGCAGAGGTTCAGCATCACCAAACTCCCAAGGGGGATGACCAGAAGGTACATCGTAGACGTGTTTCGCGGCAAGTACCAAACGACATGAGTAGGAGCAGTAGGTTCTTATACGAGGGTCCAAAAGCTAATGATCGCACAGTTTGTGTGCGTAACGTCCCTCTGAGTGCTAGTTGGCGGACACTCAGGGGAGTGTTTGATGAGGTCGCGCCGGTTACATTTGTCGAGGTATTGTCGTTGCGCAACAAGACCAAAATAGCACGAGTGACTTTCGCGAACAGTTGGGGTGCGCGTGATGCAGTTAGGCAGAAGCATTTATCGTTGCTTCAAAACCATCTGCTAATAGTCCAGAAATAGATAGAGTTAGAGTGTGGGGTTCGTGTCTGGTAAGGTGTTTCGGTTGACGCGAACCGAACCTGAGTTGCTCTGATCCACACCCCCAGTTCGATGTTGATATCAATATGTGTATTTTGTAGACTTGTACAAGGTATTTATGCTGTATTATGCTATGTCGTACTTTGTATTAATGTGGCATGATGCCATAGAGGCACGCTGTAGTCAGGTGCGCTGTAGGCAGGCACACTGAAGGCAGGTGCACTGTAGGCAGGCCTGGCGTGCATTTATCAGAGACCTAAGGAATATGATGGTCTCGTAATATTTAAGGGTCATGTTGATACTTTACTATTCCTTGTTCGGTAATTTATATGTCATGCTTTACAATATATGTCTATCGAAAGTTGTTTCCAGCAGAAACCAGATACTCCACGATTGAGAGAGAGTGCCTTGCGATTATCTGGGCGGTGTCTAAGTTGGCACGATATCTGTTGGGGGCGCATTTTTTCCTCCAAACAGATCACAAACCACTGCTATTTTTGCAGTCAGCTAAATCCACCAGTGCTAAATTGACACGCTGGGCATTATTGCTACAGCAATTCAACTTTACTATTTTACCAATTCAGGGTGTACATTGAATGCCATTTTGGTCTATATTTCTTGCCGATTTTTCAGGTGGTCAGGACTATTTGGTTACTGCTTGAATGGTGGTGTAGTTCTAGTGGTTTTTTCCTGGATATTATTTACGTTAAGTATCTTGCATTCATGTATTGCTTTGCTTCAGTATAGGGCTTAGCCAGTGAGCGAAAATCATTGTGTAGTCACTGGTTAGATTATGTCGGTGGTTATGTTACTGCTATATTGAGCTGTGGATTATGGCAAGTAGTTTGGCAGATCCATTGCATCGTTAATCTATATGTATTATTAGCCGTGTGTGGCTTCTGTGTGTGCGCAGTATTTATTAAAGGGGCCAAACCTGTTTCAGGTGTTATTGCCTTATTCATGTCAGCTATTGTGTACTGTGGTCTTATCTTTAGACAGCGGGCTAAGAGTCTAGTTTGAGTATGTATTAAATCCATAGTACCAGTAGAGAGCATATTCTGACACCTGTTCTGAGGCGCAGAATGACAATTTGTTCTGATTTGTTCATAGCTTGGTTGTCATCCTGTGTTGGTGGCTTTCTGATTGATTTGATCATCTTTTTCTTCTGATGGTACGTAACTGGTACATCCGGTTGCTCCTCTGTAGCACCTTCTTAGCCTGTCGGTCAGCTTTCTTGTTTCCTGGTATTCCACAATGAGACGGTATCCACTGCATGGCGACCCTGCGCTGGTTGCACAGTTCAGAAAGTAGGGCTTGTATTCCTGGCAATTTTCTGGACTGAAGTGCTTGGAGTGCTGATCTTGCATCTGTCAGGAATACCACAGACTGTGGACCAAGATTGGTGTTCAACAGTTTCTCAGTTGCCACCCTGATTGCCTGGATTTCTGCATCACAGTTATTACAGAATTTCCCCGTTGGTACTCTGACCTTATCCCTAGTGTTGTTTGGGTATTCTATGTACACTCCTGCTCCTCCATTCTTTACTGCATTCTGTGCTGACTAATTCGTGTATACTCGGACCCAGAGGTCCTGTGGGTATTCATCATCCAGGAAACTGAGAGTGACTGTCCTACGTTGCACGCTGTTCTGTTCATCCCTGTCGAGTATTCCTTTCACTTTTGTCTGGATGTGTACTGGTAGTCCAGGCTCCTCTCTCCAAGGGGTTTGTTCTGGCACAGACTTTAGGGGGCTGTCAACTTCAGGCAGGTCTGAGGTTTGTCTACGAAATAGTTTGGCCTGGTTGGATAAAGCTGCTTCTTTTAAATCGCCCCATTGCTAGGTTTTGGAATCTGTCCTTCACTGGATGGCTCGGCATACAGAGGAACTTTTCTGCCTGTGTTAGCACTTTCGTGTCTCTGCGTTCTCTCAGTGCTTGTATCCTCCCCATTTTCTCTATCTCCACTACAGGCGTATATTTCATTGCCCCCGTGATGACCCTAAGCGCCTGGTTTTGCACCTTATCTAGCTCGTGTAATGTGGTGTTTGATGCTGGACACCACGCAGCTGACCCATATTCCAAGTGTGGTCGTATGCCCTGCTGGTAAACTTTACTACGTATTTTCCCGCTGGCTCCCCATGGGTTCGACTTAGTTTTCTCAGGATGGTTAACTTCCTCCTGGCCTTTGTTGTTGCCTTGTTGATGTGCTGCTTCCATGTCAGACTATCATCGAATGTAACTCCGAGATAGGTGGGTTGTTTATCTTCTCTCAGGAGCTCTTCGTTTATCTTGATGACACCAGCTTTTTGTTTGGGAGAGAGGGTGAAGAGTGTAGTGCTGCACTTGTCTGTGTTGATGCTGACACACAATCTATTCGCCCATGAGGTTAAGGCATCTATAGCTCTTTGTAGCAGTTTGGTGGCCACTGTTGCATGCTCATCTGTGCACCATATTACCAGGTCATCAGCATACATTGCCACTTTCATTCCATGTGGTAGTTCAGCAACCAGGTCATTGATGTAGACTAGGAAAAGTGTAGGGGACAGAACCCCTCCCTGAGGGACGCCATGACGCAGTAGAATTTTCTTACTCTTGAGGCCATCTAGTTGTACTCGGGCTCTTCTGTTATGCAAGTATGCTTTCACCCATTTGTACATCCTACCATTTACTCTACAATTTCTCAGTTTCTTCAGAAGCTCTTCTTTCCAAACCTTGTCAAATGCTTTCCTTAGATCTATCCATGCTGCTAGTACCAGTTTCTTATCTTGGAACGCATCCTCAATCTCTTGGGAAAGGTAAGTTGCCTGATCTTTGGTAGAGTAACACTGCCTAAAGCCCGCCTGCTGTGGTACAAGAAAATTTTCACTTTCAAGGTACCACTGTAGCCTGAGGTTGATGATACGTTCCATAGTTTTGCAGAGACAGCTTGTATGGCTGATTGGTCTGTAGCTGGAGGCCGTGGAACTGTCTTTTCCTGGTTTTAGGAGTGGTATCATGATTGCTTCCTTCCAGGTCTGTGGAACTTTGCCTGAGTTCCAACAGATATTGAAGATTTGCAGCAGCTTTGTTTTTGCTGCGGTTCCCAAGTTCTTAATCATTTCATTGGACACTCCATCAACTCCTGACGACTTTCTCATTTTCAATTTGGATATTGCAAGCTCCAGTTCTCTGAATGTGATTGGTGCCTCCATAACTTCAGGTATGGTTCCATCTCGTCTTGCGTATTGTTGTTTCTCACGAGTCTCCTGTTGCTTCTCTGGGCTAACTTCGATGTTGTTGTCTTTAGCAAAGGAGTCTGCATAGTGATCAGCTGCCTGTTTTCCCATGAGGATGTTTCCATCTTTGTACAGTGCAATCTTTGAGTTTCTCCCTCATCGTTAAGTTGTTTTACCAGCTTCCACAGTTTCGTTGTATCTTTTTCGAAGTTCAAGGACTCTGTTTTCTCCTTTCAGCTTCTCCGCCTGGCCTGCAACTTGGCCCTTTGAAATTTGGCTTTAGCTTGCTGGTAGTTATTGTGGTGTTCTTGGCATGGATTGGTCTCTGCCTGCTTTCGAGATGTTTCCACGTCGTTGTGCAGCTGCTCTAGTTCACTATTCCAATATGGTTTGTAGTGCTTACGAGCCCCTCTAGGTATTGTTTCACGAGCAGCCTGTAATATGCATCTGCTGAATTCATCGACTAGCTTATTGGTGTCTTTGTCTACAGTCATATCTCTAGCCAGTATACTGGTACGAT
Source organism: Oreohelix idahoensis (assembly GCA_024509875.1). Taxonomy (NCBI): domain Eukaryota; kingdom Metazoa; phylum Mollusca; class Gastropoda; order Stylommatophora; family Oreohelicidae; genus Oreohelix; species Oreohelix idahoensis. The sequence continues at coordinate 887,666 of JAMPIV010008522.1, forward strand.
GCTGGTACATTGTCCAGTCTGCCTTCTTGTAGTTCCACCTAGAGAGAGTGCTGCTCTCTTTGACAAGTTCATTTTCCACAATTAGGAAGACTGGCCGGTGGTCGCTGCCTCCAAGTTGTTTCCCTACAACGCGTGTGGTGTTCCACTCCAGGCTGGGTGAGTGGAATGCCAGGTCTGGTGTAGAGGTAGTATGCCACGATCTCGAGTAGAAGGTTGGTGGGTCGATTGGCTGGTTAATCAGGATAAGCCCATTGTCATCCTGCCAGTTTTCGAGCTCCTCACTTCTCCTGTGAGTGGCTGTTAAAGTCTCCGCATACAATCAGTCTTTATTTTGCTGGGATTGTGTCTATTGCCAGTGGGCGGTCGCTCGGACAATAGTAGTTGAGCAGGTGGAATTCTGTACTTTCTGTCCTGAGATGAAGCATCTGGTATTCCGCCCCCTCCATATATGTTTCAAGCTGACATGCACTGATGTTATTCCTCACGAGTGTCAGTATTCCACCCTTTCGCCTGTCTAATCGGTCGGATCGGTAGCACTCGTAGCCTCTGATTTATTAAAAGTAGTAAAACATTGTGAAGGGAAGAATTTTATGAATCAAATAACACTTAACAAATAGAAGTAATGAAAAAAAAAAACGTTTTTCACAAATTAGCTATGAGATTAAGTGCAAAAAGCGATCAATAATAATGAAAAAGAAGATGAATAATTTCTTTAAAGTCATAAAGTCATAAGTCATTTCGTGAATTCCTTAAGAACACATTGAGAATTAAATTCCACTTGCATGAAAAGGGGCCCACCTACAGTGGTGGTTCCATGCTACGTAAGGAGTACAAAGGATAATGATGATCATGATTCTTTTATCTCAAGCATTCTGTGTTGTAATGTATTCTGTCCTGTTATTTTACTTTTTTTCTGCCCATTTATGCCGTTAAGTGGCGTTGCCAAAAGTAGTCTTTGTTCTTGTGTGAAATGCTAGTGTTAATGTCACGCCTCTTTATTATTTCTTTAACACTGTCAACCCACCTTCCTCTCAGCCGTCTCCTTGTTCTGCAGGCGAATCTTCTGCTGTTGAAATCTATTGCTACAGTAGCCGACATTGCAGTGTTGTGACAATGTGCCCATACTATTTTGTTTTCTGTCTGTTGTTATAGATGGCGCATAGTCTTGTTTTCAACACTTTCATAATTTCTTCATTTCAATTTTCTCTCATATGATGACATTTGCAGCTTTTCTAAGATATCTCATTGTAGCGAGAGGTTAATTTAGTGTTGATGATAGAAGATAAAAAAGATGTATCAGATGATACAAAGGATACAATTGCCAGATAAGAGTCTGGTCTTATAAGTAATACCCCAGTCTCAGAAATGAGCACTGGTGTATGGTTGTCATAGGAATAGTCAGACAATAAAGTTATCTGGCCCAGATGGTAATATGAAGTACCAGATACTTAGGCGTCTCCTATAAGCAACTGTCCTATGTTATGTTATGTCTAGGGAAAAATGAATAAAGAAAGTAAACTCCAACAAAACTGTAATGAGTTACTCAAGTCTGTGGTTACAATTAATTAATTTATTGTATATACATTAATTTCTTCTTTCTCTTTTTTGAAATAGAAGTATGATATGAAAAATGATGATGATGTTTACAAAAGCATTTACTAAATTAAACAATCAAGTTTTAATACAAAATGTCAATGTCTCCTTGTCGTAGATTTAGGATAGGGGAATTAAGACATAGATTGGTCCCTTCTGAATAGATTAGAACAGGTGATAGCTCAGTGAGAGGTAATGTAAAGAAAATAGATTTTCACGAGTGAGATGGTGGAAACTAGTTAGAGTCTGTTCCTGAAATCGAGAAGCTTCTCTCGTTCAGCCTATCTCTACAACAGAACTTGGTTAGTCAGACAGTCTGCTAGAATATATATTAATATATATATCACTACTCACCTACACACACACATAAGGGACGACAGTTAGACGCACAGACGTGAAAACTACATCAATGGATTAGGGATTTTTCGGACAAGCTGACCGACACACGTAAATAAAGTTTATGTAAATTTTATTTATCATAAAGAAACTTTTGCACAATGGGCTAATCACCTGCTTGCCAAGTCACTCCGATTACATGTCCCACCCATGGGCCTTGTGCACTTGGGTCCCCTCTACACCGCGTTTCACGGGGTAGAAGAGGTTTCGATTATGAGATGAGATGAGATAAAGAAACTTTACAACAGCTATATGTTGACTATCAAATCATATACAAATAAACATTGGTTAATGAATTAATTAAAGAGTTAGACTCATAGGTGTAATCCTCCCTCCCTCTGTTGAGGAAAGATCCCGTTAAGAAGAAAGTTATTAACCCCAATAGAGTCAAAGATTTATACGCTATGGTCTAGAATTTCCCTCTACAGTAAAGAACAGAGTTTATACGTTAATCTATTCTGAAAGGGAAACCGTATTAGCAAAAAAGAACTTAGCATTAAAAAAAATACAAAGTGGGTACATGAATTATACGATCAAAGAACCACTTATTCCTGTTTTCTTTCTATCCATACAACAGTGGCCACTGACATTCGTTCTTACCTACAAACTTGATTTTCACGTTCTGGCGCAAACTTTAGGACACTCACACCCACATCAACTCCAGTGTTATTTTGGCAAAAGAGAACCCCAGCTCTACAGAGACAGGTTAATTCCGATTCTTCCGGGGAGCGTTCTCTTTATGACTATATTTTCTCGGGATTACTGTTTATGTCACTTCAAATCAGTTTAGGTAATATATGTCACCGTGCTCACAGTGTCAGAATATTGAGGTTTCCAGTACTTAGGAAATGTCAGGTCGGCAACTTCTCTCAGTATAAAATTCTTGGTCACACCACAAATGATCAAACGTCGGAAATGTTAAGGTTTGTTAGGTCGCCACAACGGGACTGAATGTAAATGAGATTGGAACAATAAATCTGGATCAAATTCCAGTTACCAAGTCACTCTTAATGTTCTTTGGGTTGGTATTCTGTCTCTTTCTGGGTGTAAACACAACCTCAGACAGGTTTACCTTCAGAAACCCCCAGTTACTAATATAAGAAATGTTCTTTAGTATGATTACTCTCACGTTTACGTGGAAGCCGCTGGTAGATTTTGGGTTTGACCCAAATACTGTATAATGGAAAAGAAAAATACAATGCTTAACCATAATATAGTAGTCTCACGCCTGTCCTACCTCGCGTAAAATATAATATATTCACTTCGGTTATTTAACTTTGAATTACAAACTACAAGCTTAAAACTAGTCTTATCGTTTAAAAATTCGTGAAATAAATTCTAGTCATTAAAAAAAAATCAGTCATTATGAATTAGAAATAAATACATATTTCGTCAATACTCATGATGAACAGTGCCTGTACTAGTTGGTTAAAATATTCTCTGACTGGTTATTAGCAGTATTTTAAATTTTATTTTATAGCTGGCATAGTTTAGCTAGAAATTATTATTTGTTCTGCTAGCCACTGTAACACAGTAAAATCTTAGAGAAATATTATGACGGACCTATCTAGTAAGTCACTCTGCACAGTAAATCTTAGAGAAATATAATTGACGATTAAACTAGTTAAATCACTCAAACTTCTAGTATAATAATTACCGCAAACCAGAAGTAAAACGGTCTCCAATCGAAAACTAAGTGATACTTCTATTATAAGAGATCTTTAGAATCGAAAGCTAGATTTCTCTGCAATTCTGGCGGTACTCGATAACTAGAGTTAAAATGCTCTAGTAGATATATATATATATATATATATATATATATATATATATATATATATATATATATATATATATATATATATATATATATATATATATATATATATATCTGAAATCAAAGAGACTATTACACTATTGACCGAACCCAGACTCTCTGCCAGATGTTAACACCTACGTTCAGATCTTGGGAAAAACGTGAAATCAAAGCCCTTCTTCACGCTAGAGCCGAAAACCAGAATCAGACATAACGTAATTTTGCTAATCAGTGCAAATTTCCTTCGTCTATGCTCGTCTTCTAACGAGCAAGGTCTTTTGATCTGCTCGTTCTCACCGTGGTTTAATTACTTTACAGGCGAATGGACTCAGGAAAAGTTAATAGAAATGATCTCCCTTGGTTCCAAAATTATCTCCACATTGATCGCTGTCTGATCCCATTACAACGATCTTCGATCGCTGGTGTAAAATAATACAGCTCACGTTAGCTAATCGGTCTCTGGTAAACTCTCATCAAAGGGAATAGCAAACAGCAATAAAATATGCGTGCTTATGAGAAAGAGAGACAAATATCTAAGCATATAGGGGTTTAAGTTAAACCGTGCATAGGTGGAAGAAAAGGTAAAAGAAAAGTGTAGATAATGAAAAAGATATATGAAGCTATTTTCATAATATGTCACACTCCTTCCTTTTTGAAAAATGATCACTTTGGTTCAGAATGTTAATTATGTTTCAAATGTCAATTACGATCTCTTGCTCATGAGCTTTAGATCTGTTTACTCGTAGCAAGCAAGAGAACATGCACACCATCATAGCTGGCAGACGCTGGAGCTGGGTTGGCCATGTCCTCAGAAGAGACCCCGATGCCATCACAAGAACCGCTATGCTTTGGACCCCTGAAGGAAAATGAAAGAGAGGCCGACCGAAAACCACCTGGCGTAGGACTGTGGAGGCTGAGATGCAAAGAATGAACCAGAGTTGGGGCACTGTACGAAGGATGGCCACCGACCGAGCAAAGTGGAATCAATTTGTTGTTGCCCCACAAGACGCCACTAGGCGTGATGGCCACTGACTGCTTTGACGGTCGGCGGCTAAGGATCAAAGAAGAAGAAGAAGCTCATGAGCTAGAACTTGTAAATCTTGATAAAGGTCTTGTGACTTTAAATCATATCTTTCACAACTATTGAGCTTAACCAATAACTCGATCTCATCATTAGTCTGTGTTACATGTGGTGGGCTATATTGTGCTTCAGTCTTGTATGTATCCACTTAACTGAAGTGACTTCTGAAGTGACTACACCGTCTGTCACTCTGCTGAAAACAGTGTTTGCAAAAGCCTTGGTCTTAGGGTTCCCACAACAAGATCTCCTGAATACTCTAGGTGCCTGAATGCTTAGTCTTGCACGGGTATTTCAACAGTTGTCTGCTTTGCTGGCAGGGTAGTATGATGTGATACGATAGGACCTGAAATACATAATGTCCTATGCTAGTATCTGGCCATAATATCTTTCTTTGCAACAGATGAAAGATCAGTGAACCTTTCAAAGAGTAATTGGTAAGACAGAATAGACAGATCAAGTCAGTGACACGTTGCAAGTAGATTTATCCTTTAAAAAAAACGTTATTCTCATTCATTTAACTCAATGTCACACATCTGTCCATGACTGATTTCACTGAAATAACATAGGCCTTGGAATAATGTTTACATATATACTCAAAATACACAATGAATCACTTCCTCCTATTCTTTCAATTTTCCTTCAGGTGTTATCACATCCAGTAATCATTAAAGGTTCACCTAGTCTTCTGAAAACTGTTCTACTTTTCTAACCTTCCTAGGGTTTAATTCAAAAAGAAATGCACAGCCCAAATTGGCGTTTTCCCTCCAAGAAATGCGCAATACGATTCTACACACATGTAGTGAATTTCTAAATACAATAGCTAAATTAATATATAACAATATAAGGCATAAAGGCAAAATAAGAAAGTATAAAAGAAATTTTGGCTAGAACGGGTGGTTATCGCCTACGCCTTCAGATTATTAATTGCTAACGAATAGCCGAACGAAACGGTACCCTATTTTTGAAATTCGTCCTTGACACCACTTTTCCTAGTTCTAATAAACATCTGCTTACAAATGCATTGTAGAACGAGGAGGGGCAAGGAGATGAAAATGCTAATACGTTTCGCATTGATTTTAAACTAAAAAGCCAACTATAGCAAGTGGCAAGCCTTGCATAGGGGGTTTCCCCCAAATACAATGAAAAAGTTAGAATTGTGGACACTACGGCCATGGAAACACGTTTAGCTCTTATTGTGAATGACTTAAGCTCACGTAATTAGTTTGAAAGTACTTGGAAAAGACATGAATATTTTGAATATTGTAGAAAAACACCTAACATAGAAAAAAGATAGAATTTTGAACCAAGCCACGTAGCCCCATATAAATTGTATATTCGTGTACCTTAGGACTTGCTGACAAAGAATATGGTAGTAGTTACGCAAATAGTCCGTTAATTAACTAATTATAGCCATAATACTATAGTGGAGTCGACCAGACTGTCAAGTAAAGATCATGCCTGCTTATATTTTTTATGGCACGGTTTGAAAAAACGACTTTGGGTAAATGAGGTTAAAAGGCACAGGATATTTGATTGGTTGGATTTTAAAGGAAGGCGAAGTATGATTGGTTGACCAAAAACTAAAAATATATTTGCCTTGAAACATATTGAGAGTTGTTATTTGAAACGATAGATTCAAAATTAAATGTAAACATGGTCCAATTGGACAAAGCAGTAGATATTGGCACGAAACGGGGACTGTTCACTGCCATTTCAAATAAATTTTGTGTAAATCAAGATCGATGAGAGCAGGCGGAGAATTTTCTAACATAGGAAAAGCCTGGACATAGGGGCAGATCGAAAATGTGCCATATTCTATTGCCTAGTCATCGTTTTACTTGTGTTATTTCCTTGCATCTGTTGTAAGATTGATTTTCTTAACATTTTAATTAAAATAAAATTTGAATGTGAGATACTAACATACGATTATAAGTAAGTGAGTCTATGGCAGACTCAAAACAGAGTCTAGAGATTGATCCAGCATATGAAAGACTATCAGAGAGGTGTAGACCAACTAAATTATATAGGATTATCATCAGGAGCATAATACCTATCCTATTGTATGGACAACAGATTATTGCTGGAATTGCAGAGGCGTTGTAACTATTAGGGGAGAGGAATACTAGTATACCTGGTCACATCAAAAGAAACTGGTGAAAGGGATTGTCGTAAAGAGCTGATCTTACATGTCTGTTTATAATGTGCCTGTACTGGTTGTTGAATAGTATTGTAGACTGTTGATTACGAAGGAGGCATATCCTTCTGATTTCAGAGGTTTTTGGTGGCTGTCAATAACTGGTGCCAGACTACAGTGGGCCGATATATTCATGCCACAGTCTTGCCTTTTTCGGAGACAACTGAAAACCACCATCATTCTTGAAGAAGTGGGAGCTGAAGATTGTCGTTCGGCGAAGTGCAGGAAGATTCCTACATCATATTACAAAGATAGATGCATGTTTCGGCACCTGGTCGCTCAACTAACATTATATTAGAAAAGAGACTGGGAATAGGGATATAAACATTCCATCAGTGTCCGTAAAAACTTACAAACAACATGCAGAGATGATGATAATAAACAATCAATCAGTGTATACTAGAAGTCACCTCAGTTAGACAATACAACTACACTCTTATATAATAATATGTGTATTATGGTCAGAAGACCCATTGTGTAAATTTATTGATGTAATTAATTTCGATGATTTCACTTTTGATTGTCAGTCCTGATTCCAAATAAATTAGATTCAGGACAATAAATTGAAAAAATATTAACTTTACCAAACTTTCAACCACTGACTTACTAAAGATAGTCTTTTAAAGTGTAGTGTGTATGTGATTGTCGTGGTACTGTTGTGTGGGATTAGATAATAAAATAATTTGTGTAATTGTTTATATGTTTAGTTGGTTAATGCAACCTTACACTAACATTTCATAACCCTAGACACCAAACGTAGTCATCTTACAGTCTATCTAGAATAAGTCTGAATGAGATCATAGTGGTGGTAGTAGAAAAGTGCTCTGGAAATTTACTCTAATATTTATTATATTCAGGGACCTTCACAGCTGACCTCATTCAGTACACTAAGATTTCTTAACAACAAACTGTATTAACATCAAACCCACCACATATATTGGGATCTCGCTCCTGGGGATGGACATTTTCATAACACCAGCTATATTGGGTAGTTTGCTTCTGGGATTTTAAATTCTTAAAATATTATCAATTATATTAGGAATCTCAGATAATATAAAACTAAAAGCATTCCCTTTTTGGAGAAATTAAATAGTGGTTGAGCTATCAGTGCCTGTGGTTGTTCTTAGTTATAATTAGAAATTGTCAGTTATAATTAGAAATTTGTCTAGTTAGAAATTTTAAAAGGTTTGCATGGTACAAAATGGCTGATCTGGCTAAGTTTCGATCTGCTGCTGTGCAGGCTGCTAAAGAGTTGGGAATGGAGGGGCAAATTATGATTGCTTATGTCAAAACTGAGTGTGACAAATTTATTGAACGTGAAGAAAGAAAATGTGAAGCTGAAAGAAAGTTAGAGGCTGAAAAAGAAATTAAGAGGCTGCAGATTGAGGCTGAAGCAAAAAAGTTGGAGGCAGAGGAAAGGAAACAGGCTGCAGAAAGAGAAGAAAAGAGATTAGCTACAGAAAGAGAAGAAAAGAGATTAGCTGCAGACAGAGAAGCTGAGGAAAGAAGACAGGCTGCAGAAAGGGAAGCAGAAAAGGAAGAGAAGAGATTACAAAGGGAACATGAGTTACGACTAAGGGAGTTTGAGTTTCAAAGCCATGCTCCTGAAAATGGTGCCAGTCCCTTTACCTCCGATGCTACTGCTAGTCAGGGAGCCTCAACCTCAGCTATGAGTTTTCATTTAGACCATTTTGTTGAGAAAGACGATGACATAGAAAGTTATCTAAATAGATATGAACTTTTGGCTACCACGTATGGTTTAGAGAGAGAAAGGTGGAGCCTAAAGTTATCACAAGGGGTTCGTGGTACAGCTTATGAAGTTTTTGCCAAGAAGAGCAGGGATGATCAGGACAATTATGACATGCTAAAGCAGGCTCTTTTGTTAAGATATGAAAAGAATGGGGAATTTTATAGAAAAGAAAAATTTAGGAATGCCAAACTACTGTCGGGTGAGACTTATCACCAGTTCTCTGCACGGTTAGAGACCTACTTGGAGAAATGGACTGCTCTGGGGAAAACCCAAGATCTTAAGGAAATGATCATTATTGAGCAACTAAGAGAGTCCATGGCTCCAGACCTGAGAAAATTTCTCATGAATCAAGGTGCAGAGAGGCTGGGTGAGTTACTCAATGTCGCTGAGAGGAATCAGGCAGCCCAATCAGAGGTAGTTGGAAATAAAAAGAAACAGGTAGACAATTTTAAGGCACCTCAACACTTTAATAAGTTTGACCATAGAGACCAGAACAAAGGTAAGTACCAGTTTGATAGGCCACGCAATTACTATAATAATAAAACCTCACAATTCAATGAAAGGAAATATAATGAAAGAAAACCTTTTCATAAAGGTAGATCATATTATAGTTGGTGTCGGATGGACAACCATAACACCGAAGTGTGTAAAAAGAGACCTGTGTACATGGCCACGCTTCAGACCAGATCACAGTCTAAACAGGAGGAGGATAATCTGATAAATACCCTCCAGATGAGATGATGAAAGCGCAGGCTGGGGATAAGACCATCAAGCCTTGTTTTAAGAAATTGCCCAAATGTCATACACCTCCAGGCAAGGGAGATTTCTATATGAAAAACAAATTGATTTACAGGAGGGCCGGAACTGGATCCACTGGTCACGGACAGTAGGTTCTTCCAAAGGCATATAGGGCAGATGTGATAAGGAGCCTACATGTTGGAAAAGATGGGGACCATGAGAAGATAGGTACCATCATCCAAAAGGTGGCTCAAAATTATTATTGGCCAGATGAAATGTTTGACATTGAGAATTTTGTAGAAAGATGTGGCATACTACATGAGGGAACACCCACAAGTGGGAAAATTGATCAGGACCTAGACACGCCACGGGGCAAACTTTGGCCTGACAATGGAAAGAAAAATAAAATTAATAAAGTGAACAAAGTGGAATGGGAGCCCCCTTTTCACAGACAGTCTTCACTTGAATGTTTTACTATGGCCACGATGCAGCGAGTGCAAAGAGATGTCTTACCCCAGAATAAGCCGAAAATCCCTCAGTCGGACTTATGTAAACTGGAGGAAGATAAACGAGAGAGAAGACCTCTCACAAGAAATTTAAAGTGGGGAGAAAACCCCAAGAGAACAATTGGTAGCGGTCGATTTGTGAATGATGATTCTAGGAAGAAAAATCATCACTATAAGGCTTCCAAGGGAAAAGACCATACCGGTGCCTGGAAAAACAGGTCAACCAATTTAAAAGTCCATATGTAGCATTGTTAAGGACCTGGACCGATGAAAAGGCAGAAGAAAATATTACCTCATCATATCAATATGTGAACGAGCTGACCACTCTTCTTAAAACTGGCTGGAAACTTGCCAATGAAAATTTGAGACAAGCCAGGAAAAAGCATGCTGCCTATTACAATAAGAAAGCGAAGGATCGAGAATTATTTGTGGGAGAGAAGGTGCTCCTTCTACTGCCCGGCAGCCAGAATAAATTGCAAATTGGATGGCAAGGTCCATATACAGTTCTAGAGAAGGTGTCTAGAACAAATTATAAGATAGATAAAAAAGGGAAAGAGAAAATCTATCATGTGAATCTCCTGAAGAAATATCTGGACCGAGAAAACCAGGAAGAGACACACCTACTGACCTTGTCTGTTGCAATGGAGATGAAAAAGGAACCACTCACTTCTCATGAATATCCTTTACATCCCTGTGAGACCGCTGCACAGGTCAAAATCAGCACACACTTAACGGAAAATCAGAGGGAGAGGGTTCAACAGGTTCTGAATAATCATTCAGATGTGTTAACGGACCGTCCGGGGCATACAAATTTACTGGAGTATGATATGAAACTCATAGACCCAACACCAATCTGTATGAAAGCCTATTCGATTCCGTTCGCTAAGGAAAAAGCTTTAAGGGAGGACATAGATTATCTGTTGAGAGAAGGGATTATCTCGCACACTGAATCTCCCTACAGTTCCAGTGTGGTTCTGTTAAGAAAACCCTCTGGAGAACACAGGCTGTGTATAGATTACAGGAAACTGAATGCTGTCACAGAAGGTCAGGTGGATCCCTTACCTGATACAAATCAGCTGTTTGCCAGGCTGAACAGAGCTAAATATTTCTCTAAAGTGGATCTGAGCAAAGGCTACTATCAGATTCCAGTAAGGCCGGAGGTAAAACCTTATTTAGCCTTTAGCACCTCGGAAGGACATTATGAATTTAATATGTTGCCATTCGGGCTGAAAAATGCATCGAGTATGTTTTCGAGGATGATGAGAAAGTTATTGGATCCCCTGAAGAATCCATGCATCACCAACTTCATGGATGATATTCTCATAGCAACAGAAACATTTGAGGAACACATTAACTCTCTGAATATGTTGTTTGATCGATTGAGAGAGACCAATTTGACAGCTAGACCGACGAAATGCTGTGTTGGATGTAAAGAGCTGGAATTCTTGGGCCACACAGTACATCAGGGAAACATGACCCTTGACCCCAAGAACCTGGAGAAGTTAAAAAAAGCACTCAGACCACAAACAAAAAAAGATGTGCGATCTTTTGTCTCATTATGTGGTTTTTACCAAAAGTATGTAAAAAAACTTTAACTCCATCTGTGCTCCATTGACTGATTTAACGCGCAAAGGAAATAGAATTATTTGGACGGCGCAATGTGAATTAGCATACCAAGAATTGAAAGACAAGCTCACAAGCAGGCCTATTTTGAAATTACCTGACTTAAGTCAAGAATTCATTCTGAGAACGGATGCGAGTAATATCGGTTTGGGTGCAGCTCTATTACAATGGTCAAATTCACTTGATGGGGAATTAACCCCAGTAGCTTATGCTAGCCGTAAGTTGAATACAGCAGAACAAAAATATTCAACAAGTGAAAAAGAATGTCTGGCAGTCATCTGGGGTATAAAAAAGTTCCAGATTTATCTCTATGGACATACATTTAGGATCCAGACAGACCATAAACCACTCGTGTGTCTGTCACAAGCAAGGCATGAAAATGCTAGGTTACTACGCTGGTCTTTGCTCTTACAGCCATTCCAGTTTTCCATAGAGTACATTCCCGGAAAAACCAACGTCGGCGCTGATTTTTTTAGCAGACATCCGTACAACGAACATCAGAGTAGTCACCAGGCATAGATAGTAAATTTATCTATGTTTATTAAGAAATAGGAACTGACATATGATCGTCTGTTCTAAAGGGGGGACATGTGTAGTGAATTTCTAAATACAATAGCTAAATTAATATATAACAATATAAGGCATAAAGGCAAAATAAGAAAGTATAAAAGAAATTTCGGCTAGAACGGGTGGTTATCGCCTACGCCTTCAGATTATTAATTTCTAACGAATAGCCGAACGAAACGGTACCCTATTTTTTTATAAATTCGTCCTTGACACCACTTTTCCTAGTTCTAATAAACATCTGCTTACAAATGCATTGTAGAACGAGGAGGGGCAAGGAGATGAAAATGCTAATACGTTTCGCATTGATTTTAAACTAAAAAGCCAACTATAGCAAGTGGCAAGCCTTGCATAGGGGGTTTCCCCAAATACAATGAAAAAGTTAGAATTGTGGACACTACGGCCATGGAAACACGTTTAGCTCTTATTGTGAATAACCTAAGCTCACGTAATTAGTTTGAAAGTACTTGGAAAAGACAGTAATATTTTGAATATTGTAGAAAAACACCTAACATAGAAAAAAGATAGAATTTTAAACCAAGCCACGTAGCCCCATATAAATTGTATATTCGTGTACCTTAGGACTTGCTGACAAAGAATATGGTAGTAGTTACGCAAATAGTCCATTAATTAACTAATTATAGCCATAATACTATAGTGGAGTCGACCAGACTGTCAAGTAAAGATCATGCCTGCTTATATTTTTATGGCATGGTTTGAAAAAACGACTTTGGGTAAATGAGGTTAAAAGGCACAGGATATTTGATTGGTTGGATTTTAAAGGAAGGCGAAGTATGATTGGTTGACCAAAAACTAAAAATATATTTGCCTTGAAACATATTGAGAGTTGTTATTTGAAACGATAGATTCAAAATTAAATGTAAACATGGTCCAATTGGACAAAGCAGTAGATATTGGCACGAAACGGGGACTGTTCACTGCCATTTCAAATAAATTTTGTGTAAAGCAAGATCGATGAGAGCAGGCGGAGAATTTTCTAACATAGGAAAAGCCTGGACATAGGGGCAGATCAAAAATGTGCCATATTCTATTGCCTAGTCATCGTTTTCTTCTTCTTCTTCCGTCCTTAGCCACCGACCGTCAAAGCAGTCAGTGGCCATTATGCCTAGTGGAGTCATCGTTTTACTTGTGTTATTTCCTTGCATCTGTTGTAAGATTGATTTTCTTAACATTTTAATTAAAATAAAATTTGAATGTGAGATACTAACATACGATTATAAGTAAGTGAGTCTATGGCAGACTCAAAACAGAGTCTAGAGATTGATCCAGCATATGAAAGACTATCAGAGAGGTGTAGACCAACTAAATTATATAGGATTATCATCAGGAGCATAATACCTATCCTATTGTATGGACAACAGATTATTGCTGGAATTGCAGAGGCGTTGTAACTATTAGGGGAGAGGAATACTAGTATACCTGGTCACATCAAAAGAAACTGGTGAAAGGGATTGTCGTAAAGAGCTGATCTTACATGTTTGTTTGTAATGTGCCTGTACTGGTTGTTGAATAGTATTGTAGGCTGTTGATTACGAAGGAAGCATATCCTTCTGATTTCAGAGGTTTTTGGTGGCTGTCAATAACTGGTGCCAGACTACAGTGGGCCGATATATTCATGCCACAGTCTTGCCTTTTTCGGAGACAACTGAAAACCACCATCATTCTTGAAGAAGTGGGAGCTGAAGGTTGTCGTTCGGCGAAGTGCAGGAAGATTCCTACATCATATTACAAAGATAGGTGCATGTTTCGGCACCTGGTCGCTCAACTAACATTATATTAGAAAAGAGACTGGGAATAGGGATATAAACATTCCATCAGTGTCCGTAAAAACTTACAAACAACATGCAGAGATGATGATAATAAACAATCAACCAGTGTATATTAGAAGTCACCTCATTAAGACAATACAACTACACTCTTATATAATAATATGTCTATTATGGTCAGAAGACCCATTGTGTAAATTGATTGATGTAATTAATTTCGATGATTTCACTTTTGATTGTCAGTCCTGATTCCAAATAAATTAGATTCAGGACAATAAATTGAAAAAATATTAACTTTACCAAACTTTCAACCACTGACTTACTAAAGATAGTCTTTTAAAGTGTAGTTTGTATGTGATTGTCGTGGTACTGTTGTGTGGGATTAGATAATAAAGTAATTTGTGTAATTGTTTATATGTTTAGTTGGTTAATGCAACCTTACACTAACATTTCATAACCCTAGACACCAAACGTAGTCATCTTACAGTCTATCTAGAATAAGTCTGAATGAGATCATAGTAGTGGTAGTAGAAAGGTGCCCTGGAAATTTACTCTAATATTTATTATATTCAGGGACCTTCACAGCTGACCTCACTCAGTACACTAAGATTTCTTAACAACAAACTGTATTAACATCAAACCCACCACAACACAACACACTTCCGATATGCAAAAATATAATAGTATATACATATTTATAATTAAATCACTCTTACCATCAATTCAAATTAAACACAGGGCTTCTAAAACCTGACGGGCTGCACACACTGTTGGAGGGCAAAGGTGCTTGGTGGTGAAACTCTATCATCTGTGTCTGAATCAAATTGTGGCAGTGAGTGTCTTGCCTACGATTTGTCTCCCGTTTTATTCCTCCAAAACCCGCGACGAGAAAACAACGATCCCATTGGTTGTTACGTTCATTCATCGTTCATTCATTTTCTTTCAGAATGTGCAGCTCCTAGACAATACTGTGCTTGTTTCAAATTCTCCATTAGGCCTTATTCCATTATTATCAAACCGATTTTCTTCATCGATAGCTTGTTTAAACGGGGCAATTGAGAGCTGTCGTTCCGTATAACTGTTTCTTACTTCTATTCCTTGGATCCTTCGCTATAGCAGTCCAAACAGTGAAACATTTCAAATGAATCTATTTCTACTGCCTTTAACCTCCCTTATATCCGGATATATTGCACATCCAGCAACGATACATGTATCAGAACAAAGCCTCGGGACTGTAATATCTCACTAGACTAGCCTTATTAGTTGAACTCCTTCTGCTGAGCCATACTGCTGCTGGAAACGCATAAAATTTAATACGTTTTCCTATCTCCATCTTGTTTATACTTTAGCAGCATAGGATCCTGCTTGAGCTAACTTTGCTCTCATTAGCTGACCTTTGTCACACATATTGCCGGTGATTCTATTATCGATTGACCTGGATATTGTTATAGTGGCATTGCGACACTCATCTTACATTTTATGATCACAAAAATAAAAAATATGTGGATCACATGAAGGTGTAAATGTTACAGGTTAGAGCTGTGATAGGGTGGGGCGAGATGATGATGATGATGTTGTGATATTTGATCACTCTCTTGCACACTCGCAACCGACCCGATTCAACAATAAAACTCTGATTCTTAAGGCAGGGGCTGTATTTATTTCTACAACCCTATCAGTGACCAAGAGCACACGGAAGCAAACATTAAACAAATAAACCAACAAACCAAACACCCAGCCAGTGCTCGATTGCTAATCTGAAGAAGCAAACAAAGCAACGACTGGTTAAAATCATAATAGTTAATTAATCAGGAACACCATGCTCTCACCTGTCAAACTGTCCTTCTTCCGCTCTCCTACATGTCTTCCACTGAGACTAGTGTGATGTTGTGCATGAGGCTGGCAATCTCACCATGTAACACAGATTGCTACCGAAACCACTACAGCACGACCATATGAATACTTCATGCGGAGGCAAACCACACTGGTGGTCCCATGGTCTCTCAGGAGCGGAGAAGAGAAATATATATCTCCAAGTGAGCCCACGTGCTTTCACAAACCATTCTACACATCACAATAATTAAATAATAATAAAATGGACATAAAATAATATTCTACTATATGTACAACAAATACTCTCAATAATGAGAATAAGCTACTACCTCTCAACCGATCCACATCAATATTCGTTCCTGCCCTCTGAACATGTCGTAAGTGACGACTGGTGCGCCTGGCCACAAGCGTGTCGTATATGACCCCTGATGAGATTGGGAACTCATCACATGAAACACATTGTTACAGAAACAACCACTGCAATAGCATAAAAACGCTTCTTGTGGGCCTGTAGTGGACACCAGCCGCATTGGTGTTTCTATGCTCCGCAAGGAGCAAACAGAGAAACACCTGTCTCAACGTGCCTTACGCACCAAGGATTGGCCTTGCGCTCTCCAGACATCTAAATACATATTCTTACCTCACTCAAAGTAATCCACTACTGATATACAGTAGAATAATCAATAATCGTGAAATACACTTAATTACTCTTATATTAAAGAAGAAAAATAAAATTACTCTTGACTTTAACAAAACTGGAACTAAATACATCACCTAAAGGAAATTTAACACGAAAACTATCTCTCTCCTTTACTGGGGAAAATTATCTTAATCTGCTTTCGCCCACGTGTCAATTCACACAATTCATTCTTTATACACATGCATGATGACGCACCGCCTTTATACACATTGCACGATGCTTTTCATGAACACGTGGCTGCCATCTTCATAACAGTCAATATTATCTAAATTACAGTAATAGATCGCTTCTCTGCCTGGTTTCATGTATGAAATAGTTTGCCTTTCTTGCCCGGTCTGATGAATAAATAATTGCTACTAAAACTCTTACAGCTGTAATTTGGGCTTAGCGTGCCTACTAAAACCTATCCACACATTATTTTCACTCATCTATCATTTCAGAACTAAATCTAATGTTCTTCAATCCTTAGGAAACACATCCTTTTATCTATTTCCTTAAACATTAAAACAGACACGCTCAATATAATTCTAAAGCTACAGGGAAATAATGGTAATTTCACTAGGAACTAATCTAATCTGCTGTTAAATCAAACTCACGTGTTCAAGGCATCTATACTGTGGATCGACTCTTGTTTTCTGGTTTCTTTGGGGCGACTGGCAACGAGAGAGACTCGTTGTTGTTGTTGTTGTTGTTTTCGTCCACTATGTTGCTGTAATACCCTGTTCAACCTGAAAGTTGGTTATAATTGGGGTATATTGTGTGCTTACTTTCTTCGGTGCTAGCCTGTTGTTAGTCCTGAAAAGGACTGGTCCTAAAAAGGACCACTAGCTGCCTGTCAGGATACCTCCTTGCTCTTGTCCGTTCGTGGTGTCGTGGCGTGTTCATGGTGTTCATTTGCTGCCTCCTGTCGTGAAATATTCTAATCCACATAAATAAATCATAATTAAATGTAAAGCCAAACGGATAGATAATTACATAGGAAGAAGACTGGTATAGGACTGTGCTTTCCTAAGGCGTACACTGCATTGCATTGAGACATGAATGTCGAAACGCGTTCTGCATATTAATTTGCTACGCTATGGCTTGAAATCAAACTGACAGTCTAGGCTAAAAATAAACTATGCATTTCTTGGAACACACGAACGAATGCGTATGACCGGCCAGATTTTTTTAATAAACAGTGGAAAAGTTAAATATTAACATGAGTTTAGGTTGAAATCATGTCTCTCCACTGACAGAGTAGACCATTTAAACTTATATAGTTAGATGCAGTAGAATTTGCTGATAACGAATATAGTAAGTGTTGCACCATTAGTTAAAGAATAAACAACTTATAGCCAAAATAAAGTAGTGGTGTCGTATTGACAACACTTGGTCATGGTTGCTCCATTTGGCATGGTAGATAAGACTTTTAAAATGAATGGAGGCCACACTGTTAGAATCGATTTGAGTGGTTACCATTTTATGAAAGACTAACTACGATTAGTCGAGAAAAAGTACTAGTGGGTTGCTAATAGAGACACGATAGGAAAGCTGCTTTTAATTTTAAATACTTTGTAAACATAGGGCCTTATTGGTTAGAACTCCCGATATTGGCAAAAAGAGCGTCAGTTCACTGCCACATTCAAATATTTCTTCATTGGAGAAACTTATGCGTTGAAAGCCAGTGCAATTATTCTTTGAAAGCCTGGAACGACAGCAGATCGAGAGTGTGCCATATTGGTCTTGCTATTCAACATAATTTGTTCTCAGATTTCTTAATTGTGGTAAGCTGCAGATTTTGAATATATATATTTATGAAAATTGAATGTACATTGATGATTTGTGTCTTTGTGTGGGGTTCAGTAGCGAAAAGCCTAGAAAATTGCTCCAACCTGCACAGAACTTATAGCAGAGGAAGTTAAATGCCTAGGCTTATACATGGAATTGCAAGGTAGTGTGATACCTATATTATTGTATGGAAGAACATAATACTGGAAGTGCAGAGGCGTTGTACACATTAGGGACAGGAAAACTGGTGAAAGCTGTGTCATGAGAAGATATTTGTGGGCCTACCGCGCTGAACATTGTCTGTCCTGTATTGTCGTAAAATATGGAAATATAACCTAGCTTAGTTCTGAAGGGGCATGACCACCTTATTGTTTCAGGGACAGTGGTCCTCAAACTGTTAGAGCAGCACCTGGTCAGATTATCGTACAATCCGGAGGCAGAGAATATATGCCTGGGACAAGAGAACGACCAGAGTGATGAAAACCAGAGTATGCTGACCTTACGAGCATAGGAGTCTGTTCCTGTCAGCCATCTCAAAGTTAAGAGGTGTAAACAGTGACGCTCAGTCTTATGACCCCTCTTAGAATTGAAAATCAAAGAACATAAAGCCAGAGAGACACGACAGTGTTTCCTTGATAGGAAAGTGAAAGTGTAGACCTTATTTCCATCAAAGACAGACTAGAAATGTGATGAGGAGCAACATCCAGTATTTCCGCAAAGACTACAACACACACAGCGATTACATGACACAGTTGTTAATTTTAACATACCCTTTGTATAATGTGTAAATATTTCATATAATTATAGTGATTGGGATTCCTGATTCCTTTGACATTGGATCAGGATATCTTTTTATAAATACATAATACATAAATTTGAAAAGTTAACACTCGACTTACTTAAGGTCCCTCTTAAAGTTGTTGAGGTTTGTGAGAGGTTGGGTGTTATAAGTGTTGTGGGTCTTACCATAGGTGTTTAGCTGGCTGTTAATTATTGTGTACTCTCATTACATCACTATCATACCCTAGACATAACACGCAGTCATTATACAAATCTAGAATAAGTCTGACTGAGGTTGACATATGTGGTAGCAAAGAAGGCTATGTAATAAATCACAATATTAAATAGATACATAGACCTTCACAGCTGATCTCAGTCAGTACACTAAGTCCCCTATAAAGATATATATTATCCCCATTCACCACACCTCCTATAGGCCCTAGGGCTAATCGCTCAACTTAGTCCGCGCACGCAGTAATTTGGCCACTTAAATAACACTCGCCTTTATTGCTCTATTAGGCACGAAAACACAAATATGGCCCACACTTATCAAATATAACACACAACTATACACCACAACTAATTTTTAGGCTTTATGTGGCCTAATAATATATCTTCTACTACGTCAGACTCTTCACATCCCAGGCTCGCGCCGTCACGTGGGCTGACAGTCACGGGGCTGCGCGCACATCCAAAACATAATGGGCGATACATATGCCATGAACATGAAGGGGGAAGCCGGGGTGTCTTTACGGCCCCATCACAGAGCAAAGTCATTCATCAGTCTACATCAAAAATGTAAATACATGTAAGTCATTTGTGACTGCTATTATTCATTTACCGTGAAAGGTCAAGGTCAGATACTGTCGTAGGGGAGTGAAGTGTTAGAGATTTCACCATACTAGGTCCAGCGTCGCGAGATGGTGTGACCAGTTCTCTTCCTCTCTGCCTTTTCCTTCCCTAACTCAAAGTCAGGTAGCTATGTACAGCTGGGTAGACTGGAGCATGTCGGTATCGTGGATTCGAACCCAGCACCTTTGCCTGAAGAGACCAGCGCTCTAACCACTCTGCTAATCGGACGGTCTTATTTACCTTATTCATTAATAGAAAGAAAAAACCAAACAGCAATTGCGTCTGAAATAAACATTGTTTATTCAAAGTATACCGAGCAAAATGGAATCAATTTGTTGTTGCCCTACAAGATGCCACCAGGCGTAATGGCCACTGACTGCTTTGACGGTCGGCGGCTAAGGATCAAAGAAGAAGAAGATTCAAAGTAAATTGTTTGAATGTAAATATCAACACATACCTTGACGACTGGTGACCACAGCTTGCTAAAATTGGCGTTATTCTGCAACAACAACTTGGCCATGTCAAGTAAAGAAAATGTTGACTTTACTCAAAAAGAGCGGCGAAAAAAAAATTGAGGCTCATAAAGAGGAATAGAAATATTGTAATTAGTCAGGTGGACTTGAAGAAAAGATAATTATAAAAAAGAAGTAAAATCCTCAGACAATGGACAAACATGATCGACAATACATAACATCATGCACTATATGGTAATATTGCAGGCTATCCGTTATGCATTAATGAACATCGTTGCTACATTAACTAGACTTTGTACTAGACTCAAGACTCTTGTAAAGACTATTTAATTAAAGGTAACTAAAACCGATGCATTAAAGTGATCATTTACAGTTAAAGCATTTTGCATCACCATCATCATCATTTTCCTATTTTGTTCCATATGGATCCAAACCAAGAAGTGGGTCTAGGAATATGCAGGAAGAAGACAAAACATAATTAGAATAAATAAAGGTACCGATAACAAGATTGCACTTGAAGACAAACCCCTATAGGGCAGAGGTTTTCAAACTTTTTTGGTCCGCGGCTCCCTTGACCTGTGCATAAATCACCGAGGCTCCTCTCTATACTATATATTATATATAAGCAATTGTACCCAAAAAGATATTAATGACTTCTGAATGTGCATATTTTTATTATTGATCAGCTGTTCGTAATTTAGACCTGCTCTGGAGTTTTATGGTGCATTTGTCAATAACTTGTAGTACCTAATGACACGTATTGGTACATGTAACAATACCTCGGCGCAAACATGTCGTCCTACGAAGATCTATATTTATTGATGGACCTTGGCTCATAATATCGAGCCCAACACTTTTCCCAAGCCACCGCGACGCCCTTAGCCGAGGGCCGCGACGCCCCTGGGAGCCGCGACGCACAGTTTGGAAACCTTTGCTATAGGGTGTAGAATTATATGTATGTGTATATATATATATATATATATACCCTTCAAAAGAAGTTAAGGACCATTTTTATTAAGGGTGCAAAGTGAAATGAAAATGAACAATAAAAACACAGCACAACAAAATATAACATGACAAGCTTATCAGTGACAATCAACACTATTTTCATGCAAGCCTCTGAGCGACATTTCGGACAGTAAGACCTTCCTGCAACCACGCAATGGCTCTTCCTTTATCCTCAACACTCAGCTTTCGTCGTTGAGGCATATTGTTGTGCAATGGTTATGCAGCACTTGTGTTGCTTATAAAGACAATTTTGTGAGTACAGCTCAAGACCAACACTATAGTCTCCCACATGCATCACGCATTTTTGGAATAGCAGGTATTTTTTTCATGCTCAGACATTATTAAAAACACCCACATTTTGGTGTCTCAGCAGCATTTTTTCAGCGTGCATGCTGAGCTAAACACTAGCCACACGGTATGATGGTGGCCCACGCAGCACGTGTTGAATGTTTATTGTTCGAGAAAAATCAATGTCAGATTAATTGCTTATGAAATATAATTTTTATAATTTTTATTATTTTTGGGTCATTTTCACCTACTGGTCCTTAACTTTTTTTGAAGGGTATATATATATATATATATATATATATATATAGGCAGCTATATAGACACATTTGGAGGGATAGACAATGGTATCAGAATAACAATACAAATGGCTAGTTACATTGTATTGGGAAATTTATGAAGATTAAAAGGAATCAAGTCCAACACAAACATTAGAATCTTCAATTCAAATGTTAAGTCCTACTGTATGGCTCTGAAACATGTATAACAACATAAACAAAAACCAAAAAGCTACAGGCTTTTATAAATGGGTTCTTGAATAGAAGGATTGAACTGATACGACTAGATCACTAATGTGGAACTGATGACAAGAATCAGACCAGTGCTGGTAAAACAAGTGATGACGCTGGCGATGGATATGACACACATTAAGAAAACCTGTTTTAGCATTACAAGGCATTATGGGACAGGAAGACCTGGCATACGTTTGTTAAAGGCTTATGCTCCTTGGGGTGCAAAGGGAAATGAATGAATGACAAAAATGACACGGAGTGACGTAAAGGGATTGGAAGGTGACGTTTTCGCTTAATTCAGTACAGGTGTATATATCACAGTTAAGTTCTCGGCAGATGTGTCCTGTTGTCACAGAGAGTTTACTGATCATAAATTGCCTATATCCTCTTCTTTTTCTTTCACCCGTATCCTCTATTTTATTATCACTCTTTACCTTTTTCCTGTATTTTTCGCATCCATTCGTTTGCGTAAAATATTTTCTTCCCCACTCTCAACTTTACCGTTTTCTTTCTCATACTGGTAAACGCATTTATGACATAACGTATCAGTCTCTACACTAGACGGGAGAGCGTTAAAATGCATTCTGTTGCATTAGATGTCAGTGGACGATAGAACGTGTGAATACTCGTCTGGGCAGACAGAGATAGCAGACATGCGTTTGTATTTTTCTCATGTCACGGGCGTTTCGTCAGGCTAGGTACCGGTTAGGTGTCATACCGTCTAGCATTTTCACCTGACACGAACGTTTCTCTCGGAGTGAAGTGTGATATGACACTCACGCAGCGCTCGGGAATGAGACATATAGTCTGGGTTTTTCCATGACACTCACGCTTCTCGGTCAGTGTGTTAACGTAGGTGTGAAGACGCACCGGTGGCACTTACGGCATGCGTCTAAGTTACGTAAGTGTTAGGAAAGACGAGAGATTGCGTGGTTTTGGAAATAGGGCACATTCTTTGTGTGTGTTTCATATATCTTAAACGAGAGTTTGAGACTTAATTCACTCAGTAACTTCGCAGTCAAGACTAGAACAAGCCTTCGTTCGATTCCTAAGAATCTCTGTTAATAGAGATGGCATTTAGTTTGGTCGAAGTGGTTTAAGTTCTTAGTAGTTCTGTGTTGAGTGAATACTGGGGTAACCCAAACTTTGCCGGTGTTTTGTACAGAGACATACCTAATAACTGCTTATACTGGGCCTTTGAGCCAGTGCATATTTATACACTAACTCTAATGTACATGCTGCCTTGTGGCGAGAAAAATTACAGAAATCAAAAACATTAACTTTCCGACATTGTTGACAAGTGTGTGGTGAACCAAGATTATTTGTTGAGAGAAGTTGTCCACCGGTCATCTTCCTAATTAAGGGAAACCTCGTGTTTTGGCATTGTGTGCTCGTTTAAGCCTAATTCTTACCTCGCGAGTCAAGTGACACTAACTTTAGTCTGAAATAACTATCGCATGAAGCAGACGCTCCCCAGATCCATTTTGATGAAACCAACAAATAAATCTGCAGAGCTGGGATCTGTTTCATCAAACGACAGTAACATAAAAAGTGTGAGTGTCCTAAAGTTTGCGCCAGACGGCGAACCACAGCACGATTGTAAGTATATCAGGGCCCTGATGAAAGAACCGAGTGAAAGTAGACTGAAGGATGTTCTTTGTTTGAGTCACCCATGTTGTAATTACCTTTATGCAAGTTATTGCTAACCATATTCACCCTTAGAAAAGCGGAGTATCAAGTCTGTCCATACCTTAAAAGGGGGAAACCATAGACTCAATCATATGCATCTGTAACTCTTTGGGGTTATCATTTTCTTCTAACGGGACTGTGAGCTATATATGTATCCAAGAGAAGGACCATACAAACGGGTCTATCACTATTGTAGCATTCCTTGATTTTTTATGACTATGTGTATGCTTTTGATGTATTTTATATGTTGTGATGTAAGTTTACTATGATAATTAAACTATATCAACATTTATTTCATTGTGGTGGTCAGTTCGTTCCCATAATATCTATATAATCATTGTTATAGTTTTTCTCACGTCTGTGTGTCTAACTGTTGTCAATTGTATGTGCGGGCACGTGAGTGGATAGATATATATTAATAATATATATTTTTTATAGACTGTCTGACTCCTCTGGATCTGTTGTAGAAGATAGGCGGAAAGAGAGAGAGATTCTCGATTTCCGGGACAGCCTCTATAAATTTCTACCATCTCACTCGTGGAAATCTATTTCTATTTACTACCTCTCACTGTGACTATCACTTATCCTAATCTATTCAGAAGGGACCAAACCCAAGTCTTAATTTCCCTATCAAAAATCTACGACACCTGTCCTGGATTTATTTTCTTCACCCTTCCTGCGACTCCCGTATCTTTCAGGTGTTTTACGTGACCAAAAATAGAGGCTTTTTATAATGAAAACAATGCAGCTGGGAATTCAATAAGCCCTCAGTATTTTCCATAGGCTGTCCCTTGTATACTGTCAAAAGCCTTTTTAAAATCAACAAAGTTAATGTATAGCTGTCTGCCATTCTGAGCACTGCTCTATAATATTCCTAGGTGTGACGAAATGGACGACCTCTATCGATCTTTGGTTCTCTCTGGCAGTATCGGTACATTTGTGGTACTGATTTTTATTATGTGCTGTCAATTATCGCACTTTGCGTTCTTTTCTTTGTTTCTTTTTTCTTTATTTTCTGCTAAGTAGCAGATATTTGATTTTATCAAATCAACCTGTAGGTGATAAATATCACATTTGCAAGGAGCGCCTGATATGATACATCACATTTGCTTGACGCTACCCAGATTTGTGGTTATAGGCGCGGCAGATTAACACGTACATCGGCCAGCGCTATCGGCTTAAATCACCGATAAGACACGGAGTTTACGTACTCATACGACAGATAACGAAACAAAGATTGTTAGGGGCCGCCCCGTTTTGTCACTCTCATTTACTGTTCCACTGCCGCATTTATCCATCACTCTTTCATTACACGTATTGTGTGTTCCAACTTTTTCATTGAGGTCTCCCATTACTATAATAAGATCATACCTAGGCGCAGTTTCCATTTACTTTTGAAGCTGTTGGTAGAAGTCTTCCTTGACCTCTTCATGCTGTCATTTGTTGGTGCATAGCATTGTATTATTGTGGTGTTGGTGAATCTCCCTCTCAGTCTTGTTCTTATCAGTCTGTTGTTGATGGGTTTCCATTCCAGTAACGAACTTTCTATTCCTTTCTTTGTGATAATGGCTACTCCTTCATGGTGCTGACCATCCTCTCTACCAGAGTAAAGAACTGTTTCTCCTGTAGCTGTTTTTATTCTTCCCGCCCTGGTCCATCTGCTCTCATTTATTCCCAAGACATGTAATCTGTAGTTCCTCATCTCTGCTGTGATCTGCATCAGTTTTCCTGTCTCATTCATTGTACTGACATTCCAGAATCCAGGTCGTGTTTCGTGTTTTGCGATCGGGGCATCCGTTTTCATGCCAATGACTTCCTTTCTGCTTTCACCACTAACAGTCGTTCGAGCCTGAGACTCCGGACGTCCGTCCCACATCAAAGTTTTTCCATCTGTTGCTGTTTCTGTAACGGTTAAGTTTTTTTTTTAACATAGACAGGGGTGTCGGCCCTGCGCTAAAACCCCCAGCCTGGAGGACCAGAGTACCAGCTTTTGTCTGACCCCTACCCGCGCAGACTTGTCCAGCTTGGTTGAACCTACCAGGAGTAAAACTCCCGCTGGCATAGCTCCAAGGGTTGTCAGGGTACACAAGCTGCCATACCGCTACAAGGTATAGGTACCATTGAAGGCATATATATATATATATATATATATATATATATAGATATAGATATATATATATATATATATATATATATATATATATATATATATATACGAGGAGGAGTCAAAAAGTAACCTTAATATTTTATATTAACAGAATAAGCACAAATAGGAATGAAAGCACTTAATCACCTTTCAACATAATCCCCACCACGTTCAACGCAGGTGTGCTTGCGCTTCAATAATGCCTGGATTCCGCGAGAATAAAAAACTCTTCTGACTGACTGCGTAGCCACGTATGCATCGCCTCTTTCACCGCATCGTCCATACTGAATTTCTTGCCATTGAATTCCTCCTTGAGGAATCCAAACACATGATAATCACTCGGTGCGAGGTCCGGTGAATATGCAGGATGTGGAAAACACTCCAAACGCAGATTCGTTATTTTCGTTACTGTTGCACGAGCTGTGTGCGGCCTCGCGTTATCATGCTGTAACAACACACCAGAACTGAGCAATCCGCGACATTTTGACCTGATTGCAGGTTTCAAGTGGTTCTGAAGCAGATTGTAATATGATTCGCTGTTGATAGTGAGTCCCTTGGGCATGTAATATGTTCTTTACAGTTCCAGAAGAGCGTGAGCATCAATTTTCCGGCCGACCGCGTTGTACGGAACTTCTTTGCTTTCGGCGATGATGAATGTCGCCACTCCATGCTTGCTCGCTTAGTCTCTGGGGGGAAGTAATGGACCCAGCATTCGTCACCAGTGATTATACGGCGTAGAAAGCCATCTTCTTCAGCTTCATAACGTCGAAACAGTGTTTCACAAACATCCACACGACGTTCTTTCAGTTCGGGGGTGAGTTGTTTTGGTACCCACCTAGCGGAGACTTTGTGGTACTGCAGCACGTCGTGAATGATGTGGTGCGCCAAGCCATGACTGATCTTCAATTTTCCGGCCACCGCGTCGATTGTTGCCTGCCGGTTTTCCCGTATCACTCGTTCCACTGCAGCGATAGCGTCAGGCGTAGTCGCAGTGTGAGGCCAGCCGGAGCGAGCTGCATCAGTCACAGTTAACACCCCACTTTTAAACTTTCTGTGCCATACATAAACCTGCTGAAGCGACACACAAGCGTCCCCATACTGCTTCTTTATCCTCCGATGAATGTCTGATGGTTTCTCACCCTCACTACCCAAAAATACGGATAACTGCACGCTGCTCTTCTCTTGTGCATGCTTCCAAGGGGGCGGCTATCTTGGCTATGGTTTGCTGACGTCATACTTCCTATCAAGACGACGGGCCTGCACACACTGGTACCTCAAGCGGGAGGGAATAACATATATGTAGTACAACCGTCTACTACGTGATTTTGACTTATTAATTGCCATATTAAGGTTATTTTTTTTACTCCCCCTCTTGTGTGAGTATATATATATATATATATATATATATATATATATATATATATATATATATATATATATATATATATATATATATATATATATATATATATATATATATATATATATGTTTCTTCTTCTTCTTCTTCTTCCTCGTTCGCCCTGAAAAGGACGGTGGTTGCGTTGTGTCTGTTTGCGCCTAAGCTGTGATATCTGCACCTTTCGGTCGACACATCCGACCTCCGCACGGCATTTTTTAGGGACCGGGTTTGCCCTCCCATTTCGATCCGTACTCGCTCAGCCACACTGCACTGCTGCAGACTGTTTCCAGGACCACCACGTGGAGATGGAGTACGGTCTTGACCAGCTCTGGTTCGCTGGTCCTGATACAAGCAGTCAAGCCATGGGTCGCTGACTGCATTCACTATTGTTGCATCTTGGGGTCCCATATATATGTTTGATTTCCAAAAGCAATTTCATCCGACTCACTGAGGTTAAAATTATAGCTCATGGAGGTTAAAATTTCTGAGGACGATGTAGTGGTAGATGGAAGATTAGGTATCCCGATGAATATGGCAGGAGTTGTAATAACTAGCACAGATGCATGTCTCCTTTCAGTTTGTGGTACAAGTTTATATTTTAAGGTGCCAGCAGTCGACGCTATACTCCAACAACAGACGGATCTTGAAGACGCTTGACAACCCTTGTAGTTGTCTCATTCTTAATGCATGATGCGTGCTACAGCCACCAGACTTGACTATTGTAGAGAAGTACAGTCCAAGACAACTGTGGGAACCAACAGCTGCTGAAGCAGACGCAAACTTACCTCACACCGGAAGCTAAGTACTATAACAACACAGCCCTGGACACTTCCAAATGTTTCATAAGTTCCACCACAATTTATATCATCCAATTATGATAAATATTATAGCTTCATTTTTATAAACAACTTTATTTATTTTACATTGTTAAACTATAAATGATTATTAAACCTATTTATCTGTAACTTTAAAGCTATAGTTGGATCAATCACTCATGAGTGAATTATATGTCTGCAGCCGTATGAATCATACTGCTTTAAATACATACACAACAAGAGCTGTTAGATTAATAGTTGCTGAATGACCTTCAGCTAGCGGCTCAAATATGAGCAAATATATATATATATATATATATATATATATATATATATATATATATATATATATATATATATATATATATATATATATATATATATATATATATATATATATAATGTCTCACATAAGGGATGGGAGAATAATAAGCTCTTGACAGCTTAGATCAGTGTTTCTCGACCTTTTTGTGTTCGCGGCACACTTTTCAATTTATAAAAAACTTGCGGCACACCTGTCTGACCCTGCGCCTGAATAAAAAATTACAGTGATATATACTAAATTAAATACACTAATTTGTGGGTACTTTAGAATACATAATACTCTCAATTCGATTTTATTTTAATTGTTTAAAATAATCGGAACATACTTGGGCTTGATGCTTTTGAGTAATTTCTTGGAAATGAGGGCGTATCTGAGATAAGCAAACTTTATTTCATCTTTAACACAGTGAAGTCTTTCCCTTTTTTTTTGCATTTAATGCTTGTAAGTGTTGAAAATCCCAACTCACGTAAATATGACGTAGACAACCGTATAAAAATAATTAAAGCTCTTTTTAAATAACAGAATACTCGTCTTTAACAGAAATCCAGAATGTGTACAGGGGCATCTCAGAGTGTTTCATTTTAAGACTGCGATCAGTTGAAAAAGAAGCTAACTGTTCTTCTATTATTATAAAATCCAAGTCAGATGAAAGAAGCACAAATGTATTTCTTACCCAGTCGAATTTCTCTGTAGTCAGCGATTGAAAGTAATATTGAATATTTCCTCCAATGTTTCCAAATGCTCCATTATGAGGGTAGCAATGTCTTTTAAACTGTTTTTGAATACCAGTGGAAACATATCAAGATTACCCTCCCTAGCTCTATTTAACCAGATTAATATACTTTTTAAAAAAATGACAGTAGCTTATCAGTAGATGTAAGGATGTTTTCATTTCGTCTTTGCATACTGGTATTCACACTGTTTAGGCGTCTGAATATTTCTGCCAGGTTTGCTAGCTTGGCACACCAAAGTTCACTGCTGAAGTTTTCATAATATGTTATGTTTCCTTCTGACTGAAAAAAACATTTTTCATTTCGTTCCTTTGTTCATACCCGAGCTAACACTCTTGCCCTTGATAACCATCTCACTTCTGTGTGAAAAATTAAACATTCATACTGCGAATCCATAGCTTTACAACGCTGTTTAAAGAGTCAGGCTTTAGAGGCCTTGACTTCACAAAATTGACCATTAGTACAGCCTGGTCTAATACAGATTTTAATTCTTTCCCTAGTGTCTGTCCAACAAGGGCTTCCCTATGCAGAAAGCAATGTGAATAAATCATGTTAGGATTTTGCTCTCTTACAAGTGCGACAAAACCTTTGATAGGCCCCATCATAGATGGAGCGCCATCTGTGCAAACATCCACACAGGACTTCCAGGAGAGATCACAACTTTTTAAATCAATGCGATGATCAGAATGTACGGTAGATAAACTGTCCACATATTAATCAGCAAACGTGTTGCCAATCTGCGTGGAAAGGTTGCAAAAGCTAATGAGTCCAGGTGAAAAAAATCCCATTTGACGAAAAGTTACCACAATATTCGGGGGCACTGATGGTATCCGAAGGGGTCGTTACAAAGTGTCTTACCATATCATCCAACACTTCAGGGGTACCGATGTTATGAGAGGGTTCTTACCATCATCTAACAAATTCAGACGGTGAGTTGTCCGTCACAATCGTCCCCTCTTTTGAGACATGAAAACATCTTTTTATGTTTGATTTATGACAATGAAGCTGCCCTGATCGGTAGCTTTTGGATGTTTGGTATCTTCAACTTCCTCCTTTTCCTCCGTAGTCCAGTTTCTACTCAAGAAATCCGCCCCGACATTCTGTCTTCCCGGAATATATTCCACTTTGAAAGAATAAACGCTTAAAAGAAGGGCCCAACGCATGATCCTTGCGTTAAATTCTTTATTGACACCAAGAAAGGCTAACGGGGCATGGTATGTTTGCACCGTAAAAGATGTACCATAGAGAAACTCATGATGGCGTCTGATACCGTCAACCAGAGCGAGACATTCTCTTTCGACTACGCTGTAGTTCCGTTCAGCTTTATTTAATTTCCGACTGCCATAGGCAACCGGAAATAGCATGTTCGGGTTACTGTCATCGGCTTGAAGCAGTGTTGACCCGATGCCCTGACCTGACGCGTCGACCCGCAGTACAAAAGGTTTCTTGAGGTCAGGCAACCTCAAAATGGGGTATGCAGACAACTGTCCTTTCAAAGTGCTGTACGCGTGTTCGCAATTTTGATCCCAAATGACCTTATCAGGACAACCTTTCTTTGTGAGGTCAGTCAGAGGTGCCGTCAGTCCGTTGAAGTTTTGAATGTATTTCTGATAGTATGCACATAGTGATAGGAACGAACGAGTGTCTTTCTTGGTTCGGGGCCTTTTAGCTGCAATTATTTTCTCCACGTTCTTCTTAACGGGCCAACTGCAGCCATGAGAAATAGTATGCCCCAGGAAGTCTAGCTTTTCAAACCCGATGAGACATTTGCTAGGTCTGGCTGTGAAACCAGTTTCCTGTAGTCTCCTGAGGAGCATAGCAACCGTAGCAATATGTTCGTCGTAGGTTTCCGATGCAATTAATATGTCATCCATGAAATTATGGATATGGGGACTTTGCAAAGGTTCTAGAAGCTTCCTCATCATCCTGGTGAACACTCCTGGTGCGTTATGCAATCCGAACGGCATCACATTAAATGTGTAATGTCCTTCACTAGTGCTGAAAGCTAACAAAGGTTTAATTTCCTCCTTGACTGGTATTTGATAATAACCTTTACTGAGGTCAATCTTGGAGAAAATCTTTGCTTTGCTGAGCTTGGTGAACAACTCAGAAACAGTTTGGAGAGGTTCGGGCTGGAATTCCGTAACAGCGTTTAGCAGCCGGTAATCTATACACAGCCGAACTTCCTTATTGGGCTTCTGCAACAGCACTACACTCGAAATGTAAGGAGATGTAGACTCACTGATAATTCCTGCCTGACGCCGCTTGTCTATTTCTTCGCGAAGTGCATCAGCTTTAGCGTACGGGATGGGGTAAACTCTGGTTCGAACAGGGGTCTCGTTTGTTAATTTCATATCAAATTCGATGAGATTTGTTCGACCAGGTACATCCGTTAAGACTGCACTGTCCTGTTTTAGTAGCGCCTTGGTTTCTGTTTGTTGTTCTGGTGAGAGATTGTCGCCGAACTTGACATCTTTAAAGGATTCTGTTGGTTGCAATGGGTACTCCATGCAACCATCATCATCATCCTCGTCTTCTGTTGCTATGGCGACAGCCAGGAGATGCTTGGAGGATGGGACCGGTCTTTCCAAATATTTCTTAAGCAGATTTATGTGGAAGACCTTCTCCTTTCCTTTGATGGAGATCTTGTAATTGGTACGTGAGATCTTTTTAAGGACGGTAAACGGTCCTTGCCATCCGATGCAAAGTTTATTGCTTCCGGTTGGAAGTAGCAACAAAACTTTTTCCCCTGGTTGGAGTTCTCTCTCTTTTGCAGCTTTGTTGTATCTTTTAATATGTTTAGCGTGGGCTTTCTTAAGGTTGGTGTTAGCTAGATCCCATCCTAGCTTTAACCTTTCCTTAAGCTCAGGTACATACTTGCTTGCAGAGACGACTGTCTCGTCAGCCTTTTGGTCTGTCAGGGACCAAAGTAAGGCTTCTAGTGGCCCCTAAATAGGTCTGCCAAATAAAAGTGTAGCAGGCGGGAATCCCGTAGACGCTTGGGGTACCTCTCGGTAGGCGAATAAGGCAGCCGATATATATATATATAGGTCCTAGTCTTCCGGTTTCTCCTGACCCAGCTTACGTAACATCATGGTGAGGCTGCCATTAAAACGTTCCTCGAGCCCATTTCCGGCCGGATGGTAGGGACTTGTGTGGATATGTTTGGCCCTCAAGATCTTAAAGATCTCCATTAACAGGCTACGGAATTGGAATCCATTGTCCGTCAAAACTTGTTGAGGGAATCCTAACCGTGTAAAAATTTGCACAAGGGCTTCTGCGACATGCTTGGAATCTATGCATTGTAGTGGTACAGCTTCGGCCCACATTGTGTAAGTGTCGACTAAGGTCAGGATGAACCTGTTCCTTCTTTTGGTCCTTTCCAGGGGTCCAATGATGTCGACAGCAACCCGTTCAAATGGAGTACCCACTATTGGCATTTGCCCCATAGGTACTGGGGGTGTCAAGTGCTTTGGTGCTACACGTTGGCACTGGGCGCAGGATTTCACGTACCTGATAATGTCAGAGTTCATTCCTGGCCACCAATAGTGGTTTTTTATTCGCTGAATAGTGGCGTTTTGTCCCATATGTCCGCTAAAGGGAAGAGAGTGCCCCATTTCTAAGATCTGGCTTCTGTACTGCGTCGGTACTAGGAGCTGGTTATTCCCCGTGTCCGGGTTGCCCGTTCTACGATACAATACGCCATCCTTAGAAAAGATGTCTTAATTGTGTCTTGGGTCCTTAGCCATGGGCAGTTTTCTAAAGCAGAGCTCCAGAGTAGGGTCCTTTTGTTGCGCCTCCTTCAGTTCATTCGGCAACAAATTTGGTGCAGGCTCTCTCTCCTTCTTGGTTTGCCCTCTTGTGGTTACCGCTGCCACAATCGGCTCCTTAGGTCTCCTAATAAACACGTATCTACATCCCAGGATAACTGGGTAGATCGGATCATCCATTATGGCCGCTTTAATAACACCTCTGACAAAATCAGAGTGTATCTTTACCAGTGCGATAGGAAGCGTCCTAGGTGCATCACTCCTGAAAACTCCACTAAGTTTGACGGTTTCCTCTGTCTCCTGATCTGGTTTGACTAGGTGCCTAACGACAATACAACTAAAACTTAATCCAGTGTCAAAGAGACAAGTAGTGGAGGTACCATTCACAATTACAGTTCCTCGCGTTGAGAGTCGGTCCCCCTCAGGTTGAGAATCACTGACATTGACTCTACCTGGCGAGGCTGTATGCAGGCATCCGATGCGGTTAGGCCCAGTTTGCTTGCCCTGATCAGACGTTCCTGGTGTAGGGGTCTTCCCTTTTCCTTGACCTTGGTGGCCGCGCTGCCACGTAGGCTTGGTGGGTTGATCAGAATTATTATTTGGGGAAAATCGGGTTTTGTAAAATTTCGATTTTTCCTAGGGAGGTCTCTGGGTATTATTTTCTCGTTGGTTATAATTCTGAGAGGAATTTGAGGAATAGGATGACTGCTCTAGATTTTGTTTACGAGATGGCTCATCTGTGAGTTTATGTTTAGTGCTGGGAAGTTCGGCCATTGCATTGGTATAGCGTTCTGCCTTATTGAGGATGTCCTCAAGCCTGACTGCGTCCTGTTCAGCCAAAAATCTACGGGTTTCGTTTGACAAAGTTGACTTTATCTGTTCCACAAGAACAAGTTCAAGTAGTCCCTCATATGTAAGAGGTAGGTCAGATAATTCAATGCACTTTGTCAAATAGCCCGTGAGACGTGAAGAGAACTGCGGAAATGTTTCCGTGCTTTCTTTCCGGCTGTTTCTGAACATTTGCAGAAATTTTCGGGCGCTCATCTCAAACCGTTCTAGCAAGGCCTTCTTCAGCATGTCGTAATCACGTTGGTTGGTTCTCAGCTTTGTGTACACGTCATACGCATTACCTTTCAACGCAGTTGAGAGTTTAAGACTCCAACGGGAACTCTCTAACCCATACAGATTTGTGAGCCTCTCGAATTTCTCTAGGAAGGTGTCAATTTTTTCATTGGGGCTAGGAAAAGACTCTAAAGCAAAAGACATCGCGGATAATTGGGCAGATTGAGTGCTGGAGAGATCCATTGAATGAGACTGGGGCGAAGACGGCTCTCCGTTATTCGAAGTAGAGGCTCCCCGACTCTCTAAAGCCTTAAGTGCCAGTTCGTGCTGTCTTTCCCTCTCTCTATCCTTTCCCTGTGAGCTTCTATCTCTGCCTCAATTTTCTTCTGCTCCAATTGACGATCGTCCGCTTCTTTCTTCCTAGCTTCTGCCCTCTCTTCCGCTTCTTTCTTCCTAGCTTCTGTCCTCTCTTCCGCTTCTTTCTTCTCTGCTCTATCCTGTGCTTCTTTCTTCTCTGCTCTTTCTTTTTCTTCCTTCCTCTCAGCTTCTGCTCTCTGTTGCTCCGCGTCATACCTTTCAAGTTCCCTGTTGACAAACAGATTAGCGGCTTCTCCTTCTAATCCTGAGTCCTTCGCCTCCTGTCTCAAAATGGATCTTATCCTAATTCTCTCTGCCATGCCAAAGAACTGGATGCTTCTAAGACTAGAGAATAGTAAGAAAGAACAAGAAGGGAAAAAACTCAAAGCCGCTACGAGAAAAAAACACAAAGTATAAATTTACTTGTGTTACCTCCTACTTGATAATGTGCAAACTTATCGCTGCTATTATTGTCACTTAAGACTCCTAACGCAAGCGACTATGCCACCTTAATGGTAAATTACACTAGAAAAATCTACTTTTACTAACAGTAAGAGAAAAATTTATATTAAACCAATTTAAAAGGGAAAAAAACTTTTCCCTAAAATTTTAATTATCCGTCACAAAACTCCGCCCCTGAAGTCAGTTTATGAGAAGAGACGTGTTAACTAGACTTAAAGAAGTCAGAACAAGGCGCCTTTAGCTAAGCTCAACTCTTTTTAACTTCAAAAACCTTTAGTGACTGTAAAAACAATCACGCAATCCCAGCAAATCTTATAAAGAAAAAATTTAATTTTCTCTGCCAGAGGATAATTTATCTAACTGAATTTATGATTATCCATACTTTCTACTGCTGTGGAAAGAAAACGACCTGTAAATATGCTGTGTGGAGGACCCAAATACTAAAAGGCGTTGTCTAGGGGTGTAATTAATTATTTATTTATTTCCCTAATTCACAAAGACATATCATTCACACTCTATCTAGTTAGACCCAGACTTAATCAGACTCAAAAATATCTTTATCCCGGCGAGCCAGCCAAATATTGTCGTAAATTTATTTTGAGAGAAAGAGTCTTATAAATAGTGGTCCTGTTTAGAGTGGAGAATGATGGTGAAAGCTCAGTGATAGAAAAAGTTAGAGAGTAAATAGTTGCTTCACAGAGTGCTGGGGAGAGTAAGGACAGACTTATTTACGACAAATCGTTCCTCTCAATCTTCTCTTCACTCTCCTGGTCAAACAATTATTTGCCAGTTTCCAGACACACACCTGCGCTCACACCGATTTGGTGCTTCAAACACACAGACGCACGTGGATACAAAACTATATTAAACAGATAGGGGAAATTTTGGGCTTTGGGTATTCCAACACAGTACTAAATAAGTTTATGATGTTTATTATCATTTAAAACAATCACAACAACTATCAAGTGTTACAGAAAAAATATCATAAGTACAGATAATACAAATAACAAGGTGAAGGGGGGGGGGGCGGGTGAAGAGGATTGGTATCGACTAAGCCCTTCCCGCTTGTATTAGACAAAGATAAATCCAGTCCAAAGATGGATAGTTATCAGGAACATAGTGTTGCTGTCATTTTTGACGGAGTCATCTGTCAAGTTATTTGCTTATGTTTTTATCATAAGAATAATTGTGTCTTTACCTGCGATGTCAGGTTGATTAGGGGTTGTCTTCCCTTGTTTATTCATTCATTGTGTTTGACCTTTAGGGTCAAAGGGAGACAGTTCTGGCGTATGCCCATAGGCAGGGTTTTTTAAGCGGGAGTTGAGTTAGACTTCCGGCAAGCCGTGAAGTGTCCTGGTTTCTGAAGGGACGAGAGTCCATTGTGTTTTTCGGGGAGAATCTTCGAAGTGACTGCGATGGCAGTTTTCCCCAGTGAATCTCTGTGCGTTGGAATGACAGCAGAGTTCCTTGTTATATTCTGTGGATTCGGTTACAGGTAATACCGACGTCAGAACGAGGACTGTGTTTTCGGCTAATGTACTACAGCCTAATACAGTGCAATTGGCGGGGAATGCCAAGTTGCACCTATGTGTCAAAGTGATTAAGGTATCTGACGCGTTTAGTCAGTGATACCAGGGCGACGCCACGAACTGTCATTATTGAAGAACATTGTATTGACCATGCACGAATATTCAAATGTTTACCAGCTTGTTGAATGCCTAATGTATACCTATCGATTTCCGGTCAGCATGACCTTGTTACACTGACTGTTCCTGTTGATACCATGTGTGTTCTCGTCAATAAATGTAGGTAGACAGTCCTCGTTCTGACGTCAGCTGTGTACTTCTGATAAGCAGGTTACCATCAACCCTGCAGTAATGCTTATTGTAGACATAAATACCGCCAATCTGCGGTTCCCACAATATATCTTCGTCACTGGATTTCTGGACAATATAAAGACTAATAGTCTTGGATGGCTACCTCGAGCACAAAATATAAGTTCTGAAATGGAGGATCGGTGAGCTGCAGTTCACAGACTAGGCAATCTTCTAACATGTTCTGCCACCGAAAGCATAGTAATGGAAAAAGTCGGTATTACCTGTAACCGAATCCACAGAATATAACAAGGAACTCTGCTGTCATTCCAACGCACAGAGATTCACTGGGGAAAACTGCCATCGCAGTCGGTGCAGTAAGTCAAAAATCATGTTATTCCCAATTGTTCTTCCTTTTACTAAGCAAATGAAAAAAAAGGGGGGGGGGGTAAACAGAGTTAACAAACTATCCCACTTAAAGGAACAAGGCAGGGTATACAGAAAAATGTATTACCCGGTAGGCAAGTTAACAAATGGTTTGCAAAAAATTAAATCTCCTGTCATTCATGCACGCTGTGAGGGCCCACACTCATGTCCTCACACAAACTTACCGATTGCAGCATCAGACAATCCATAGAATTATATAAACAGCAATTACACTCTTGACATATTAAAATGTCTGGTACTTCGATATCCCGCCCCAGATGTAGCGAGGTTAGCTGATAGCAAATATTCCCACTTATCGCCGGACTTGATGCCTAAGAGTTCTTGTGTTTTATTATATAAAAAGCAGTCTATGGGATGGCACTGACACAATTCAATACAGGGGTGAGGATGGAGTGGTCTCCTTAATTTCGCTGCTGGAGGTAAAATTCCTTCAAGGCGTGATGATAGCAACTGACCGGTAGGTTTTTAATCCCGTGAGGAAAAACTAGGCTCAGTCACAGTTCAGGTAAATAGGTACTCTCTCACAATAGAGCAGTAAATAAAATATCGCTACTGGCAACTTTTCATCTTCCAGATTATCTTACAGATTGTAATTTAATTTGATGGTTGTTTTAAAATGTTCTTGGGTAGGCTTTCTTTCATGTAATTATGATAGCTAGGCCGCATCGGACCGCCACAAGATTAAATTTAAAATGTTTCATCAATATGTCTGGAAGTTTAAGAACCGAGTATGGAAGACTCTGTATGATTTCTTCCTTGCTGTGATTGCAAAGGTGATCATTCGTGCACAGAAAAAGGAAACACTCCAATGTAGCCACCAATTCAGATGGAAATCTAGCAAAATTTCTACAATAGCTAGTGAATCTTAAATCTCTGGCGACCGAATGATAAAATGGCCTTCTTCGTGGTCTGTATATATCTAAAATGGAATGTAAGATGAGTGGGACATGTTAAAATTTGACACCTTTTTAGATCTCAGGAGACTTAAGGGGATCTGACCGCCAGACTAAAGAGAGATGCCGCCCCGGGTCTCCCGTATCTCCGCTCGTTGCGTTCGCGACGGCTTTCCCGTTCACGTCCACTGCGATCGGTTCTGTGGTTAACACCGAGATGCGAAGTACCGGCAGGAAACTTGCGTCGCTCGTTTCAGGGACCACTACTGTCTTTGGTAACGCCGCTAGTCTTTCCTGAGATCCCTCCGTGCCTGTGTGATCGTGTGCCGCTACTTTCTGATTGATTCTGGCACCGCCCCCACTGGGCCAAGTTAATGAAAATAACTGCATATGATTGCTCAAGAGATATCCGTGGGCGTGATTTAACCTCTCCTTAAATCAATGCGATGACCAGAATGTACGGTAGATAAACTGTCCACATATTAATCAGCATACGTGTTGCCAATCTGCGTGGAAAGGTTGCATAGGTAATGAGTCCAGGTAAAAAAAATCCCGTTTGACGAAAAGTTACCACAATATTCGGGGGCACTGATGGTATCCGAAGGGGTCGTTACAAAGGGTCGTACCATATCATCCAACACTTCAGGGGTACCGATGTTATGAGAGGGTTCTTACCATCATCTAACAAATTCAGGGACGGTGAGTTGTCCGTCACAGAAAACAATAACAAACCCAGAAGCACATAAAGAATCAGCAGTATATTACTATACAGATTAGGCTAAATGATAGTTAGTACCAGATAGAAAGACAGACAAGAAAATTTAGAGTTTCAGGAAAACCAAGAAAATATCAATATAATACATTATACAAAATCAAACAAACAATAACTTATCTGAAGGTCCAACGGCGCTGGAGTAAGAAGTATCCTCAGCACTGACGATGATGATGAACACGGTACAAACCAGACTCCACACTAGAAAACGTATAATCCACAAGAATCACAGTCCAGGAACAAACTTCTCTGTAAGTCTGTGTGTCAAAAACTCGCAACAGAGTTCCTTGTCACGCTATGGTAATCTCTAACACAATGACCACACTGTAGCATACGGTGCTCACACAGCACTGTCACCAATATCACAAAACTGTCTAACTTTCTCCAAGACCGGCTGCACAGCTAGTACCACTGGTCTATACGTCGGAAAAAACACGTGTAAGTTCTTTGGCACTTGTTAAGTATGTGTTACAAAATGTTACACAGTTCAACGCTCCATGGATCACATCAGTCTACAAGATGATGTTTATTGGACCCCCGCAGGTCGGCAGCACACACTGCACATAGGAGTTCACTCCTGGTCGGGCCCGTCTGCGTGGTACGGAAAGTCACATGCGTCGGCTTTCACCCCTGGTTGGGCACATCTGAGTAGCACTGACAAGACCAGCAGTCCAATGCAAAGACTTGAGGTACCAAATACCCTAACAACCTCCTATCGACTACAAATTCCTAACGACCATCTCCTTCCACCCTATACCGAGGTTGACCAAGCTATCTCCCATATGACACTCCACCTGCCGTCTGTGCCAATCTAGCTGGATGGTACCAACAGCCAAAGCTCCGCTGCTCCACCTGGATCACTGTCGCCAACCACCAAAGAGACTCAAAGATATGTCAAACTGACCCACCTGATGCACCCTGTAACACTAGCCTATCACTTTAACAATCGTACATAGACTTGCAAACAAACCAGAGCAACCAACTTGAAACTCAACTGTACAATATTTCATCGACAATCGACCGAAAAATACACTGAAAAATAGCCATCACTACTGCGATGCTGAAAGTACGTCAGAGCCCGTAATCGAGGTCAGGTCAAACGACCGTAAACAATACCGTAACAGACTGACACACACACTGACCTTCCACTGGACGAACAAAACCAACTCACTCCCGTGAGTTAACGAAAAATATGAAGGCGCCAACACCGTGGCCTACCAACCTTCTCGAATACTGTGTGCACAATTCCTGATGGCCCGACTAACACAAACGCAGGCTCTAAGGCTTTGCTAACAAAAAATACCACATTAATTAAGCCAGCTAGCTGGGAATTAAATATTAGAGCATACAGGCCCCACAGCCACAGAAAGTATGGACAAGCCCGCAGTTGTCTGCTCTCAAATCACAACAAAATTCTACAGAATGACTGAAGGCCCAACGGCCTACACAAGACGAGTCACCCCAGATGTCAGAATATGCTCTCTACTGGTACTATGGATTTAATACATACTCAAACTAGACTCTTAGCCCGCTGTCTAAAGGTAAGACCACAGTACACAATAGCTGACATGAATAAGGCAATAACACCTGAAACAGGTTTGGCCCCTTTAATAAATACTGCGCACACACAGAAGCCACACACGGCTAATAATACATATAGAATAACGATGCAATGGAACTGCCAAACTACTTGCCATAATCCACAGCTCAATATAGCAGTAACATAATCACCGACATAATCTAACCAGTGACTACACAATGATTTTCGCTCACTGGCTAAGCCCTATACTGAAGCAAAGCAATACATGAATGCAAGATAGTTAACGTAAATAATATCCAGGAAAAAAACCACTAGAACTACACCACCATTCTAGCAGTAACCAAATAGTCCTGACCACCTGAAAAATCGGCAAGAAATATAGACCAAAATGGCATTCACATAATCCCAGCAACACAGCTGACAAAGGGACAACGTCCACTCAGGACGGCAGACATCTCCTAGAATGATTTGCGCCAAAAGTTTCATATCCTCATCCGTCCTGGCTGAACTGACCAGACCGGTTTTTAATCTAACAGCGTAGCCACTCTCCAACGTGACCAACTCAATATTTCGGCGAATGTCTATCCTGTGACACAGGACACAACCGACTCCGCAGCCACATGTATACAAAATTCAAGATTGGCAATTCAGCCATGTGAACATGTAGACAGGTACCCCAGACTGCGGAGCACGTACTTCAAGATTGCCCCGAATATGATATATTGAGGCAAACCAACTGGCTCAGAGAAACAACACTGGAAGCAAAATTATACGGACCTCTTTATGAACTACAAAAGACAGTAAAGTTTATACAAGAAACAACATTGCAGATATTGACAATATATTTCAAGCGAACGAAAGAAGAAGAAGAAGAATTACTTTTAATGTATAGAGGTAATCTACAGTCATATACATCACCTTTATATGGATTAATAGATCATAACTACAGACTGACATGGGCACACACTTTCAGGCTCAATATCTTAAACACTTATCATGTGCGCCTCATGTCATACCGTCAAAATATGAGAAAAAACAGAGTGATCAGTTATGAAGAAGCAGTAGTGAAAAATAAGATAAAAAGAAAGACAACTTTTGATATTAGGTGTGAAACATGAATCATCTTTATGTCCTCACTCCTGTAGAAATACGAAGTGTTTGGCGCCTAACTGGAAGGGTTCTAGAAAGCCTAT
This sequence comes from Oreohelix idahoensis, assembly GCA_024509875.1. Taxonomy (NCBI): domain Eukaryota; kingdom Metazoa; phylum Mollusca; class Gastropoda; order Stylommatophora; family Oreohelicidae; genus Oreohelix; species Oreohelix idahoensis. The sequence continues at coordinate 929,340 of JAMPIV010008522.1, forward strand.
GTCTAGATAGCAGAATTCACCAGATAGGACACCATACTCACGCCCGCTTTATATACGTCGGTGGCGCAGCATTTCATTCATCTGTTTATCAAGTACCCACAAGGTGACTCGCATATTTATATATATACATATAAATTTCAAATAAATTGGAAGCTTATAGCCTGAACTAAGTTCAGTTACTCAAAGCTTCAATGCATGAAGGGAATTCATCTATGCAACCCGTGTATTGCACTGCGTAAATTCATTAAATCAAGTTTCGTAGCACGAAACACACTTGGTGCCAGAAGATCATTTCTTCGAGAGTTCCAATCTAGTCAGTACCTTTTCAAGATGAGACAGCAGTCAGTTTCCTGAGACAAATATCAAAAGCTTGTCGACGGTAGCGAGATTTCCACTTGTTGATGGACATTACATCTTACACGTTCTCAGTACTACACGTGCAAGAGTTTCGGCAGTAAGAATTGTCTTGGAGATAGCCCACACGATGTACCATACATCTATATTGGACAGCCGGTGCTCTCCCCCTACGTATGTAGAAATCATAAGTGTAGTAACACTTAAGCTAAAAAAGAGAACGAAGAAATCCTCAAAAGAATTGAAACAGAGAGAAGGATCGCTGAGGATATCCTTACAAAAAGCAATCAAAGTAGAGAAAAAAACAAAGAAACTAAAGACAAAATAATAACCGAAATCGTAGAGGAACGCCTTCCAAAAAGCAATCAAGAAAGAAGAAAAGAAACGAAAGACAAAATAATCACCAAAACCCTAAAGGACCTCCTACCAAATTTAATAATGACAGTCATGAACAACACACAGCCGAAAAAGACTAGTTGGCCCGGGCGGGCTACCGATAAACGGACCAGCTTCCTTGTACCGGTTCGAAAATCCAGTGCGCTGGTACTTCAACCTGACCACGGAAGCCCATGCAAAACATTATGATAAACTGCATGGCAAAACCATATAACTGGCAAACCCCGAGCTGACTATCACTATAGAACATTTGGAAAAAGAAAGATTAAAAAAAACTCTCCACTGGCTTCCACCAACAATAAAACAAAGAAGCCGTGGAAGCCATTGCGGCAAAAATAACAGGCGATCCAAAGGCGGAAGTTTTCAAGATCCGCAACGCGCCTGACAAATGGGGTCTACTCTGTAGAGCCACGACGGCCATTCCGCACTATCTGTAGCTCCGAATAATTGGAGCACAAAAACATAAGATCCTAGTGTTGCCGTCGTTTTGATGGAGTCACTTAAGTAAATCTGTGTTGTAAAACTTGTTGGTCAAAGTTAGATAATCGGGTTTTACTTTCATGATAGGTTGTTTAAGGATTATCTGCCCTTCCTTGCAATCATTGTCTCTATTTTATGTTGTCTGGGCATGCGCGTATTCTGGGCGCGAACTGAGGAAACTTCCGTCAGTGAGACGATGAGGTCCTGGGCTGTCGGACATGTTTTGGTGATTTTCCTCTAGATCATCATGGGGATTGGAAAGTTTTCCATACGACTGAAATGTCAATGTTTTCCCCTAGTGATTCTGTGTTCGTCATGTTAGACGATTGTTATTAAGTGTGTATCCAAGAAATTCTATAGAAAGGTAAAACGACTCTAATTATTATGCCTTTGACTTACAGAACATTAGGGCCACCTTTCAGTGAGTAAAGCTCACATATATAAGATAGAATTTCTTTGCTTCTTGTTATAGTCAAACGAAACTAACTAATTATTATTGAACAGAAGCTTAATGAGGATGATGAATGCCGCAGGATGGCGGGATATGAGTTTAGCATGATTCGTTCGTGCCTGCTAACTATGGATACACAACTGTATAAATATTGAGGCCCTGGATTACGGCCAATATTATGTCACAGGAGCAGCAGCATACGGTTGAGATGACGGAATAATAAAGAATAAGGGACCGACTAGGAAGTGAAGAGAATAATCTCGATGCAGCTTACGGAAAAAGATTCGAGGGAAAAACGACGTCATACAGAGCAACGGTGATGTCGTCACACACAGAGAGGTTACAATATGTCCCCCGAACCACAAGATGCTCCATTTTTCACTCCAAGGAAAGAAGATGAAGAATAACAAAGAAGAACTGAAGGGTCAACTTGATAATAATTGAACTGGTTATGGCTGACTGTCCCACAGTAAGAAGTCGACATCGTGAAACAACCCAGAACCGAATAGAACGGGTCAGCCTGTCATTAACGAAGACCGTTAAAGTAAGGGCAGAAGAAGGACATAGGACATGGTCTGTAGGTCGGTCAATGGTTAATACAGACGCCCAGCAAAGAATCTCGAGAAGGGAGTGACCCCGCCCCCCCCCCCCCCGAAATGAATGAGGCTTTATAGATGTCGTGGAATATTCTAATCCACATATATAAATTAAAAAGTAAATGTAAAGCCTAACTAATAAATTCTATAAAAGGAAGAAGAATGGTAAAGAACAGTGCTGTCACAATGACAGTACTCGAAATCCCCTTTGTTTTATGCTTCGTCTGCAAATTGTAACGTTTCCACGTTAAATATAAGCCACTGCATAAATACATGCGTTTCCACAACCCAAATAAACGTGTACTGCAGTTCTAAGAAAAACCTTGAGATACGCAAGTGATTAATGACCTAAATTAATCCTAACATTAATTATACTACGTTACCAAAACGAACGAACAGATGGACTAAGATGGAAAGAAGGGAGGGCTGAAGGCAGCAACGCAAGCAACACTAAACATGCGTCTCGCTATATTAATGCCACCCCTAATACGCGTGTAAGGCCACATGCACTAACTTTATTTCAGACGGACAGTGATAAAAACACTACCCTTCCCAGAGTTAGGTTTTAAAAAAACCTGAAAAACGCTTATTAGGAAAGATGACATTAGATGGATTTACGTTTGAAAACATGACAGTACCCAGACACCACATGGGGATTGAAGTGAACAGGAGGTGGTAGAAAATGCACATTTTGAACGCAGCCACCTAGCTCCCTTAGATTGAGATATTTGGATTCCTTAGGGCTTGCTGACACAGAATATGTTAAGTGTTACGCAAATAGTCCAGGAATTAATAAATTATAGGCAAAAGAAAATAATGAGGGTGTCAGACAACCTAAAAACTCGGAGTCGCTCAGTGGCAGAATTTTAGACCACCATTGTACGGAAATAGGCCACAAGTTACATTTGAATTGATTGGAGGGAATGATATGTAAGGCTAAACACGATTAGTCGGACTATAAATGCTATCTTTTGTTGTCAAGGGAGACGGTAGTAAGAGTACTTTTTTTCAAACGATGGGGTAGAAATGGCCTGATTGGTTAGGTCTGTTAATATAGTTAATTGATAGCGTTAGTTCGAGACCACTAGTTCAAATAAGCTTGATAAAGCAACAGTGCGTTAAAGCCAGCTCATATTTTTGCTAAATAAAAGCCTGGAACATAAGCAGATGGGAATTTGTGCCAGTATTTGTGCCTACATTCATTGCTAGTCAACGTATCTGTGTTTATTTCCTTGAATTGTGGGACTGTGGTCCTAGTTATTGAAGCCGCACCTGGTCTGAGCGTTTGCTGAATCCAGAGGCTACAACATACTCTTTGGTCCCTGTAGTAACCAGTGAGGTGTCTTCAGAACCAGTGAAGAAGTCTAGCAGAGGAGTCTTTGCCTGCCGCCATCACGAAAGTTAAGCCCTTCGTGGCCAACAGAGCTCAACAATTTGTACCCCTCCTTTTAAAATGAATTGTATTAATTAAAGAGGGGCAATTCATTGTTTTAATGTTCGGAACTGAGACCATCTCCAATACTAGTTCCAACATACACAAGCACATGCAGTCATGATGACCAATAAGAACATATCTTGAAGAACAAGACCAGTATTACCTCATATTACCACATCACAACTCACACACATAGATTACTAATATTGTATGTCAATGCACAGACCACATTTATCACTGTGTACATAATATTTGTAATTACATGTTATAATATTGCCTGGTTCACTGTGTAGTTGAATCAGGATCACTATTGTAGAAAAAATCAATACATCTGTATATATCTGAAATTTATCATTGAATCTTTTAAGATAGTCTTCTAGAGTGTTGACTGTTTGTGAGTGTCACAGTGTTGTCAAGTGTGGTGGAATAATTAAATTGTTTATCTGTTTGTTGTTGTGGTGACTTACACTTCATCATTTGCATAACCCTAGACATATAACGTTGCCAACACAATATTCCAGAATAATTCTGACTGAGATATAAATATGTGGCAGTAAGTAAGGTTATCTGTAAAACACTACACATATTAGATACAGATACCTTCACAGCTGATCTCAGTCAGTACACTAAGTCCCTATAAATATTTATATCATCCCACTTTACCACAATAGATGTAAGAACAAGTCAGATCATGTAAGTCAACCTAAAACCCTGCATTGTGGCTAAATAAAAAGAACTATGGATCTTTTTAGAGACTATGTCTTCATTATTGTGACTCCGTTTTGGGGTCTTGATTGTTGCTCTATTGTTTAAATCTGATGACGTGTTGAAATTGAACCCCATTCACCCACCACTGTCACCCACAAAAAAGGAAAAGAGAACAAATAAACTCCACTATACGATAACTGATGAGAAGGCCCAAGAAGGTGACAGATATATACATTACGCTGTGACATGTGGTGGCGATGAACTGGTTGCCGACGACCAGGATTGCGGATTACATCAAACCACGGACCAACAAAGAGAAGCCGTTAAATTATGATCAGTCCGGAATTTATGCAGATATAAAAGACAATTCCAGGACGCCCTGAACAGGTAGAGTGCTGTGAAGTGTGTCTGGCGAGGTGGATTGCTAATCACGGAGATTTCTTCGGGTTGAGATAGCCAGCACCTGTGACCTGTGTGTTGGTAACAAAACAATCAAAGAGTCCAGAAACGTGAACCGTGTCTACAATCACAGAGTCCAGAAACGTGAACCGTGTCTACAATCAAAGAGCACAGAAACGTGAACCGTCTCTACAATCAAAGAGTCCAGAAACGTGAACCGTGTCTACAATCACAGAGTCCAGAAACGTGAACCGTGTCTACAATCAAAGAGTCCAGAAACGTGAACCGTGTCTACAATCACAGAGTCCAGAAACGTGAACCGTGTCTACAATCAAAGAGTCTAGAAACGTGAACCGTGTCTACAATCACAGAGTCCATAAACGTGAACCGTGTCTACAATCAAAGAGTCCAGAAACGTGAACCGTGTCTACAATCAAAGAGTCCAGAAACGTGAACCGTGTCTACAATCACAGAGTCCAGAAACGTGAACCGTGTCTACAATCAAAGAGCACAGAAACGTGAACCGTGTCTACAATCAAAGAGTCCAGAAACGTGAACCGTGTCTACAATCAAAGAGTCCAGAAACGTGAACCGTGTCTACAATCAAAGAGTCTAGAAACGTGAACCGTGTCTACAATCAAAGAGCACAGAAACGTGAACCGTGTCTACAATCAAAGAGTCCAGAAACGTGAACCGTGTCTACAATCACAGAGTCCAGAAACGTGAACCGTGTCTACAATCAAAGAGCACAGAAACGTGAACCGTGTCTACAATCAAAGAGTCCAGAAACGTGAACCGTGTCTACAATCAAAGAGCCCAGAAACGTAAACCGTGTCTACAATCACAGAGTCTAGAAACGTGAACCGTGTCTATGATCAAATAATCCCGAAACGTGAACCTTGGCTACAATCAAATTTTAAATTTCGGGACCGTGAGAAGTTCGGACAATAAACCAAGATTCCAGAATTCGAGGAAGTACATTCATGCGGCAAAGGCATAACTCAAGGACTGAACAAGTTAACCATAATTTAGTTAAATTAATTAATGTATGATTAGTCAATTGTGTGAGACATTATATTTTGCTAGTTCCATTATATACTACGTATTCGTAGTATAAGACGTTATTAGTAAGTAGGTTTATTGAATAAGAATAAGGAGAGTAAGGGTTTGTTAGGAAATGGCGGAAGGACAAGGATTGGATCCAAATACGTTAGCATTGTTACATGTTACGAATGCCCTAGAGAGGTGGAGCATGGAAACCAGGCAGACTGGGTTGCGACAAAATATTGAGACCTATAGAGGAGAAGCAGGAGGTTGTAAAAAGTGGATCGCCAAAATAGAGCGGTACGCTTACTCCATAGGGGCAGGTGAGGAGGAAAAGAAGTGATTGGCCTTTTTAACTAGTGATGATCTGGTAAATGATTTTTTGAGGAGAAGGTTTGAAGAAGAGCCACATGAAACTTGGGAAGAGCTGAAGAGGAGTTTGTTAAACAGTTACGGAGAGTCTGCGGATCAACATTATCTATGGGGATTACTTAGGAGAGTGAGACAGGAAGCAGGAGAATCAATCCAGCTGTTCAGCGACAGATTGAAAAATCTGGCAGAAGAAGTTTTTAGGGAACAAGATATACGGAGTCCAGATATCGAGGGGCAGTTGGTTGGAATTTTTATTGATGCCTTATATAAGGATGGAATGAGATTGCTTCTCTTGAGGAAGGATCCCAGAACTTTGAATGAGGCTATACGATTAGCCTTGTCGGAAGAAGACTTAATGAAGAGGTTCCAGCTAAGGTCAGGGAACAACCATGAAGAAAAGAATTGGAAAGAGAAGGAAGTTCGATGGACTGGACAGACAGTTAGAGATAGACCAAGAGAAAGAAATTATCTTGGGTATCAGAGCAAGCAGGATAGAAGAGACAATGACAGAGAAAACAGGAGCGGAATTATACAGATAGCAGAAGAAAAACGATGCTATTTGTGTAATGCTAAGGGACATGTGGCAGCTGTGTGTAATAAACGGAAAATGGAGAGTCATAACGGACGACGAAACGAGTTGAAGGAAGATAGAAATTATAGGCATACAAGTGAGAGAGATGCTTCCGTGGGGTTTAGACAACCACAAAGAGGCATTGAATACAACCGTAGAAACATGGTGGATGAAGAGTACAACCATAGGTCCACCTACAGAGGTAGAAATCCAGAATGGGACTTCAATCGGGAAAATGTTCCGCCTAGAGTAGATAGATGGGGACCTGAGGAGAGAAGAAGATTGGATAGACAAGGAATGGGAGAATTTCCTTCGAGAGGATTTCAACAGACTCACCGAAGAAACAATGTTCCACCACAAGGTGAAGGTCAATACAGACAAAGGAACCTAGGTCAAACGAGAACCATTAGAGATAATACTCCTGTCGAGAGGAGTAGAGCAAGACAACAGGAAAACTTGAGTTCCACTCAGTGCGAGAGGCGGGACTGAGTGAGAGAAAAGAAAAATATAGACAACCAATGAGGCCTCACCTTAGAAATAGAGATAAGAACGGGTATACAAAGAGATCAGGAATCGGCAAGAGTATACGCACCAGTATTGACCAGGTAGAGAAAACTAAAGGTTTTAAAAGAAAAGTTGGGCAGGGGAGTAAAAGATTAAATGATGATCCAAGTTCATGTTTAATTAGAGCAGGAAGACAGAGGTTCCGTGCACTTATAGATAGTGGGGCCTGCTATTCTATTATAAGAGATGAATTCTACAAAAAAATTGGGGGTAGAGTGAAACTAAGGCCCAGTAGAGTAAAATTAGAGTCAGTATCGAGGGAGGCGTTACCAGTTATTGGGGAGATTGATTTGAAGTTCAAATTAGGGGACGAAGTTATTGAGCATCCGTTTCTGGTAGTTAAAGGCATCTGTAGAAACGTTATATTAGGCAGGGATTTTCTAAGAAAATTCGGAGTACGATTAGATTATCAAAATAATCTATTAGAGATAAGGAAAAGTTTGGTGCCTATCGATAACGATGTACAAATCGCCACCTTGATAAGGCAATAGTGTTGCCTCCTCACACTATAAGCTATGTACAAGGAAGAGTGAAATTGAATCCATATTTCAGGCCACATGCCACTGTAGAGGTATTAGAAATGAATGACAGAGATATAGAACAGGAGCCAGGAATATCATTAGTAGAAGGTATGCAGAAGTTGGGAAGATATAATGAATTGTCTCTGTTGCTGGTGAACGCCTCTGGTAAAACCACGCAAATTTCCCGAGGTAGTATTATAGGGAAACTTAACAATAAAGTTGGTATGAGATCTGGAATTGAGCAGTGGGGGAGACTAGAGAATGAAGTGGACACAAGGAGAGATAGAAGAAGAGTAGAGGATGAGCAGAAACGAAACGCTAGATTAATTGCCACAATAGATGATAAAAATAAGCAACGAAATTACGGAAATCGAAATGGATGGAGAGATACCTCTCATGGATGGAATCAACGGATTAATAGACCACTCAAACTAAATAAGTTAGAAAAACAAAATAAAAGGGATATGACCGACACAGGCACTTCCTGGAGAAGGCAAGGGGAAGGACAACGATCGGTGGAAGTTTTGTCTAGCGCTAGAGTAGAAGAATTGCGGAAGAAATTAAAGGCCGAAGAAGAACATAGAGCATTGCTGGAAAAATTTGTGATAAAACATCAGGATGTCTTCGCGTTGTCTGATGCAGAAGTGACCCAGACCCATACGGTAGTTATGGAGATTGAGACAGATCAACGTCAGCCTCCAGTGCATTCCAGACCCTACCGTACACCCCTTAGAAGTAGGACAATTATTGAAAGAGCTATTGAGGATATGTTAAAGGCAGGAATTATAGAAAGGTCTCGATCGGAGTGGTCCTCACCAGTAGTGCTAGTAAAAAAAAGGATGGGACATTTCGTTTCTGTTGTGATTATCGGGCCTTGAATAGAGTCACAAAGGCGGTAACATATCCTCTACCCAGAATAGACGATATATTGGGTACCCTAGGCGGTTCAGAGTGGTTTACTTCCCTGGATGCCAGATCTGGATTCTGGAGTATACCCATGTCTAATGACGCAAAAAAGAAGAGTACCTTTTGTACTCACATGGGAAGTTTTGCTTGGCGGGTTCTACCATTTGGCTTAAAAGGGAGCCCGGCCACTTATATGGGACTAATAGATGAAGTGTTGCAAGGGATGCAGGGATATGCTATGGCCTACCTTGATGACATATTAATCCACACGGCGGGATCAAAAGAGGATCACTTGGAACATGTGGAACGGGTGTTAGAAAGGTTGAGACAACACAATATTAAATTGAAATTAGAAAAGTGTGATTTTTTTGAAGAAAGAGATACGCTATCTAGGCTTTATCATTGATAAAAATGGGACGAGACCGGATGATGAGAAGGTACAGGCAATTCGGGAGATACCTCCGCCCAAAAATGTTAGAGAAACGCGTGGGGTGTTGGGAGCATTCGCCTATTTCAGAAAACATATTGCGAATTTTTCGGAGATAGCCGAACCTCTGACCAACCTAACTAGGAAGAATATTCATTTTAATTGGACGGATAAATGTCAAGAGGCGCTGGAAAAATTAAAAAGAGCATTAACGGAAATTCCATACTTGGTGCACCCAGACTTGAAAGGGAAGATGATTCTGTATACGGATGCATCCGACACAACGATTGGATCGTGTCTGGTATAAGAGAATAAACCAGGAGAAGACAAAATCTTGCCGTATATAATTGATGAAAAGCCTATTGTATTCTTATCGCATAAGTTAAGCCCATCTCAAAGTAATTGGGGAACCAAGGAAAAAGAAGCCTACGCTATATATTATTCAATACAAAAATTGGATTATTACCTACATGGGATAGAATTTACTGTACGCACAGATCACAAACCATTAGTGACATGGTTGACAAAACAGAAGGAAAACCCTAGGAAATTACAGACGTGGGCTTTGAATTTACAGGAATACAATTTAAAGATAGAGCACATAGCCGGGAAAAAGAACACTTGTGCAGATCTGTTGTCTAGGACTAATTATGCACCAAGTGAAGGAGAAGTAGGTGGAGATTCTAAGAAAATAACGGAAGATATCAGCGATAAATTCTTTCAAATATGTGCGGTAGAAGAGAAGGGGGATAAAACTAAACAGACGTTGACGAAGGAATCGAATATAAGGGAAGGAGAGGAGCTACACCATGAACAGGAAGGATTTAACATGGTAGCTGAGCAAGAGAAGGACCAGAAACTTAAGGAAATAAAGGCGAAATTGTTAAGGAATCCTGAGGAAGTAGCCGATTTTTTTATATGGCCAGAGGACGGGCAGGTGTATTATGCGGGAAAGGACTCAGAAAATAGGTGGCGGAAATACATTCCAGAACAGTTGATAAAAATGATTTTAATCCAATATCATGATGACAACGGACATGTTGGTAGGGATAAAACGTTGGACATTATTAAGAGGAGATATTTCTGGCCAGGCATGAACAAAATAATAACAGAACATGTGGGAAATTGTGAGATGTGTAAACTGAGGAAAATGAAACCCATCAAATGCCCACTGCAGGAGATGGATAGACCCCATTTTCCGATGCAGAAAATTAGTATAGATCTATCTGGGCCGTATCCTCGAACAGTCGAAGGAAACTGCATGATACTACACTTCTTGGATTTGTATACCGGTTGGCCAGAGTGTTTTGCTGTTAGGGATGGGACATCACTTACGATTACTCAGATTTTAGTTACCGAAGTCATTACCAGACATGGATGTCCGGAGGTTATTCTTACCGATAATGGGAGAGCATTTTTGGGAAATACATTTCAGGAAACGTTAAAAATGCTAGGGATAAAGCATATTACCACGAATTTCTATAGGCCACAGGGAAATGGGATGAATGAGCGCATGCATGGCACTATAAATGATGTCATCAGCAAAATAAGTCAAGGGAATATAGAGCACTGGGACTTATTTTTGACACAAGCTGTGGAGGCAATTGGATTTAATGTAAGTGAGAGTAGGGGAATGTCGCCGTTCTATCTGTTGTACGGGCGAGATCCCATCTTTCCGATCGAACGGATACTTAAAGACAGGAGAAAATATTATGGAGAGGATTTCACTGAGATTATATTACAAGAAAAGCACAAAGCCTATAAATTTGTAACAAACCGATTAAAGAGAGAGTTTGAGAGGCAAAAACGTTATGCGGATAAAAAGGCCAAGTTACAAGAATTTCAGCCAGGTGACAGAGTATACTATAAGAAGCATGTGCGCCCCACTAAGTTTGATAACCAATGGATAAAAGGTTATGTTGTTCTAGAGAGAACGACATTAATTAATTATAGGATATGGAATGAGAAATTGAATCATACAACGAAGGCTCATGTTCAACAACTACGGAGAGATGACTATAGACCCTGGATTGTAGAGCCCGGCATGAGAGAGAGAGAAAAGCAAGGAAGGAGAGCCACCCTTGTAACAACACCAGATATCGATATTGAAGTAAGGAATCCAGAAGGTTATTCGTTGATGGAAAACCCTTTTAGTGACCTAAATACTAGAGTAGGAATGGAAACTGGCAGGATGAAAACAAATTCAGAATTAACAACGAGAAAGGAAAATAGAGGGCACCAGAAAAGTGATAGAGAGATTGATGTAAGAAGAGGTAAATCAGTTAGGATGAGGAATATGGAACAGTCAGATGAGAGAGAGGGACTGGCAGATCAAGACGATTGGGAGAGTGAAGATGATATCCCGCTGATGGAATATAAGAGGAGATTTCTGACCGAAGATTGGGAGAGTGAAGATGATATTCCGTTGAACGAATATAGGAGGAGATTTCTGACGGATAAGGAAAAGAAGAATGGGGACACGGAACCAGAGAGGAAGACACTTCAACAGAAACCACAGGGACGATATCCTCAGGACTTGGTGAATCAGACAGAAGGGACTTCGGAGACACAGGAAGTGCTAGGCGTTACAGGTATAAGAGGGGATAATAACAGGTCTGACGTATCGTCGGATGATTCATCAGATTACGAAAGACGTCTCAAAAGACTGAGAGATGGAAAACAGTCGGAGTTGAGACAAAGAAAAGGGAACAAGATTAGCAGTGGTTATATGACAGAAGTTGAAGAGGTAACTGCATTGTGTGCAGATATCGAGAAGGAGTTTGAAGAATTAGAAGCGAGGAAGAACAAGGTGGAGGTAACTAAAGATACTAGAGAACCAAGCAGAAGTCGATATAACGATATAATTAAGAACGAAGAAGTTGAGAGGAATTCAGAAAATGGTAGTAGAAGAGAGGACGAGGAAGAGTTAACAGTACATTGTGCCTATAATGACGCAAAAATTAGAGAGCGGGAAGTAGAGAAAGGAGTACAGAGAGTTAACAGAAGCTTGGAAGAGAAGAAGAAAATTAGCAAGGTGGCTAAGCCAAGCATGGAGGAGATGAAGAAAGCGATAAAGGATGAACTGAGAGGTGCTAGACCCGACACCGTAGTACTAAAGTATGTGCAGAGATTTCTGGAGAAAAGGTTTGATACGGACTTATCAGGAAGAAAAGAAGAAATTCGCAGGCTGGTAATGAGAGTAATGGAGGAACTTAATTACTGGGGAATCAAAATAGTGGATAGAGACGTGTTCTCTGATTCGGAGTCAAGTTATTCAGAGGAAGAAGATAATTTAGAATTTTCAGAGGACGAAGACACGGAGGAAGATGTAAGAGGTAGAAATAAAGAGAGTCACATGAGGGAAGTAGGGTCCACGGAGAGATGCGAAATGGTAAAAAAATTGAGAGAAGAAGAGGGAGAAGAGGGAAATGACAAGAGGGAGAAAATAATTAAAGTGGATGAACCAAGCATGGTGGAGCTGGAGAGGGTGATACAGGCCATCATAACACGGCCTGATTTTAACCTCTGTAGATCCGTAGTATGGCGGATACTGGAAGGGAAGTATCATACACACTTTCCTGGAACAAGAGATGAAGTAGATATGGTTCTGACAAAAATGTTAGATGACGAACGGATTGTGAGACGACAGAGAAGGATAGAGCAAGCAAATCGTGATCGAAGTCAGAGATATAAAGGAAGAAGCAAATATAGAAATTGCTAAACAGATTTCGTGGGAAGGACATAGGGACAAGGAGGTCACTATAGCGAAAAAGTGGAGTCATGAGTAGGTGAAGTAGAGAAGCGGAGATGATGAAAATATAGGAGATAATGATAAAAAGGTAGGTTAAGGCCATGGAAGATTGGCGAGGTTTATTAGGTGTGAAGAAGAAGAGGCCATAGGAGATGGCGGAAGTAAGAGGGGGCCGAGAGATCATACGAAAATGAGAGATGGCGTGTATAAAGAATGGTTAAGATAATCATGAGTAAACTGGGAAGTCACAGAGAAGTGACGAACCTAGAGAGTAGGGTAAAAGGTGAGAAATAGTTCCAGAGAGGGAACGAGTTTAAGAAGTAGTGCGAGGGCCCAGAGATGCCGCGGCGAGTGATAGACTCTTGTTGAGATTAATGCGGAGATGGGCTTCTCCAAAATTTAGGGAATAAGGTAAATGGTGAGAGATAGTTCCAGAGAGGGAACGAGATTAATAGGTAGTGTGGAGAGCAAAGATGTTTAGGTGATTGCTAAAGTCTTGTGGAGACTTGTAAGGAGATAGGCTTCTCCGAAACCCAGAGATAAGTAGAATTATGAGAAGAGTATAGAGAATGAAATGAGATAGCACACAGGAGTAAGAAAGAAAGGAGGAAAAGAGAGAATCTTTGAGAGCTGCTTATAGCAGTTATATGTACAAGATGGGGGCGATAGCTAATTCTTGTATAAGGGCATAAATAGAGTCCAAACGGACTTATGCGTGATGCTGAATTTGGGAATTGATAATGCACATACAGTAGAGCAAGGGGTGTATCATGGATGCAGTGGCGGTACGACAGGTACTAGGAATTAAGAAGCAAGACGAGAGGGAAGACCTGCGAGGGTCTTGTTATTAGTAGAGGTACAAGTTATTGGGGAGAAACGAGTATAAGTTGAAAGGCTGAGCAGTTGTTATGTGGAGAGACGAGAGTAAGCTGAGGGCTGAACCGGGGGGACAGTGTAAAATGTTGTATTATGAATTTTAAGGTTTAACATTGTTGTAATCAAATGTACGTAAATGAAATATTAAGAAGTTAAACAGGTTATTATTCATGGTATTAGGAATTTTAAGAAATTAGTTCAACATTTTAATTAGTTATGAGCTAGTTGGAAGGGGATCGTTTTATGGACCTGGGAGAGATAGGGCTGGAGGGGAATGATGCTTTAGGGCATCATTTTTCTTTGAGGGACCCTGGGGTGTATATGTCACAGGAGCAGCAGCATACGGTTGAGATGACGGAATAATAAAGAATAAGGGACCGACTAGGAAGTGAAGAGAATAATCTCGATGCAGCTTACGGAAAAAGATTCGAGGGAAAAACGACGTCATACAGAGCAACGGTGATGACGTCACACACAGAGAGGTTACAATATGTCCCCCGAACCACAAGATGCTCCATTTTTCACTCCAAGGAAAGAAGATGAAGAATAACAAAGAAGAACTGAAGGGTCAACTTGATAATAATTGAACTGGTTATGGCTGACTGTCCCACAGTAAGAAGTCGACATCGTGAAACAACCCAGAACCGAATAGAACGGGTAAGCCTGTCATTAACGAAGACCGTTAAAGTAAGGGCAGAAGAAGGACATAGGACATGGTCTGTAGGTCGGTCAATGGTTAATACAGACGCCCAGCAAAGAATCTCGAGAAGGGAGTGACCCCCCCCCCCCCCCCCCCCCGAAATGAATGAGGTTTTATAGATGTAAGAACAAGTCAGATCATGTAAGTCAACCTAAAGCCCTGCATTGTGGCTAAATAAAAAGAACTATGGATCTTTTTAGAGACTATGTCTTCATTATTGTGACTCCGTTTTGGGGTCTTGATTGTTGCTCTATTGTTTAAATCTGATGACGTGTTGAAATTGAACCCCATTCACCCACCACTGTCACCCACAAAAAAGGAAAAGAGAACAAATAAACTCCACTATACGATAACTGATGAGAAGGCCCAAGAAGGTGACAGATATATACATTACGCTGTGACAATTATTCAGCAAGAGGAAAGATACCTGGCAAGCTATGCCAATGGAATTACAGCCTTAAAATATTGCTGCTACGCAATTCAGAAGCTCTTTGTCGAACGACAGAGCTATTTAAGTACCTAACGCGCTGAGTTAATGGTACGGAAGTTTACATGATAACTGTAACCTACAGGACAGATGATGATGGTTAATGTCCTAACTGATGTACAATGCACGCCTGGTTTACCAACCATTTAACAGTCATTCCTTATGATGTGAAGTCCTTGATCTTGTCGATTTGACTGTCTTATTGATGCTACTGTTGGTTTTCGTGAATAAATGTGTATAATGTGCCAGCAGTCTTCCATTCATCATTGACGACTGCATGTGAGTGTAAGGGTGCATCATTATCTTACCAAGAGCTTCAAGTATTCGCGTTCTCACCCACACTCAACACATTACTATACAGATGTAACATGTACACTGTTTTGAGAGGTCATATTATCCCTGGCAGAACCTCACGCTGGTGACCTACATTACACAGTCCAGCTGACAGACGACACGTTCACTGTGCCAGTTTTTCACCACGCATAAACAGTACATTGTATTTCTGGTGACCGCTACATTTCTGACAGTAACACCTAGTTACCATGCAAGGGCGGAGAACGGTATGTCCTCATTGTGGTGAGGATACTCACTGGGCCAACAAATGCAACAAAAAGCCAGCCAGAGAAGAAATCATTCCACTGACAAGACCATCGACAAACAGCCCACCAGAAGCACCGGCTACAACACCCAGGCCCTTACAGCCCCAAATTGCAAACGACGGGTTTCAAGTGGTAACACACCGGAACGATAGGAAACGGCGATACTCGGGCCAGACAGCCCAAAGAACACTACAACACCAAAAGCTACCACTGAAGCACCAGAAAATACAAAACCACAAGTGAAACCACCACCAACATATTCATCAATAATGAGACAAAGCCCAACTTTCCAAACTGAAGAAAACATTTTAAGCACTGCCACAGCTCCAGCCATCCAGACATCCACACTAACAGATGAGGAAATAAACAATACGGTATCAGAAGAAGATAGCTCACTTCCACCCCCCCCCCCCCCCCCCCCATACTGATTATTGACTGGAAAGAAAATGACAGCATCTGGGAAAACAAGCAATACAGACATTAGGACCATTTCTTAGGGTACGTTATCAAACTATTTAATTAGACTTTCATACATTTTATTCATTGTTATACGTTAAAAATGGCAGATGAAATTTTGATAATTAGTGTAAATGTTAGCGGACTCCGCTCAAAACTACATCACATCATAACACTTATACATAAACACAAGCCAGACTTTATACTTTTGCAGGAAACAAACATACACACAGACAAACATGCATTACAAATCACAACCCAGTTAGGGCTACGACATTCCTGTTTTAGTTTAGCCATACACAACACAGGTTCAGGAACAGCAATACTACAAACATCAGACAGGTAGATATACTCGTACTTAGGGCAAACAGAGACAGCGAGGGCAAAATAATCATCGCTCAGGTAGGAAACAACAGACACACATACACGATAGTGAATATACACGCTCCAGCAAACTACAACCACCAACCACAATTTTACGAAAACTTAGACAACTTACTCACTCGGTCATACAGAGGACATAATATTATTTTAGGAGGCAACTTTAACTGCGTTTTGACAGATATGGACGAAGTTGGTGGAGTAGTGTTACGCACAGATTTTTTTCGAAAGACATTGTGCAATTATTTTCGAAAGACATTGTACAAGTTTTTCTAAAGACATTGTATATTAACTTGCTTGGATTGTACATTTATTCTTTCGCACAGTCTAAGCTAGATAACTCTTGTATTAACTGTGAATCATTTTACAAGGATGATTACTTCCTCTTGTGACGGGACTCCAGGTCCACTTTTTTTGAACGATGTGTTGGTCATTCTCCTTGTATGGTAGTATCGGGCTACCGTTTCTTTGAATGATTGAAACCAGTGTTGAGGATTCTTTTGATGTCCATATAAGGCGCGATTTCTTACTAAATCGTTCTGGAATGTTCATCAACTATCGTCTCGTTTCTGATTACTACTCAAGTATATGCGTTCTGCGCATGTCTGACTTTAAGGGAGTTAGAATCGTCTTCCGCCCAGCGGGGGATTCGAGATGTTGTTCTGAGCGAGGCAGGACGCAATTTTAGCGTCGCTGTGATTTGTGATAGGGAATAAGGAATCATTTTGTGAGTTATTGTAGCTAACAAGGTCCTTCCCTTTATGTTTCGAAAACGCCTGGAGGCGTATGTTTTTGTGGTGTCGATTTTCGAAAGAAGGTAATACCTCATTTAACTTTGAAATCTTTAATTTGACATTTTGTTGACGATGGTCGTTTTCTGCTCGCTCACGTTATTACAGCAGTAGAGGGTCTTCTATTAGAAGTCACACCCAGGTATCTTTATACCTGTGATCTATATATATACACGGGATATGCTATGCCCGAAGAACAGTTCTACGTTCTTTGAAAACATCGCTATGTCAGCGATTACACCTTTTGTCGAGGGTTAGACTTAGGAATGTTATGAAGGTCAGGTTGACCTATACTCCATGTATGCTATTCACGTGCGGACGACAATGGACTTATTGTATATATCTGATCTGCTAGCATCAGGAGGGGAGTATTTATTATGATCTATGAACATTGATGATCTGCAGCTGACACTGTTGTAGAATTAATATTTATGAACTTTAGGTACTCAGATCTGTGCCATATCATTTATACGAATCCATGAATCAGAACTTTATGTTGCTGAATACACTGGACTATGTTTACTCTATGTCTGATGAGAATTGGATCCTACATGACTATCAGTTGGCACCAACATCATTTTTGAATGCTGAAACTATTGAACTGTGATGTTTATAATGTATGTAAAGTAACTGTCGTTGTGGCGTGAAATAAATGATGAAAACGTCCAGAGCAGTTACCTCCTCATGATTTCGCATGTCAGTTTGCCTGTGCTGTAACTCTGTGGACTAGCTAACTATTTTACACACAGCAACAACAAAAACCAGATATGACACCCTACACTACAACTATCATATACCCGGTGTCGATAGGGGTGGTAATTGAAGTCAGCCAAAATCCACCCTTATCAAGTAGTTAGAACACAGATACGGAGAGCAAACAGAGAAGACGCACACCAACTAGACATAATACAAACCATAATGGATACGCACAGCTTATTAGATGCCTACAGACACACACCCCCATAGTATCGAAACAACGCATGCACACACCGCACACAACACAGCTGCACGATTAGACAGAATCTATGTGCCGTCAACACACCGCATAATTCAAGCAAAACACTTGCCAGAAGCTCTCAAGTTCACAGATCACAAAGCAGTACTCGCAGCCATTAACACTACACAAGCAAGCACGCATTCCAAACGTTTCCCACACTGGAAATTCAACAACACTTTGCTCCAAAACAAAACATACGTAGAGCACATGACCAAACTAATTCTTACATACACAAGTGACATACCAATAGAACATATTCAAGAACACTGAGAAACACTTAAAAGCACCATACGCGAACGAACACAGCTAATGTCATCCATCATACACAGACACCGCATACAACAAGAGACTTTGATAGAGAAAGCTATACAACTAACAAAGCAAACAGACACAAACTCTCCCTCCATTCTCACGCTACAATATGAACTAGAACGATATAAACACTACAGGTTCCAGGGAGCCTTATTACGGACAAAACTCAACACAATCACACAAGAAACTCCCAGCAAACAATACATGGCGATAGAACAAAATATACAACGCTGCAAGCAGTTAGGCCAAATAGTGGATTTAGAAGGGGCCACACAGGCAGAAACACAACATATAGTGCAGGCTTTCGAAAGTTACTATAGAAACCTGTACACAGAAGAAAATGTGCAACCATATATACAAGACAGATTTATGCAATTTACAAAAAAAAATATCTGACGCAGACAAACAAACACTAGACACTGAACTGACACTAACAGACATAACACTAGCAGTGAATGCAATGCAAAAAGACAAATCACCAGGACCTGACGGACTTACGACATAATTCTATTAGCACTTCTTCCCTACCCTAAGGCCTCTTTTACTACAAGTATACAAAGAAGCCTTTGAGAATAAGGAACTCCCACCAAGCCTAAGCATGTCTTACATCACTCTAATACCAAAACCAAACATCGACAAAACACTACTTAAAAACTACAGACCAATATCACTCTTAAACGTAGAATATAAAATTTTAACAAAAGCTCTAACAAACAAACTGAAACCATTCATGGCGACCCTCATACACGAAGACCAGCAGTGTAGCGTCCAGCACAGAAACATCCATCAACACACACATTTCATAAGAGACATAAATCAGCTACAGACACCAGAAGGATTGTCAGTCTTCGGTTCTTTCCCTTGACCAGGAGAAAGCCTTTGACAGAATATCACACTCATACCTCCACAAAACATTACTACATTGCAACATAGGTGAACACTTCAGACAATTGATTAATATTCTGTATATGAAGCCCGAGAGCAAAGTGTTAGTAAATCATGCATTAACTAACACCTTCAGGCTAACAAGATCTGTAAGACAGGGATGTCCCCTCTCTCCTTTACGGTATGTTCTTGCACTAGAACCACTACTAGAGAACATCAGAAAAGACAGCTCTATCAAGGGCACTATCGTGCAAGGGAAAGGTGAACAAACGTTGCTCGCCTATGCAGACGACACCATTTTTTTACCACTAAACAAAAAGTCTATAAAGTTTATACTAAACACATTCACAGACTTTAGCAAAGGTAGCGGAGCAAAAGTAAATGTTAAAAAATAAACAATAATGGGCATAGGTAAATGGAAGAACAAAGCAGACATTCCCTTTGGACTAACACCAACAAACAACATCAAGATCTATGGTATAACCTTTCCCTCACACCCAAATCGCACACACAGAGACACATGGAAAAATCTAACATCCAAAATGCGAGACATGCTGCACAGGTACAAATACAAAACCACAACGATTTTTGGACGAAGTTTTATTGTATATACACACATTTTCACTAAGCTACTTTACATTGCCACAGTTTTCGACCCCCCAAAACTGACTATCACGGATTAAAAAAACAACAGGTCAGAGCATTCGTTTTTGGGCGCACATTTTACAGCATTAAACACAAGACACTAATACAAGAAAAGAAACACGGAAGAACTGCCCTTCAAGACCTAGAAACAAAGATCCAGGCACTCATAATTAAACACACAGGCAGCATCATCAAACACCCAGAACGACACACACTAGCTCATTATTACATGGGACTCAGACTTTCCAAACTGAGACCACTGAACAATGCAATCAGCCATCACTTCGGCCCTATGCCCTCATTTTAATAGACATGCATACAAGCCATCCAAGGACATAAACAATTAATTCACCAGAAAACAAATGCAATATATAAACATTTAATTAAACTCCAAGCACCACCATTACATCTAAGTGTGACGGAGTTACTGTGATTTAGTCTTCAATAGGCCCCATTTTGAGTTTGCCATTTTTGTCTTCCCTCTATTAAAGATTGGGAAGTATTCTTTTTCTCTCTGAATAATAGGGGTGTTTAGATTTGTTCTGTAGGTAAAGCAATTGCAGGTTTTTTTTCTATAGGGATTAATGTAAGTTAGTATTGAATGGCACCAGTCGGCCTATTTCTAAATATCGCGATCTTGAAATTCCATTTTTTTTGCGTTGTTAAATTTATCGCGGTCATTTTTCGTGGGGAAGGGGAGATGACCCCTACCCAGGTAACGTCCAACTTTCTGCTCACGCTAGTGGACGACGTTAGGTAACGTTACGTAGCCGGAAATACGCGCGCATTTAAAGTAAGCACGAATACACTGGTTCTAAATTTAGAGATGAGCGCCTGGAAAATTTTAGAGTATCTTTAATTCTACTGGTTGTAGGGAGACGCCTTGCCTCAAGTAGGTCGGGGGTCAGAGCAGGAAAATCTAAGATAAAGTAGCGCTTTTCGATTTAGCGGTCTCTTCCTGCAGAAATCCTGGGCCGTGTATCCAAGCATATGGTCGGCTTCTAACGCTGAACGCAATATTTGGTATGTCAGTAATTTAAAGTAGCGTGGTAATTAAATCTAGTTCTCTAATAGAGCCTTAGTCCGTTCTAATTTAATTTATTTTTTAACTTTATAACTTGTAACGCCATCATTTATTTCTACAGTGTCTATGAGTGATAAAGAGATATTACGTAGGTGTGCTCCATAGAGTTAATAGATAGTCTGTAGACATACACGCATCCTAGATTTATATTAATTTACAGAATATTCTGAAGCACGTGTATTTTATTTCATTGAGAGATTAATTCTGATAAGTCTCCTAATAAAATACGGGAACGGATTTTTTCGGGAAAATTTAATCACGTGGTTTATCGGGATTTATTGGAGTAGAAATTCTAGATGGATAGAGAAGATAATTAACATATTTTTCTATCTGTGAAAGTATAATAATTGCAGGGAAACCACGTGAGGTAGAGAGGGAAAGGAAATTTATGGTGCCTTAAGTGGTTGTGTAATTAAATATTATGCGGAGTAGTATTTGATTTTTTGTGTTATGGGATTTAATGAGTTCTAGGAAATATAGTCTATAGAGATAGAGATATTTCTGTGTATAGAGATGTAATATATAAATGTAAGGGTGAATTTTAATCATTGATGTGCAGTTAATTGTTGTGCATTTTTATCATAAGGGGGAAACGATGATAAGGTCCTGAGACCGTTTACAAAGTTAAAGTAGGCCTAAGTACGGGAGGTTTCCCTACCTGTTTTTTAATGTTTTAAGGCCTGAGGCAAGCTGTGTATAATTAGTATTGATCAGTGAGTCTGGGATTTACTAGACAGGCAGGGAGTTGATGGGAATAGCTGACCCAGGGTCAGGAAATATTTATGTATTGTCGTGCACAAGATGAAAGGGGAAATGGTGAAGCAGTCTGCGTTTTGGGTGTTTACATGTTGTGCTAAGATATGAGCGTGACTGAAGCATCCACTGTTTACGTTTTATATGTAAGTTTATTATATGGAAGTATTTTGGTATTGTAGTACAGAGTGGCATGTCTTTTGTGTCCACAGCAGTGGTCACGGCCCGAAGAGCAGGGGTTGCCAATAAATCTTGTTCCTGACAGCTGGCAAAGGTAGCCAGTCTTCTCAAGAGAGAAAAAGTCGAGGAAGCGCCAGAGGCGTAAGAGCTTGTACCGTGGAGGGGTATCGGCTCTGAGTATTGTGGGCCCCAGAGAGAGGGAGCGAGGAAGAGCAGGTCGAGACAGCGACGCAGTCTTCAGTGAAAAGGGTTTTCTTAAGACCCGGAGCTCTAAGCTCATATACACACCCATCGAACCCAAGCAAGCGGGTTGGTGTGTCGTTTTTTTAGCTTCGGTAACAATAATACCGAAGTGCCTAAACCCAAATGAGGGGTAACATAGCAAGGGAAAATCAGCTTTCTTTTCGCCAAATAGAGAAGCCTCTACAGTCTACGGCAAGTGCCTAGTCGTCAGAACCAGGAAGAAAGGGATATCATTTCCCGGTTGCTGAAATGAAACGAGAGCAGCAAGGCAGAAGTGGAGAGAGATGGTGAAAAATAGATCAGGGACCTGCAGAGTCTCATAATATTCTTAGAGGATAGCCTCTGAGCCTTAGAGTTAGAAAAAGTCTATTACATAGCAGTGCAGAGTGTGACTTAGTGGCGGATATCGCTGACAGAGTTAGCTACTGTGCAGATAGTCTTCGGCAGTACCAGCAGAACCTTGACATTAGAAATAGTAAATTATAGAGCGTGGCTTTAGTTGACGCCCCACCAAATTAGACTGTAGTTAAGATCACTTATCATTTTTTTAAATTTTGTCCCCAGCAGGGTGTATGAAGGAGTGGAAGTGGTTGGAGTTTTAATTTGGTGTGCTTATAATCAAATTGATTTTCTTTGTTTTCCAGGTCGGTGCAACCTTGCACGATATATGCTTTTCTTTTGTTTGTTACTATGTTATGAAAATTCTGTTGATTTGTATAATAAACTTATTTAATGTTCACTGGATCAGCTTCGTCACTGTATAGTCCTTAACTGTTGTCTGTACAGTGGTGTCTGTAGTGTTAGTTTAACCTTATCTCCTTTAGTCTGTTAAAGGTAGCCAGAGGTGGTGAGTTTATAGCATTTCTTTAGTCACGATTTGGCGAGAAGGATTTAATTTCGGTTATCCTCCTCGGGCCAATAGACTCACCTTACTACATTCACTGTCATTTCTCATAATTAATCTATTATCTTAGTCTTTTTCTCACACTAGGGTCTTGTCCTACACTTGGGCATAACTCTAACTTAAATCCAACTCGTGACAAAGTGGGTGGCGATCGTCCTTGGGATCAGCTTTGTAGGATCATTCTGGGATCTTATCTAGATTGACAGATTGTTTTCTATAGGAAAGTCTGAGAATAGATTCTTTTAATATCCCCTAGACAGAGCTAGTCGAACTGATCCAGTTATAAGTTTTTCCACAGAAAGTTTTTCCACAGGTTGCAGGCAGTTGGATTGTAGTGATAGGTTAGTTATAGAACTTAGAGGTAATTGATGGCTAACTGATTTTTTTCTTAACAGGAAGGTAGAATTTTTAGTAGCTGCATAACAATATTTTTCAGGTATTTATTAGTCAGACTGGTGCTAGTCTGAGTTCGGGTTTTGGGACCGAGGTTATAGAGATAGCATTCCTAGTAGGTAACGGGAAGTTATGGTTCCTTCACGTCTCTATATTTGTGAGCTTACGGCAGAATTTGCAGGTAACATGGCTGATCTCGATAAAGTACATAAGATTGCACTTGAGGTAGCTAAGTTCATGGAGTACGGTGATAGCGAAATTCCACCCCTTCTGGAATATGCAGAAAGCCTGCAGAGGCAATATGAAGTAGACAACTTATTTGGCAATCGTCTAGCCTTGGCATTGACCTGTGCAAAAGCGGGGGACAGCGAAGCATTCATCCGAGAGTTGGTAGACGAAGCGATGGAACAGGACCTGGAATCGGAAAGAAGACGACAACAGAGGGAAAAGGAGCTACTAGAAAAGGACAACCCCTCTGAAAATCTTGCGCCATTAAATGATAACTTGTCAGCTCAAACTGCGCCCCAACTCCAGGAAAAGGACTTTCCGTTGGAAACGGACCCGAAGCCCAAACAAGGGAGGGGGTTAAGTAAGGAAAGCAGCCCTTACAACGCTGGGAAGATTACGAAGCGATCCCAGGCGTGGAAACTGCATAACAGGGGGAATAACGCGAGCAAGCATAAATCGGATGGCTACCGATTCTCCCATGCTCGTGAGACAGCACAACATACTCGACACGGAAAGTCGAGGGCAGGGTTCGAATCCCTAATAAGGCATGTTTCGCCAGCTCCCCAGCGGGACAGCGAAAAACGACAGGCAGAGGCGCATTCGCCTGACATCCCTGTGCAGCCTAATGGCAAAACAGTGGTGATTGTGGAAGTACATTCTTTGTCGTCGGGAATGAGGCCCCCGATGGTATTAGCTCCTTCAGGAGAGGGACATACTGACAAGAACTGTATTCAAGGAACAGTAGAACAAGTCACTGAGAGCTTTATCTCAGATTCTCCGCGATCAAACGGGATCTTAAACCGTCAAGTGTCACTGCAGGACACATTCCAACTGACGCCAGTAACTCTCACAGGGGGGGGGGGCAAGGTTGAAGGTAGAACCAGGGTGTTAGACGGAGAGCTCCCGTGGTCTACAGGTTCATCTCACCAACTTTTCAGGCCAGAAAAGAGTGAGGAAAGCGGCCTTATGAATTTGCAAGGAGCTATGTTAGCGAGCTCTGTCCCTCTTCATGTTGGTAGGGGAAGAGCGATCACAGAACCACTGCCAGGGGCAGATACTACCTATCTTGTTCCAAAGATAGAAGCTACTGGGATCAGTAAGGATTCAGTAGACACCCAGAAAATGAACGGAAACCCTGTGTCAGAAATACACGAGATTTCTCAGGTTCATTGCAAGGTACCAGCGGTCACAACCCCGCTGGCGAGCAGCTCCATAGTCGGCATCGCCAGGCCTCTACAGAGCCAGTCGGTCAGGTCGGTTGATCAGGTCAGTCTGTTGAGAAACATAGCCAGGGAAGTTTTAGACCCACCATGGGACGGCACAGGTCCAGAGAGAGAACTGCCCTTCAACAGGAGCATGGGAGTAAAGAAGGAGAGAATTGTGCACGGGTCTTTGGACATCGGTGAACAGTTACGCACGGTTACAGCGATTTCTGACCCAGTCAGTCAGCCGGATACCAGTAATACATTACCACGCACCGTTAGGAAAGTACGTGGAAGTACTCGCAGGAGAGGAAAGGTGAAGAAAGAACTTGGGAGTGCGGCAGCCAGGGAAAACCCCAGTAGTGACTCTGAAACTTCAGCGATTTCAGACAGCTCAGGAGACATAGATAGGGGCCAATCTGAACACCAAGACCACAGTAAATTAGATCGGCAGGCTCCGACCTCGAAGGGTGGGGTAATGTGACGGAGTTACTGTGATTTAGTCTTCAATAGGCCCCATTTTGAGTTTGCCATTTTTGTCTTCCCTCTATTAAAGATTGGGAAGTATTCTTTTTCTCTCTGAATAATAGGGGTGTTTAGATTTGTTCTGTAGGTAAAGCAATTGCAGGTTTTTTTCTATAGGGATTAATGTAAGTTAGTATTGAATGGCACCAGTCGGCCTATTTCTAAATATCGCGATCTTGAAATTCCATTTTTTTGCGTTGTTAAATTTATCGCGGTCATTTTTCGTGGGGAAGGGGAGATGACCCCTACCCAGGTAACGTCCAACTTTCTGCTCACGCTAGCGGACGACGTTAGGTAACGTTACGTAGCCGGAAATACGCGCGCATTTAAAGTAAGCACGAATACACTGGTTCTAAATTTAGAGATGAGCGCCTGGAAAATTTTAGAGTATCTTTAATTCTATTGGTTGTAGGGAGACGCCTTGCCTCAAGTAGGTCGGGGGTCAGAGCAGGAAAATCTAAGATAAAGTAGCGCTTTTCGATTTAGCGGTCTCTTCCTGCAGAAATCCTGGGCCGTGTATCCAAGCATATGGTCGGCTTCTAACGCTGAACGCAATATTTGGTATGTCAGTAATTTAAAGTAGCGTGGTAATTAAATCTAGTTCTCTAATAGAGCCTTAGTCCGTTCTAATTTAATTTATTTTTTAACTTTATAACTTGTAACGCCATCATTTATTTCTACAGTGTCTATGAGTGATAAAGAGATATTACGTAGGTGTGCTCCATAGAGTTAATAGATAGTCTGTAGACATACACGCATCCTAGATTTATATTAATTTACAGAATATTCTGAAGCACATGTATTTTATTTCATTGAGAGATTAATTCTGATAAGTCTCCTAATAAAATATGGGAACGGATTTTTTCGGGAAAATTTAATCACGTGGTTTATCGGGATTTATTGGAGTAGAAATTCTAGATGGATAGAGAAGATAATTAACATATTTTTCTATCTGTGAAAGTATAATAATTGCAGGGAAACCACGTGAGGTAGAGAGGGAAAGGAAATTTATGGTGCCTTAAGTGGTTGTGTAATTAAATATTATGCGGAGTAGTATTTGATTTTTTGTGTTATGGGATTTAATGAGTTCTAGGAAATATAGTCTATAGAGATAGAGATATTTCTGTGTATAGAGATGTAATATATAAATGTAAGGGTGAATTTTAATCATTGATGTGCAGTTAATTGTTGTGCATTTTTATCATAAGGGGGAAACGATGATAAGGTCCTGAGACCGTTTACAAAGTTAAAGTAGGCCTAAGTACGGGAGGTTTCCCTACCTGTTTTAATGTTTTAAGGCCTGAGGCAAGCTGTGTATAATTAGTATTGATCAGTGAGTCTGGGATTTACTAGACAGGCAGGGAGTTGATGGGAATAGCTGACCCAGGGTCAGGAAATATTTATGTATTGTCGTGCACAAGATGAAAGGGGAAATGGTGAAGCAGTCTGCGTTTTGGGTGTTTACATGTTGTGCTAAGATATGAGCGTGACTGAAGCATCCACTGTTTACGTTTTATATGTAAGTTTATTATATGGAAGTATTTTGGTATTGTAGTACAGAGTGGCATGTCTTTTGTGTCCACAGCAGTGGTCACGGCCCGAAGAGCAGGGGTTGCCAATAAATCTTGTTCCTGAACAGCTGGCAAAGGTAGCCAGTCTTCTCAAGAGAGAAAAAGTCGAGGAAGCGCCAGAGGCGTAAGAGCTTGTACCGTGGAGGGGTATCGGCTCTGAGTATTGTGGGCCCCAGAGAGAGGGAGCGAGGAAGAGCAGGTCGAGACAGCGACGCAGTCTTCAGTGAAAAGGGTTTTCTTAAGACCCGGAGCTCTAAGCTCATATACACACCCATCGAACCCAAGCAAGCGGGTTGGTGTGTCGTTTTTTTAGCTTCGGTAACAATAATACCGAAGTGCCTAAACCCAAATGAGGGGTAACATAGCAAGGGAAAATCAGCTTTCTTTTCGCCAAATAGAGAAGCCTCTACAGTCTACGGCAAGTGCCTAGTCGTCAGAACCAGGAAGAAAGGGATATCATTTCCCGGTTGCTGAAATGAAACGAGAGCAGCAAGGCAGAAGTGGAGAGAGATGGTGAAAAATAGATCAGGGACCTGCAGAGTCTCATAATATTCTTAGAGGATAGCCTCTGAGCCTTAGAGTTAGAAAAAGTCTATTACATAGCAGTGCAGAGTGTGACTTAGTGGCGGATATCGCTGACAGAATTAGCTACTGTGCAGATAGTCTTCGGCAGTACCAGCAGAACCTTGACATTAGAAATAGTAAATTATAGAGCGTGGCTTTAGTTGACGCCCCACCAAATTAGACTGTAGTTAAGATCACTTATCATTTTTTTAAATTTTGTCCCCAGCAGGGTTGTGGTGAAGTGGGATGTTATAAATACTTATAGGGGACTTAGTGTACTGACTGAGATCAGCTGTGAAGGTATATATATCTAATAAGAGTAGTATATTATATATAACCTTACTTGCTACCACATATCTATATATCTCAGTCAGAATTATTCTGGAATAGTGTGGTGACTACGTTTTGTGTCTAGGGTATGTGTATGATGAAGTGTAAGTCACAACAACAGACAGATAAACAATTTAATTTAATCCACTACTCTTAACAACACTGTGACACTCACATACATATAACACTCTATGAGAATATCTTAAAGAAGTCACTCGTAACTTTTCAAATAACAATATGTATTCATTGCTGCCAATAATGTATTTGTGTCCTGATTCAAATACAAAGGAACCAGGAATCACAATCAATTTTAATTACAAGTTATGTACAGAATGTATCAATATGAATATTGTAGTGACATATCTTATTAAAAATATCCTATGTGTCAGTTGTGTAGTGGTAATATGAGGTAATACTGGTTTTGTTATGTTCAAGCTCTGTTGGTATTTGTCATCATGACTTCAATAGTTTGTCTTTAGGGACTAGTATTGGAGATGTTCTCAGTTCCTGATATTAAGACAATTAAATTCCCCTCTTAATATTATTTTTACAAAGTCATTTCAAGATGAGGGGACATAATGTTGAGCTCAGCTGGCCAATTCGCTTATCTGGCGTGATGGCGGCAGGAAAGGACTCCTCTGCTCGAATTCTCCTCTGGGCTCAGGAGACACCTCACTGATAGCTAAAAAAGACCAAGGAGTGTGCTGTCCGACTCAGGATTCAGCAAAGCTCTGACCAGGTGCAGCTCAATACCATCAAGACCACGGTCCCACAATTTCATAGAATAAACACAGATACGTTGATTAGCAATGAATTCTGGCACAAACTGGCACAAATTCCCATCTGCTTATCTTCCAGGCTTTTATTTAGCCAAAAATATGAGCTGGCTTCAACGCACTGTTGCTTTATCAAGCTTATTTAAACGAGTGGTTTCGAACTAACGCTCCCAAGTGTGTATATCAGCGAGTCTGTCCAATGAGGCCCCGTTTCGACAAGTGTTTGAAAAAATGTTACCTTTTCCCGTTTCCCCTGACAACGAAAGATAGTATTTATAGCCCGACCAATCGTGGTTAGGCTTTCATTTGTTGCGCTCCAATCAATTTGGAGTTTACATGGTAGGCTAATTCTGTAACGTGAGGTTTTTTTCAAACACGTTATAAAAAAATTTTATGAGCAGAAATGATTTCATGCTGTCAGGCAGCCTCAATATTTTATTTTGGGTATAATTTATTAATTCCTGGACTATTCGCGTAACGTTTTACATATTCTTTGTCAGCAAGCCCTAAGGAACCCAAATATACAGATTTAAAGGAGCTACGTGGCTGCGTTCAAAATATGTATTTTCTTCTCCTGTTTCGAAGATGTGCTGTCTGGGTACTGTTATGTTTTCAACCGTAAACCCATCTATTGTTATCTTTCCTAATAAGCGTTTTTTATGATTTTAAAACCTAACTCTGGGGAAGGGTAGTGTATTTTATCACTGTCGATTGAAATAAAGTTAGTGCAAGTAGTCTTACACGCGTGATGGCAGCATTTGTGTATCGCGCGACGCGTGTTTAGTGTTCGGCTTTCTGCCTCTCCCTTCTCGCTATCCTTTAGTCTATCTGTCTTTTGTTTTTGGTAACATAGTGTAGAAAAAGACATGAATGGAATTTAAAATTTAGGTCAACTTGCATATTTCAAGGTTTTGCTTAGAAAGGCAGCACATTTTATTGTGTGTTTGGGAAACGCGTGTATGTTGCAGAAGGCCTTTAATATCAACGTGAAACGTTACAATGTGCATACGCAGTAGAAAACAAGGGGATTTCGAGTACAGTAATTGTGACAGCACTGTTCTTTACCATTCTTCTTCCTTTATTTATTATATGTATTTATTAGGCTTTATATTTACTTGATAATTTATATATGTGGATTAGAATATTCCACGACACCTCCCCTCTTAAAACAGACATTATATGTCAGTCCTTTATTCTATATACACATAGAGAAATTTATTATTATTTCTGGGGTTTACGGTGATTCTCATCACACGGATGGCGGCTTAAAAAATCCGCTCCCAAATTGGTTTTTCCAGATATATACTCAATGCTAAAATTATAGGGAGCCAGAAGTAAAGACCATCGGAGTAACCTAGAGTTCTCATGCTTAGCCTGTGCTAGAAACGATAAAGGTTTGTGATCGGTTTGCAACTTAAATGCCTTCCCATATAGATAAATATTGAATTTCTTTATTGCCCATATTACTGCAAGACATTCTTTTTCGCTAGTTGAGTAGTTGATTTCAGCTTTATTCAACTTTCTGCTAGCATATGCCACTGGGCTTAATTCCCCATCCAATGCATCTGATTTCTGTAGTAGAGTTGCTCCCAGTCCAATATTACTTGCATCCGTCCTTACTATGAATTCTTGACTTAAGTCAGGTAATTTCAAAATGGGTTTACTTGTGAGCTTTTCCTTCAATTCTTGGTAAGTCATTTCACATTGTGGGGTCCATGTAATGCGATCTGGAAGTCCTTTACGTGTCAATTCAGTTAACGGTGCACATATGGAATTAAAGTTTTTGATATACTTCTGGTAGAAACCACATAATGAGACAAAGGATCTCACGTCCTTCTTGGTTTGTGGTCTCGGGGCTTTCTGTAGTTTTTCTAAATTCTTTGGGTCAGGGGTCATATTTCCCTGATACTGTGTGTCCCAAAAATTCCAATTCTTTACATCCAACGCAACATTTGGTTGGTCGAGCTGTAAAATTTGCCTCCCTAAGTCGATCAAACAGCATGTTCAGAGAGTCAATGTGTTCCTCAAATGTTTCTGTTGCTATAAGGATATCATCCATAAAATTTGTTATACAGGGATTATTCAGAGGATCCAATAATTTTCTCATCATTCTAGAGAAGACACTAGGCGCAATCTTCAATCCAAATGGCAATCTATTAAACTCATAGTGTCCTTCTGAGGTACTAAAAGCTAGGTATGGTCTAACCTCAGGCTTTACTGGAATCTGATAGTATCCTTTACTCAGATCCACTTTTGAGAAATATTTAGCTTTATTTAGCCTGGCAAACAGCTGATTTGTATCCGGCAATGGATCCACCTGTCCTTCTGTAATAGCATTCAGTCTCCTGTAATCTATACAGAGTCTATGTTCTCCAGAGGGCTTCCTTAAGAGTACAACCCGGAACTATACGAAGACTCACTGTGCGAAATAATTCCTTCCTTCAATAGATAGTCTATCTCTTCCTTCAAAGCTTTCTCCTTAGCAAACGGAATCGAATATGGTTTCATACAGACAGGTGTGGAGTCTATGAGTTTCATATCATATTCCAATAGGTTTGTATGCCCTGGTCGGTCTGTTAACACCTCTGCATGATTATTTAGAACCTGTTGCACTCTCTCTTTCTGAGTTTTCGTTAAATGTGTACTGATTTTCACCTGTGCTGCTGTCTCACAGGGGTGTAATGGATATTCAAATGATGAAAGTGGTTCCTTTTTCATCTCCATGGCGATGGACAAGGTCAACAAGTGTGTCTCTTCCTGATGTTCTCTTTCCAAATATTTCTTCAGGAGATTCACATGATAGATTTTTTCTTTCCCCTTCTTATCTATCTTATAATTTGTTCTAGACACCTTCTCTAGAACTGTATATGGACCTTGCCATCCAATCTGTAACTTATTCTGACTCTCGGGCAAAAGAAGTAGTACTTTCTCTCCCACAGCCAAATTTCTGTCTTTCGCCTTCCTGTTATAATAGGCAGCATGTTTCTTCCTGGCTTGTTTCAAATTTTCATTGGCAAGTTTCCAGCCAGTTTTTAACCGAGTGGTCAGCTCATTCACATATTGGTATGAAGATGTAATGTTTTCCTCTGCCTTTTCATCAGTCCACGTTCTTAACATAGCTACATATGGACCTTTAATTGTGTGGACCTATTTGTCCATGCACCGGTATGGTCTCTTCCACTCGAAGCTTTATAGTGATGATTTTTCTTCCCCGAATTATCATTCACAAAACGACCGCTACCAATTTTTCTTTTGGGGCTTTCTCCCCACTTAAAATTCTTGATGAGAGATTTCCTCTCTACATCTTCTTCCTCCAGTTTGTTTAAGTCCGATTGAGGGATTTTCGGCTTATCCTGGGGTAAGACATCCTTTTGCACTCTCCGCATAGTGGCCATTGTAAAACAGTTAAGTGAAGCTTGTCCGTGAAAAGGGGCTTCCCATTCCATTTGGTCCACTTTATCAAATCTATTTCTCTTTTTATTATCAGGCCTAATTTTGCTCCGGGGCGTGTCCAGGTCCTGATCCATGTTCCCACTTGTGGGTGTTCCCTCATGTGCTATGCTACACCTTTCTACAAAATTCTCAATGTCCCATCTTGCTTTGGGCCAATAATAATTGTGAGCCACCTTTTGAATGATGGTACCTATCTTCTCATGGTCCCCATCTGGTTTCACATGTAGGCTCCTTATTAATTCTGTCCTATATCTTTTTGGAAGAACCAGCTGTCCGTGACCATTGGATCTAGCTCCAGTCTTCCTATAAATCAACTTGTTTTTCATGTAGAAATCTCCCTTGCCTGGAGTTGTATGACAAGTTGACAATTTTCTGAAACAAGGCTTGAGTGTTTTATCCCCAGCCTGTGCCTTCCTCATCTCTTCTGGAGTGGTATCTAACCTAATATCCTCCTCCTGTCTTGAGGTCGACCTGACCTGAAGGGTTGCCATATACACAGGTTTCCTTCTACAATGGTCAGTGTCATGATTGTTCATCTGACAATTTTTACACCACCTTTTTCCTTGGTTGAAAGATTTTCTTTCATCATATTTCCTTTCATCGAATTGTGGGAATTTATTTTTATTTTCATACCGTGGCCTATCAAACTGGTGCTTACCTTTATTTTGATCTCTAGGATCAAATTTATTAAAGTTCTGTGGTGCCCTAAAGTTATCCCCTTGTTTCTTTTTATTACCTGTTACCTCTGCTTGAGCTGCTTGATACCTTTCAGCAACATTTAGCAACTCACCCAGCCTCTCTGCACCTTGTTCCTTGAGAAACTTTCTCAGGTCTGGAGCCATGGACTCTCTTAGTTGCTCTATAAGGACCATTTCCTTAAGATCTTGGGTTTTCCCCAGAGAAGTCCATTTCTCCAAGTATGTCTCTATTCGTGCAGAGAACTGGTGATAGGTTTCACCTGACAGTAGTTTAGCATTCCTAAATTTTTTCCTGTAAAACTCTGCATTCTTTTCATATCTTAACAAAAGAGCCTGCTTTAGCATGTCATAATTTTCCTGATCACCTCTGCTCATTTTTGCAAAAACTTCATAAGCTGCCCCACGAAGTCCCTGAGATAACTTTAAGCTCCACCTTTCTCTCTCTAACCCATATGTGGTAGCTAATAGTTCATACCTATTTATATAGCTCTCAATATCATCGTCTTTCTCAACAAAATGATCTAAATGAAAGTTCATAGCTGAGGTTGAGGCTCCCTGAGTAACCGTAGCATCAGAGGCAAAGGGGCTGGCACCATTTTCAGGAGCATGGCCTTGAAACTCAAACTCCCTTAGTCGTAACTCATGTTCCCTTTGAAACCTTTTCTCCTCCTTTTCTGCTTCCCTTTCTGCAGCTAATCTCTTCTCTTCCCTTTCTGCAGCCTGTCTTCTTTCCTCGGCTTCCCTTTCTGCAGCTAATTTTTTGTCTTCTCTTTCTGCTTCCAATTTCTTAGCCTCAGCCTCAATCTGCAACCTCTTAATTTCCTTGTCAGCCTCTAACCTTCTTTCGGCTTCAAACCTTCTTTCTTCGCGTTCAATAAATTTGTCACATTCCGTCGTGACATAGGCAACCATAACTTGCCCATCTAATCCTAACTCTTTTGCAGTCTGAACCGCAGCAGATCGAAATTTGGCCAGGTCCGCCATTGTCTATCATGTAAATTTATACAATGTCTAACCAACAATTCAATCTCTAATGGACAACACAGGCACCGTGAGCTCAACCTTATTTAATTCCACCCAAGGATACCTTTTAATTCTTATATTCCCTGAAGTGAATTACCCCCAATATTTTTAATAGTGAAAGATTCAAAATCCCAAGAGCGAGACCCCAATATATGTGGTGAAGTGGGATGTTATAAATACTTATAGGGGACTTAGTGTACTGACTGAGATCAGCTGTGAAGGTATATATATCTAATAAGAGTAGTATATTATATATAACCTTACTTGCTACCACATATCTATATATCTCAGTCAGAATTATTCTGGAATAGTGTGGTGACTACGTTTTGTGTCTAGGGTATGTGTATGATGAAGTGTAAGTCACAACAACAGACAGATAAACAATTTAATTTAATCCACTACTCTTAACAACACTGTGACACTCACATACATATAACACTCTATGAGAATATCTTAAAGAAGTCACTCGTAACTTTTCAAATAACAATATGTATTCATTGCTGCCAATAATGTATTTGTGTCCTGATTCAAATACAAAGGAACCAGGAATCACAATCAATTTTAATTACAAGTTATGTACAGAATGTATCAATATGAATATTGTAGTGACATATCTTATTAAAAATATCCTATGTGTCAGTTGTGTAGTGGTAATATGAGGTAATACTGGTTTTGTTTTGTTCAAGCTCTGTTGGTATTTGTCATCATGACTTCAATAGTTTGTCTTTAGGGACTAGTATTGGAGATGTTCTCAGTTCCTGATATTAAGACAATTAAATTCCCCTCTTAATATTATTTTTACAAAGTCATTTCAAGATGAGGGGACATAATGTTGAGCTCAGCTGGCCAATTCGCTTATCTGGCGTGATGGCGGCAGGAAAGGACTCCTCTGCTCGAATTCTCCTCTGGGCTCAGGAGACACCTCACTGATAGCTAAAAAAGACCAAGGAGTGTGCTGTCCGACTCAGGATTCAGCAAAGCTCTGACCAGGTGCAGCTCAATACCATCAAGACCACGGTCCCACAATTTCATAGAATAAACACAGATACGTTGATTAGCAATGAATTCTGGCACAAACTGGCACAAATTCCCATCTGCTTATCTTCCAGGCTTTTATTTAGCCAAAAATATGAGCTGGCTTCAACGCACTGTTGCTTTATCAAGCTTATTTAAACGAGTGGTTTCGAACTAACGCTCCCAAGTGTGTATATCAGCGAGTCTGTCCAATGAGGCCCCGTTTCGACAAGTGTTTGAAAAAATGTTACCTTTTCCCGTTTCCCCTGACAACGAAAGATAGTATTTATAGCCCGACCAATCGTGGTTAGGCTTTCATTTGTTGCGCTCCAATCAATTTGGAGTTTACATGGTAGGCTAATTCTGTAACGTGAGGTTTTTTCAAACACGTTATAAAAAAATTTTATGAGCAGAAATGATTTCATGCTGTCAGGCAGCCTCAATATTTTATTTTGGGTATAATTTATTAATTCCTGGACTATTCGCGTAACGTTTTACATATTCTTTGTCAGCAAGCCCTAAGGAACCCAAATATACAGATTTAAAGGAGCTACGTGGCTGCGTTCAAAATATGTATTTTCTTCTCCTGTTTCGAAGATGTGCTGTCTGGGTACTGTTATGTTTTCAACCGTAAACCCATCTATTGTTATCTTTCCTAATAAGCGTTTTTTATGATTTTAAAACCTAACTCTGGGGAAGGGTAGTGTATTTTATCACTGTCGATTGAAATAAAGTTAGTGCAAGTAGTCTTACACGCGTGATGGCAGCATTTGTGTATCGCGCGACGCGTGTTTAGTGTTCGGCTTTCTGCCTCTCCCTTCTCGCTATCCTTTAGTCTATCTGTCTTTTGTTTTTGGTAACATAGTGTAGAAAAAGACATGAATGGAATTTAAAATTTAGGTCAACTTGCATATTTCAAGGTTTTGCTTAGAAAGGCAGCACATTTTATTGTGTGTTTGGGAAACGCGTGTATGTTGCAGAAGGCCTTTAATATCAACGTGAAACGTTACAATGTGCATACGCAGTAGAAAACAAGGGGATTTCGAGTACAGTAATTGTGACAGCACTGTTCTTTACCATTCTTCTTCCTTTATTTATTATATGTATTTATTAGGCTTTATATTTACTTGATAATTTATATATGTGGATTAGAATATTCCACGACAAGGGTGTATGAAGGAGTGGAAGTGGTTGGAGTTTTAATTTGGTGTGCTTATAATCAAATTGATTTTCTTTGTTTTCCAGGTCGGTGCAACCTTGCACGATATATGCTTTTCTTTTGTTTGTTACTATGTTATGAAAATTCTGTTGATTTGTATAATAAACTTATTTAATGTTCACTGGATCAGCTTCGTCACTGTATAGTCCTTAACTGTTGTCTGTACAGTGGTGTCTGTAGTGTTAGTTTAACCTTATCTCCTTTAGTCTGTTAAAGGTAGCCAGAGGTGGTGAGTTTATAGCATTTCTTTAGTCACGATTTGGCGAGAAGGATTTAATTTCGGTTATCCTCCTCGGGCCAATAGACTCACCTTACTACATTCACTGTCATTTCTCATAATTAATCTATTATCTTAGTCTTTTTCTCACACTAGGGTCTTGTCCTACACTTGGGCATAACTCTAACTTAAATCCAACTCGTGACAATAAGGATTAAAAGAGAACAGAAATATGCTATAAAAAATTACACCGAAACCTTCACGAACTTGCACAACCCTAAAATCACTGCTAAAACAAGAGGTCACTTTTAGACTAATATACAGCATGACACCCACAACAAAACGAGAATCACACAGATCCAACCAAATAACAAAATGTCAGCTATGTAGGAAAAGCATCCAAGAAACAGAAGATCATTTGTTTTTTGAATGCAGTACAATCACACCTACAATGAAACTACTGCAGAAAATAATTGATTTACAAACATCACAAAAATCATATATACAAAGCAATCTTCTTAAACATAGTTTCGGGAGCAGCAAATAACACGCACACATTGATCTTGTTTATTTTATCAGAATTTCAGAATCAGATTTAGTATTTTCGGAATCTTGCCATGTTTAATCATCGTATTTTCAAGCTGGTTTATTTCTGCACACTTTTCGTCAAAAATTTCTATCAATAGCCCCTGAGATGGTACCTCTTCCTTAACGAGGCAGCCTTGATTCATAAAACGACTCTTTCTTTCCCCAACGGCTGTCCCTCCGTCTCACTACTATATCATTCTCTGTCTATCCTAACATTTGTAAGTCCGTATGTATGTATATGGTTATACATACGTGCACCAATACTACACATCCTGTTTCTTTTCCTTCTCATATTTGTTTCTCGGGATTTATACATACCAAAGCCCTTGTCTAAAACATATAAATTCTATCACTTGGGTTTGCATGTGTACAAAAGTACTTGCAAGAACAGAGGAGTTTTGATGTTGCCATGTAACCTTTTTATCATGTTTCCTTTGTGTAAAATACTCATAATTTTAAATTGAAAACTTGTCCATGTACTTTCCATGTATTTCACTTTGCAAAATATACACGATTTTGTAAATTGAAAAGAAAGCAAATAAAGTTTCACTTAAAAAAAAAAAAAAAATATATATATATATATATATATATATATATATATATATATATATATATATATATATATATATATATATATATATATATATATATATATATATATATATATATATATATATATATATATATATATATATACTAGTCACAAAAAGTAGGGGATATTTTAAGATGGTATGTATTATTTTACAAAAGAGTGGATTTCGTATTTTAATGGTTGTACGGACATATTGAGCACGCTCTTCTCCACTCTCACGTGCAATATCATGTTGACCTGGTGACTCGTGATGAGTAAGCCAATCCCAAGAACAGAGGTGGGGCCCATCCGTAAAGTTCACACATTATTCTTTTTCACAAAAATGCGTGTATCTCGGGTTTGATTAACACTACTCACCATGGACAGGTATAAAAAGACTCTGCAACAGATACAATTTCTTTTCTTCATCATATAACGTTTGACAGAACAGCAGAGATGGATAGGCATAGGCATGTTGCAAACCGGAAGTCAGCAAGTTGATGCTGCTCGGAACCTCAATGTTTCACAGTCAGTTGTCAGCAGACTGTGGAACAGGTATCAAAATTTCCGCACAGTGGCTGATCTGTCTCGGACTGGCCGCCCAAGAGTCACTACACGCCGCCAAGATAACTTCTTGTTACCAAGGCCCTCAGAACTCGGACTCTAAATGCTACTCAACTTCAGCAACACCTTCAACAGACCACTGGGATCCGGGTCTCAACTCAGACAGTACGAAACCGTTTGGACCAAGTGCAACTGGCCTCACGCAGACCGTTTGTAGCTTTGCCCATGTCACCACAACACAGGCGAGCAAGAATGGATTGGTGCCAACGTCATCATCGGTGGACCAATCAACAGTGGGCATCAGTGATGTTTTCTGATGAGTCCCGTTTCGTGTTGGATTTTCATGATCGTCGAATACGTATCTGGCGACGGCGAGGAGAGCGTTACCAGCCTCCTGCAACTGTTGCACACAACCGTTATGGAGGTGGCAGTGTAATGGTGTGGGCAGGCATCTGTATGAATGACAGGACCGACCTTCACATATGCCAGGTCAATATCACAGGGCTCTACTACCGTGACAACATCATCGAGCCTATCGTTGTGCCATTTGCTCAACGGCACGGACCAGATTTCATCTTCCAGGATGACAATGCACGTCCTCACCGTGCTCGCGTCGTCCAAGATCACCTTCAGATGCAGTATATCCGAACGTTACCGTGGCCGCCGATGTCCCCCGACCTGTCTCCTATTGAGCATTTGTGGGACCTCCTGAATAGACGCGTCCAACAACGTCCAGCCGCTCCATAGTCTCTTCAGCAGTTAGCCCAGGCCCTTCAGCAGGAGTGGCAGAGAATTCCTCAAGACAACACCAGAAGGCTTATTTGCAGTATGA
This sequence comes from Oreohelix idahoensis, assembly GCA_024509875.1. Taxonomy (NCBI): domain Eukaryota; kingdom Metazoa; phylum Mollusca; class Gastropoda; order Stylommatophora; family Oreohelicidae; genus Oreohelix; species Oreohelix idahoensis. The sequence continues at coordinate 968,376 of JAMPIV010008522.1, forward strand.
TACGTCGTTGCAATGCATGTTTAGCGGCAAACGGGGGCCCTACACGTTTTTAGAAATATTGGAATATTTTTGTGAAAATGAAGTACCTACCCCGCCTTGGTTGCCAGTGCGACTAAAATCATGTGAGTAAAGCAATAACACTTCTTATACCGCAAATGTCTTGTTATGTTGCTCATGTTTACTTGTACGAAGGAATAAATGAACTAATTTGAAATATATTGTCTTTGGATAACTTTTAAATTCAATATCCCCTACTTTTTGTGACAGGTATATATATATATATATAGCTATCCGAGGGCGCGTTTTTATGAGTTTGTATGTAAAATTTGGTGCTAGGGTATATAAAAACCAGCCTCAAATGTTCTTTACAGTGTCAAATGCACGTGTTGACCTGAATTGCGTTCGTTTTTGTAATATAAGTATATGAGGAGAACTGCCGTAAGACGGGGGTAAAACAGTTGAATGGAAAAAAAAAACAAAAAAAAACACACACACACAAAAAGTAATACGTCTTACAAGGAGAAAGGACAAGAAAAACTTACGTTGCGGCCACAAGGCCTTCGTCAGGGACAGACAAACAAGAGACAGGAGGGAATGAAAATGAGAATTAAGTAGAGAACATAAAACTAAAAATAAGAGAAAAAACACTTCCCTTGTGTCCAGTCACATGTGAAGCAAGATGGCTGCTACTAAACCGGAAAGCGGAAGTCAATAGCACATTAAAAAAGAAAAATAAGAAATAATAAAACAAGGACCGGAAAAGAGTGAGAGAAAAATTAAATAAAAATATAATAATAATTGGAAGAAAAAAAAATAATAATATTAAAATAAAATATATAGTGAGAGAAAAGCGATTTTATATATATATATATATATATATATATATATATATATATATATATATATATATATATATATATATATATATATATATATATATATATATATATATATATATATATATATATATATATATATATATATATATATATATATATATATATATGTGTGTGAAGCCATGGGTGATGGTGAACTTGGCGTTAGGGAACGAGACTGAACGTGTTTCGATTACATACTGACATGTCTTACATCGAGTTCGGTTACATGGCTTGGTCCCAAAGTGGCCATCGTTGACAGTTTTCAGACGGCTGTGGACTAGGAGATCCCTCAAATTTTTATCCCGTCTATATGCCAGCAAACTCCGCCTATGCCGGTGCCAAGCCCGGATGAAAAAGGAGGAGGGCGGCCTGCATGGAGGCCGTAAGGAGGCACCCCCTCCACCATGCAAAGGCACAACAGGCCAATCACCTGTTTGTCTTAAACTATGATTACGAGCAATACAAGAGAGAAACCCGGACTGATTCTAAAGGCGACGAACTGGAACGGACTACGGACTACGACTTATGGAACTTGGAACACAAGAAGTATAAATGGGAAGGAAGAGGAGCTGGTGGAAGAGATGAGGAAAGCAAAACTAGAAATCCTGGCTATAACGGAAACGAAGAAAAAATGACAAGGAGTCATGGATCTCGATGGCAACACGTTGCTCTACAGTGGTATACCCATATCTGAAAGAGCTAAAGGGGGCGTGGGTTGCATTGTGGCCCAAAATCAAAAAGATAGTACCAAGGGATGGAACTTTGTCTCGGAGCGCATTATGGTTGTAAAACTAAAAGAAGGAGAAACCATAGTCAACCTGGTCATAGTGTATGGGCCAAATGAGGATGAGAGAGCAGAGGTCAAGGAAGAATTCTTCGAGCTGCTTCAAAGAACAGTGGATGACTGCCTAGATGAAGTTATCATGCTCGGAGATTTTAATGCCAGAGTTGGAAATGACCATGCTAGATGGGGTGGAGTTATCGGAAGATATGGAGAAGATACTCTCAATGACAATGGAAAGCGACTCCTTAGATTCTGCAGTGAGCAGAATCTGATCATTACAAACACAAAGTTCCCCCATAAGCGCATACATGCATACACTAGATGTGAACCAACCAAGAATGAGAAGTCAGTGATCGACTATGCCATTTTTCGGAGAAGCTCATTCAAATATGTCCGAGATGCAAGAGTCTGGAGGGGGCCAGAGATTGGAAGTGATCACTACCTGCTAACAATCAAACGAACAACTGAAAGAGTTGCTCAGCCTAGGAACTGCCCAACATCACGCAAGAAACCAAGTAAACGAGCGGGAGAAATGAGCATTAGGACCTACAAGCTGAGAGAGCCAGAAATTAAGACCAGATATCAGGGGCTTATTGCTACAGCAGTGAGCAACACAGAAGAACGACCTGATGGCTTGGAAACCCTCTGGAATAAATTCAAGGATATTATAAAGACAGCTGCTGCAGAAGCATGCGGTGAAGTCCGACTTGGGAACCAGAGAAAGAGGACACCTTGGTGGACAGAGGAAGTCAAAGAGAAAATAAGAGAGAAGAAAATGGCATGGAAACAATACTTAGGAGCTAAAAACACAACAGGACAAATGGTAAAATATAAAGAATATGTGACACTCAGAACAGAAGCAAAGAACAAAGTGCTAGCAGCAAAACAGAAGTAATGGGAAGAATTTGGAGAAAAGCTAGAAAAAGATGCACAAGAAAACCAGAAATTGTTCTATAAGACCCTAAAGAACATGAGGAAGGAAAAACAATGCCATCTCAAATTTATAAAGGACAAGCAAGGCAAATTGCTTACTGCCCTGAAGGAAGTAATGGAAAGATGGAAAGAATATTTCTCAGAACTCCTGGATGGTGAGCATGGTGAAGCATCAGAAATGATAACCACTAGCACAGAAGAGAAAACCAATGATGGTGAAGATGACATAAGATGGAAGAACTGAGGGCAGCACTAGAGAAAATCAAGATGGGCAAAGCAGCAGGGCATGATGGTATAACACCAGAAATGGTTAAGTACATGGGAGCATCAGGCGACCTATTACTCTTAAAGGTCCTACAGGCAGCATGGTGCAACAAGACCATACCAAAGGATTGGGAGATTGCCATCATAACACCAATTTTCAAAAAGGGTGACAATCGACAATGTGGAAACCAAAGAGGCATATCCCTTCTCAGTGTCCCTGGTAAAATCTACTCTAGAATCCTAGAGCAGAGACTCCGACGCCTAGCTGAGCCACAATTGGATGAGGTCCAGTGCGGATTCCGAGCAAACCGAAGTACTCAAGGCCTAATCTTCACACTCAGACAACTGAGTGAAAAGGCCCTTGAGTATAAGAGTGAGATCCATCTTTGTTTCATAGACCTGGAAAAGGCGTTTGACAGGGTCCCCTGGAGCAAACTTTGGGACTGTTTGGCAAGGAAGAATATTCCAGCACCTCTGATTCATGCTATACAGTGCTTCTACAAGTCTTGCAGAAATTATGTGAGGACAGCAAACCATAAGTCAGAAGAGTTCAGGACCACCACTGGTGTAAGACGAGGTGATATCCTATCACCTTACCTCTTCATACTCCTTATGGACGATGTCATCAAGGCATGTAAGGAGAGAACAAGAAAGTATTCAGTTGGGGTACTGGAAGATGAGACAGGTCTATATTTCGGAGCTGGCATTTGCTGATGATGTTGCCCTGATTGCTAAATCAGAGGCACATCTCCAATCCAACCTGTAAGTCTGGAAGGAAGAGCTGGAGAAGAGAGGGATGGTCATAAGCAGCTCTAAAACAAAATCCATGGTGATATCACGAGAAGAAAGAAAACATCAGATTAAGTTGGGAGAACTGGTCCTGGAGCAGGTCGACCACTTTAAATATCTCGGAGCTATTATAGACCGAAAGGGAGGCATCAAAGAAGAGTTGGCCACTCGAAAAGCAGCGGCTGGGAGACTTTTTCAGGCCATAAATCGTGGATTCCTCAGCAAGAAAGAGGTTGGTAAGAAAACGAAGATGGCTGTATACCGCTCCACCTATGTCCCAGTCTTGACATATGGATGCGAGTCATGGGCAATGACTACAACCCACAAAAGCCAGATCCAAACCTCAGAAATGAGGTATCTGAGGAAAGTGGTTGAAGTAACAAGAAGAGACATGGTCCGCAACCAGACGATACGTCAAGGCCTAAAATCCCACCCGCTGCAGACCCAAATAGAACAGTCCCAACTGAGATGGTTTGGCCATGTCTGCAGAATGGGAGAAGATCGGCTACCACGACAAGCATGGGAAACAAAGAGCCAGGGATCCAGACCTCCAGGAGGACCCAGAGTCCGCTGGGAGGACAACATTAGACAATCTTTGAAGGACCGAGGACTAGAATGGAACCAGGCCAGGAAGAAGACAGCTGATAGAATGGTCTGGCGCTCTCTCTTCCAAACCTCTACACCTCACGGTAGAAGGGGAACGACTAAGTAAGTAAGTATATGCCAGCAAGTGTGGCTCCCTGAACACTTCCCGCGCCGCTGGGTCAGCTTGGAGGAGAGGTAGGTGACGATACAGGATCCTTTTTGACAGCACTGTTGTGAGGGTGATAGGTCATTATTAACTTGACTCTATCAGAGGAGGTGTTAAAGCGGGGTTTGAGGGCCTCTAGACGTGAGATAGGGAGAACACGCTCTAAGGCAGAGGTAAGAACATTCTCTGGATACTGTCTGTTACGAAAGAAGTCCAACATTTCTTGTGCTCGGCATAGAAAGTTGTCATCATCTTGGCATAACTGACGGAGACGGAGAAGTTGTGAGAAAGGCACGGAGTCACGACAAGCCGGAGGATGAGAGAAAGTATAAAGGAGGTAACTGTGTGCATCGGTGGGTTTGTAGTACACCGAGGTAGTAAGGTGGGGGGGAGTGATGGTGACAACGATCTCGAGGAAATTAACAGAGACAGTGGAGATGTGAGAGGTGAATTGGATCGCAGGGTGGAAGTTATTAATGAAGTTAATGAACCTAGATAGGTCAACCTCTGGCATATCAGTGAGACCTATGCCATCATCTATGTATCTAAGATACATCAATGGAAAAGGTCCAGGATACTGCTGCCACACCTGATACTCCAGGTAGCCCATGAAGAGGCAGGCATAACTGTTTTTGTAAACGTTACAAAGCAGTATCAATAGTTTTTATGACGCAATTTTTGACCACAGCTCATGTTGGGCGCACGTGAAAGCAACAAAATTTGGGGTGAACACTATTCACTGACTACGCAACTGAAACCCTATAAAAGGATAATGCTACACACACAAAAAATCAGTTCATTTTCAAGCAAACATTTATGGCGTCTCTATCGATAAATTTAAGGAACATTGCTATTGGCCGACTGCATGCAGGCGAAAGTCAAAGTCAGGTTCCCAGGCATCTAAACGTGCATCAGAGTACCATCAGTCGACTTTGGCACCGGTTCCAAGCCACTGGCTCAGTTGAAGACCGGCATCGCAGTGGACGACCCAGAGTGACAACAGCAGCGGAGGATCGCTTTATTCGGCTTCGTCACTTCAGAGACAGGTTTATAACAGCTTCCTCAACTGCCCAGTCATTGCCTGCAGGACGTCATGTGTCTGATCAAACTGTCCGGAATAGACTGCATGACGCTGGACTTTGGGCACAACGACCTCACCGAGGACCTCTGCTTACGCGCCGCCATCGCCAAAATCGACTTCTTTGGGCCAACCAGCATCGTCCCTGGGCAGCTGACAATCAATGGAGACGTGTCTGGTTTAGTGACGAATCTTTCTTTTTGTTGCAGCGTCATGATAGACGGCGTAGGGTCTACCGTAGGCGAAATGAACGTTTTGCCCAAAATTGCGTCGATAAAGCTCCGCCGCACGGTGGTGGAGGTGCAATTGTGTGGAGAATGATCAGTTACAACGGAAGGAGTCAATTGGTGCACATTGAATGAGGCTTTAATGCGCAAAGATACGTCAATGAAATTCTTCGACCCCATGTCCTTCCACTTTTGGCTGCCCAAAGGTCTGTGTTTCAACAGGACAACGCCAGACCCCATTGTGTACGGTTGACCACGCAGTTCCTGACTGCCAACAACATTCTCACCCTTCCCTGACCATCGCTGTCTCCAGACATGAGTCCGATTGAGCACCTGTTATCATTCCTATCGCTCTTTCTCTCTCTGCAGCGCTCAGTCTAGGCATGGTTTGACGACGTGTTTGTGGTTGTGGACTAAAATATTGACTGTTTTCCGGTCCGTAGTGCTCTAGGCTGAGCTCTGGGTAAAAAGAAATTAATGTTTTCCGTGCAGAATTTTTACCAGGCACCTAAATCATGTTTTACGTGTTTCACGTGCTACTCTTGTCTCCAGCTTTGCTGGCGCAAAATGACTATGCTGGCCTCTGGGCGGTGACATTGTGAACATGTGTACTAATTTCGGTAACAATTGCATGACCATAAGATACTTTACCAGGCACTCGTATAGTGATGCGTAATTAAAGTCGCTCAGTATATATATATATATATATATATATATATATATATATATATATATATATATATATATATATATATATATATATATATATATATATGGGAGCCGCGCTAGCGTAGTGGTTACAACACCGCTCTGGCGACCGGGTGATACAGGATCAAACCCGGGCGACGGCATTTGAGGATTTTTCGTCGACCGGGATTTGGACTGGATTAACTCGAGACCTGGCGAGGACATTTGAAGGAGTGTCGTCGACCAGGGACTGGCGGCTCCTGAGCCGACCCAGCTGCAATGGGTACCTCCGAAATCGGCGAGTATTTGCCTGAATGGCGAGGGACACCTGTCTCTGTACAAGAAATAAAGGGATACTCACGTAAAATCAATGTCAGGTTAGACATAAATAATAACCTGAGATTTCGCCTCGAGTATTTGCGGGTGAACGCAAAAAAAAAAAAAAAAAATATATATATATATATATATATATATATATATATATATATATATATATATATATATATATATATATGTATGTATGTATGTATGTATGTATGTATGTATGTTGGTGTATATGCACATGTATATATGTATATATACAAATGTGTCCTTTTTCTTTCTTTCTTTTTTTCCCTAACTTCCCCACCCCCTTAAACACACATCCCCATCCTCCCTCCTCCTCCCCACACACAACGTTAAAGATGAGGTACTACATCACCCAATATTTTTGTCTTGGGTACACGCACGTTAGAACCACTATTTGCACAAGTCTGGGAAACTGAGAAAACACCAACAGAGTGGAGTAAAGGAATAATTGTCAAATTGCCCAAGAAGGGCGACCTTGCAGACTGCAACAACTGGAGAGGAATTACCCTCCTCTCAGTTCCCAGCACAATACTAGGCAGGATAATCATCCAGAGAATTTCAAAAGCAATTGACCATAAACTGAGGAAAGAACAAGCGGGCTTCAGAAAGAACAGAAGATGTGCAGATCATGTATTTACCATCAGGAACATTATAGAGCAGTGCTCAGAATGGCAGAGACAGCTGTACATTAACTTTGTTGATTTTGAAAAGGCTTTCGACAGTATACACAGGGACAGCCTATGGAAATTCTGAGGGCTTATGGAATTCCCAGCCGTATTGTTTCCATCATAAAAAGCCTCTATTATAACTTTACGTGCAGTGTCGGATCGAGTAATGTAACTTTCGAAGTGAAAACAGGAGTACGACAGGGATGCCCCTTATCAACAACATTATTTTTGACAGTCATAGATTGGGTGATGCGCCAGACAACAGAGGGCAGTCCAAGAGGAATTAGATGGACAACGCTTTCTACACTGGAAGACCTGGAATATGCAGATGATATTGCACTACTCGCACATTCACATCAACACATTCAAGACAAAACCGATAGACTGGATAAGTATGGACAGCAGGTTGGCCGGAACATCAATTTGAAGAAGACAGAGGTCATGACACTAAATGTGGGCAATCCTGAGCCAATAACAGTAAGGAACCAGAAGTTAGAACTGGCATACACATTTACTGGCCTAGGATGCGTAGTAACACCTGACGGCGGAACAAGCAAGGACATTAACAACAGAATGAATAAAGCGAGAACAGCCTTTGCTGTTCTCAACAACATTTGGAAGTCTTCCCAGTACAGTACAAACACCAAATTAAGACTGTATGAGAGCTGTGTACTTTCTGTGCTTCTCTATGGTGCGGAATGTTGGAGAGTAACAGAGAAGGAAATGTCGAAACTGTCCTCCTTCCACACAATCTGCCTAAGGAAAATTCTCCGAATCTTCTGGCCAAATACCATCAACAACCAAGAACTACTTATTCGGAGTAACCAGGAGGACATGCACACCATCATAGCTGGCAGACGCTGCAGTTGGGTTAGCCACGTCCTCAGAAGGGACCCTGATACCATCGCAAGAACAGCTATGCTATGGACCCCCGAGGGAAAGCGAAAGAGAGGCCGACCAAAAACAACTTGGCGGAGGACTATGGAGGCTGAGATGCAAAGAATGAACCAGAGTTGGGGCACTGTACGAAGGATGGCCGCCGACCGAGCAAAGTGGAATAAATTTGTTGCTGCCCTACAAGACGCCACAAGGCGTGATGGCCCTGACTGCTTTGACGGTTGGTGGTTATGGATCAAAGAAGAAGAAGAACACGCACGTGCGAGACTGTATGTATGTTTAAAAGGTTTCATACTCCCTTTTGTCATGTCTGCAGAGAGAAGCTTGCCTTTAAATTATTTTTGTTTTATTGTCTATGTATCTATTATCAGTGTTATTAATTTTGAATTTGAATGCATATATACATGAGTAGGTTATTTATTTTGTTATTATTTTAAAACGGATGATGCAGAAATTAGCTTTTTATAGGATAATTTTGCACAGGTCAGAATGCGTGGGTGTCCACAAAGAGAAAAAAAAATTTTGGGAAACATTAATGTTATCTACTGGCCCCAGTTTCCACATTTATAGGGTACTGTGACACGTTGAAAATTTACGACAGCGATGTCCGGCACCCGTGATTAAGGGCTTGGGACAGAGCGACCGCCAAGCATTCAAACAGTAGTCGTTAAATCGTGGCAGGGAAAATCGGAACACGGGACATTTTTTGTTGACGGTGTATCTATGGAGCGCTGTGACACTGTGAAGTTTTACGACCAACCAAATGTGTCCGGAACCTGTTATTATGGGGACTGGGACTATGACGACGACCGCCAGCATGGAAAGTCGGCAAATAGCGGTTGAAAATAAGGTTTTTTCAACACTACAATTACAAAATTTGCAACGTGTAACTTTTAGAGTACAAGAGTGTGTAAATGACTGTGTGCAAGGAATGAAAGTTTTGTTTCGTTGTGTTTTTTTTTTAAACTGCTGCTCATTGCATTTTCATTTTTATACTTATATTCATACTATTTCAATGTTTCAATGCAAATGGCTTTGTAAATTTTCACGGAATGTGAATAAAGATGTTAAAATAAAAAAAACAAAAAACCGTCGCTTGAAAAGATGGTCAGACAAATTGTGCGATAAAATATTGTCGCTGACCGTCTGAGACTTTCCCCATGCTATGTCCAGCATAAAGAGTAAAATCTATGAAGAAGAAAAAAGGAAATGCCAAATAAAAGCGATCGGAGAGAAAAATGAAGAAAAAAAAAAGATACTGCCTTAGGGCTGGAAGTGTGAGAGATCACACAAAAGGACAGAAACAGACATTCCGTCACAATTATAGCTACATAGTAAATGAATACTATGATCACAACAACAAAAATATGCAATGTATATTTAGAGTCCAAGAAAGAGTGTGTAAATGAGTGTGTGCAAGGAGTGAAAATTGTTGTTGTTGTTGTTGGATATAGCTGCTCACTGTATTTTCATTTTTATACTTATATGCATGCTATTATTGATAATGTTTCAATGCATATGTCATTGTAAATTTCCACGGAATGTGAATAAAGATGTTTAAAAAAAAAGTATGTTCAGCATAAAGAGTAAAATGTATGAAGGGAAAAATGTAATGCCAAATAAAAGCGATTGGAGGGAAAAATGAAGAAAAAGAAATGATACTTCTGTAGTGCTGGAGGTGTGAGAGATCACACAAAAGGACAGGACAGACATGCCGGCACAAATATATCTACATAGTAAATGAATACTATGATTACAACAACAAAAAATGTGCAATGTATATATAGAGTACAAGAAAGAGCGTGTAAATGAGTGTGTGTAACTGTAAGGAGTGAAAGGTCTTTTCTGTTGTTGCTGTATACAGCTGCTCACTGTATTTTCATTTTTATACTTATATTCATGCTATTATTGTTAATGTTTCAATGCAAATGCCTTTGTAAATTTCCACGGAATGTGAATAAAGATGTTTTAAAAAAAATTCTGGTGGGGCAATACTGCCAGCTATAGCCTCGATGGCAAAAGGCTTACTACTTTTAGAAGTAGTGTTAAGGCATGTCTGAACTCTGCGGAAACCTAACGAAATGAAATATCGATTCGAAACTTTGGAAAAAACTAGTTCGAGGCTCACTTGTTGTGGATAAAACCACAATACAATTCGTGGCAGGGGTCAGCGCTGGTTCGCTGGTGGCCCTGGTAGGTAGTGGGTGTCTGGACCGTTATGAACTTGCCACAACGTAGGAGTCAAAGACATTTTGTTTTCACAATAGGGGATGCGCCAGGTTGCTCCACATCTCAAGTGAGAACACCTTATGTACTTTTGAGTCTGGTTACTGAGATAACTGTCTCATGCTCTGACTGGTTACTATGATGCACCAGTCTATATACTAGTTCGGTGCTATGGCTTGCCGGATAAAATTATTTCTAATTCGAGTAGAGACCGGAAAGCCTCTTATGATTGGTGTTGGGGCCTAGCTGACTTAAAATAATCTTTAACTTAACTAACTACGAAACCTCTAGTCTTAAATTATTGTTACTAAATAAGTATGACCAACCATTGTTCTACGTTCTCTCTATTCTAAATGTCTTCCGGCCTAACTTGTATGAAGGTCACACAAGGTTTGACGAATTCATGGGTTCATGTGTGCCATGACTGATGATGTCATTGGTTTTGTTGACTAGTGTTTATTTGTACTAACTAGTCATTCTTAAGTACTTTACTATAATTCTATCCATTTGGCTCTTGTTTTTTTTTAAATGATGAATTTACATTACAGTAATACAAATAATGTATGCTTGTTTAATTCTCTGGGGTGAACAGCTAGTCTTTCTACTTTAGCATTATAAAAATTGTGGTTACATACTCAATTAATTGATATTTCAACATAAAATTATAGAAAAAATAAAAACATTATTTAAAGTTCCCATATCATGTTTTAAAAAGGCACATTTGAACCTATTCCGTCATCATTCAGTGGCTGTTTGAGCTCTCTTTGCTTGCTTCTTGTAGTCAATCGATGAGGTATCTCTTGTCACAGTCCAACAGTAATTAGCAAGCATTGAAGGGCTCCAATTGCCTTGATACCTTGTCTCCATAGTAGCAATGTCCTGGTGAAATCGTTCACCATGCTCATCACTGACTTCTCCACCGTTTAACGTAAAGAAATCCAGAGGAGAATCCAGAAAATGAATTTTAAAGACATGTTGCAGCCAAGACTCATATACTTCAGAAAGAGTATTTCTACAATTTCATTGTAATTATCAGATCTGTTGTTTCCAAGAAAATTGTCCACCACTGACTTAAATGTTAGCCATGCTGCTTTTTCCTTGCCATGCAACACGCAAAGAAACTCGTCATCATGAAGAAGTTTTCGAATTTGCGGACCAACAAATACTCCGTCTCTTATTTTAGCTTCACTCTGTCTTGGAAATTTTCTGATGAGGTATTTGAAAGCCTCATCTGTTTTCTCCATTGCCTTGACAAAGTTTTTCATGAGACCCAGCTTAATGTGCGAGGGTGGCAACAAAATCATGCTGGTGTCGACAAGTGCTGGGTTCTCAACGTTCTTACTGCCAGGCTGCAAAGACTGCCTGATTGGCCTATGTCTTCTGATGTAATGGTCACTTCGTGCACGGCTATCCCACTCACAGAGAAAGCAACAGTACTTGGTGTATCCACCCTGTAGTCCAAGCAAAAGAGCGGCCACTTTTAAGTCCCGCAAAGTGACCAATGATGATGATCGTAGTTTATACACTTCAAAAGCTGCTTAATGTTTTCATAAGTTTCTTTCATATGAACTGCGTGACCAACTGGAATTGACGGTAACACATTACCATTATTCAGCAAAACAGCTTTAAGACTCGACTTGGATGAATCAATGAAAAGCCTCCACTCTTCCGGTACGTAATTGATTTTGAGGGCTGCCATTAAACCAGAAATGTTGTGGCACGCAGAAAGGTCACTGTAGAGCCCTTTTCGTAGACCTCTACACTCCTTTACAGATGAAGGTAGTCTTATATTATTAATACGTTGTCCTACCTCTGTAATAAACTTTACGCACCGACTTACATGAGAGTAAGTCTTATTGGTGAGTTTGATTTCATTAGCGCACGGTTGTGCACTAAGGCGTATAGGGGTTATCCTGTCCGCACGTGTATCTAGACAGTCGGTTGACGTCATGAATGGGTTTGAGAAGCAAGAATCCCAAGTTCCAATAATGAAGCTTTGGGAGTTCGAGACCCGTGTTTTGGGTAAAGTATTTTATATTGAGACCCGGTCCTGCGGATTAGCAGTCGTAGCCGGTGGTCATCCACGTAAGTGCTGAGTCGTTGGAAGAGCCAAGTATGTACTTATTATAATAATAATGATTGTTCTCCAAAGTCGTGAGTATCTAGTCGATAACAGGTAACTAGCCTGTACCGAAATGGATTCACAGCTGAAGATATATTTTTGTATGCCAGTAAATGCCTATCAAAGGGATCGGCGGTAACTACCGTGGATCTACGTTATCTATATAATATTAGGAAGCCGTTGGGGTCAGTCACGGCTAATACAAGAGGTAATTCAAGTATCAATGCCTAAGTAACTTTACATGCCTAGAAGGTATTTAGTAGGAACCTGCACCTACGTTCTACTATGTTTAGTTGATGAGGACTTCTTTAGAAATGAACACACTAAAGATTGGGATCTTAGATACTACCAAGTATAATGAGAATCTCTTGTCCTTGAGGAAAGGTCAACCGTGATCAATATAACCTTGTACTGACTACTTCATGACCTTTATGACTATTGATGTATTCACTCAGAGACCTAGTCAGAATTTGCTGGAGGATTCTTCTGAGACTATTTATTTGAATTTTTATTGAGGACATGCGTCCACTATCATCATGTTGAATTATCTATTAACCGTCAACGTTGAATGTTTCGTCCCGTATGATGTGATGTCAATAAACAATGTATGAACTTTCAAGTAACGAGTTTGGACTATCACAGTATTGGCACTTGTTGATGTGCCTACGTTGAGTTTGCATCTTACTGCATCCAGAATTAATATATTCGCGAAATTAGCACGATTGACTCAAGAACATAAACAGTCCCAACAATATACATATCCACCAGCTTCAACAATAAAAACAGCTCACAACAATATGGCGGCGCAGTGTGCTCTGAAAATATCCAGTTTTCAGTAGCGGAATCGAACTCAAGCCTACATTCAAACTCGGTTGAACAGAAACATGTTATCTTTCAAGGCGACAACATCTTGGACCTTGCAGCAATTCTAACGGGCATCCAATGTCAAGGACAACCCAGGGATTTTAACTGTCAAGTTTCGACATTAGACTTTGTCATTACAGTACTTCAAGTAGATGACTTAAGCATACAGTCCCGGATGCGAGGGATATTGTTTTTTAGCCGGTTGAGATAAGTAAAAACGTCGTGTTGTTATTACACCGTTTTACGTTTAACTGTGCCTTGACTCAGTAATATGTCCACTACTTTTTATTCATGTTTCATGTTGCATGTTCTATGTTTGATGTTTATCGTGGGAGGTTGGGAATGGCGACTTAGGACGGAAAAATACCAGTTTCACCACAGGTCCGTCTTGAGTGTTCTGTAGGAATTATTTTTCAGACTTCCCTCAGTGGAATGTTCCTATGCGTGAGCATAGAAGGATCTTTGGTCCACTGTGTCTGGTAGTCTGTGACACCTGACTGTTTAGTTGTAACGTCAAGTTTTAATCGTTGTTTTCGTAGTTATTTTTACTCATACCTTAGTTTTATAATGTATTTTCTTAGTATTATGCGTCCTTCTATCCTGACTGTCGTTCAGTTTCTTACACCATTGATGTCTATACACTGTGTTGTCAACTGTCTTGTGTATTATCTGATCGTAGATGTCATCGTAATTTTTTACGACATCCTATTTTAGTTCCACATTTTTATTTTTAGTTGATTTCTACGATTGTGTTCACTCGTCTTTGATTATCGTGTCTTGTCAGTATTGTGCTATTGTCTGTCACGTTATTGCTTTCATAACATTTCATTGTATAAATTACTTTATTAATTATTAATATAATTGCCTATTATATGACTTGAATTTACCGTTCTAGGACAGGAACGAAGACTACTCGTTATAGTAACACTTATTAGAGAAAAAAAAAATTATTAGACATAATGGATATTTTGGATCATTTTCTCTGGGAGGGAGATAGAATAGGGAAATGGGGTTCAAGTTGTGAGGAATATGCCATTGAACATTTCTTACTTCAAATTACCCAGGATCTCAAGAATTTTGCTTTTCTTAGGTGTAAATATGGCTTTTCACAAGAGAAAGCAGTGAGACTTGCTAAATTATTATCCACCATTTTTTATGATGAAGGAAAAATAACTACTCAAGACAGTAGTGTTATTGAGGTGGATGAGTTAAAGAAAACCATAACGAAGCACAAGGGTAGGGAGATTGCCCTTACGAATGAGCTGCTACAGCAAAAAGTGGAATATGAGAAGAAGCTGTTGGCTATAGATTTTGAAAATGCTGATTTGAAGAATAAAGTGACGGTGTTGATAGAGGATAACAAGAAATGTCATGACTCTTCTTTTAGGCAGAAAAGAGAGTTAGATAATGAGGTGACCTCCTTAATGAACATATTTTTCGAAGAAGATAGCGACGATGAAAATAAACCTATTGCTATTAATACTACTTTGCAGATAGATTGCAATACACTCGTGGCTCAAATTCAGAGCCTGACATCTGAGGTAACTCTTTTGAGAGAAAAGTGTAATATGGAAAAAACGATGGAACAAAACATGAAAGTTTTGGATAAAAAAGTAGCAGATCTTACCTTGACAAATCAAGAACTCAGAAATCTGCTATGTCAACAGGAGAAAGTGTCTCAGGAAAAACAGATAAATATTGAAAAATTACTCATGGAGAAAAATGAGTTAGAGAATGAAGTACGCTCAGTAAAAAAATTACTTGACAAGGAGAATAAGGTCATTGAAGAATTTGATAAGTTAAATATGACTATAAAGACAGACTGTCATGCTCATTTGGCTCAGATTCAAGAACTTACATCTGAGATTCCTCTTTTGAAATTAAGGGTTGAGGAGCTTACGAATAGCCATCAAAATGCCATTGAGGCACTTGGAAAAGAAAAGGTCATTAATAAAGAACATGTCAGGAAACACACTATCGATGTTGAACATCTAACTCAAACTGCTGCTGCAGAACTCGAAGTTAAAGATTTAAATATTATGAATGGGATTGCTAGAGAGCTAGAACAAGTCAAAATGAATTATGAGAAGTTAAAGTCTGATTATGTAGAGTTGAAAATAGAAGCTGAAAAACAGAAAAAATTGATAATGAATCTTAGAGTTAGAAAATTCAGAAAGGGAAATAACAAGAATTGCAATTCTTTTAAAGGGAAACAATTTTGTCAAACTTCTCTATATAATGTTTCTTCTAGCCAATCTCACAGATCACGAGATTTTCATCAAAATAATTTTGGAAATAATCAAAGCAATAATTATCATCATAATGGAAAATCTAGATCACAATCTTTCAATAACAGACAAGGTTATCAAAATAGACAGCATGGTCAAGGGCACAATGGTAATAGTCATACTAACCGTGATTTTAACGTAAACAAAAATGCAAATACTAGCAATTTTGGGGAGAATAACCAAAATCAATCGCGATGAAGATATAGATCTTCGAACCAGCCACGACAACACTCTAATGTTGCTTTGAGTGATACACATTCAAAAAAAGGAACAGGATAATAATGTTAATGCACATAGTGCTATGTCATGTTCTCTGGATTTCGAACAGGTCAAGTCTTGTGATGAGAGTAATACCCCATTCCAGCCCAAGGCGATCACAACGCTAAGATGCGAACATGTGTTGTCCAGCCTACCAGCGGCTTGTACGGCCACGTCAGCTACTGACTATGGAACAGGAAGCCTTAAATTAAATAAGGGTTTTTTAAATTCCACTCCATGCTCTCTTTTATTTGACTCAGGTTGTAGCACAATCGGTGTACGGACTTCGCTGGTCGACCCGTCATGTGCTACTGGCAGGACCGTGCAGTGCGTGACTTTTGGAGGGACTGTGGAGATTTTTCCTACAGCTATAGTTAACCTTCATACACCATTTTTTTCAGGAAAAATTCACGCATGCCTTCTTCCTGCACCTATAAGTGATATTATACTTGGCCGCATACATAATTTTAAAGAGTGTACCCCACAGCAGATTGCTGATTGGGAAGAGCGAAATATACATGATACCCGTGCATTTACGACTATTCCTACATTTGTTTCACATACACATATTGCTAAATTGCTATGTAATGATAAGATCTTGGAATCTAGCAACGAAAATGATTCCATTGTTCATTACGCCACTGTTGCTAATGCATTACAGCCTTTACGACATGCGTCCATTCTTAAGAATGATATTAAGGTTTCAACGCAACCTGTGAAGACTAGTAAGTCATCCCGGGGGACATATACCTTCCCTCGACTTGATCAGCAGGCAACTGATCGTAAGAAAAAAGTTACGTTTGAGAAAAAGGAAAATGATGTTCCTAATAACAGTAAGAGTAGTTGTAACTCCGTTGGGAAAATTAATACCAATAAGGTTGCCAGTAAGGTTTTAACTTTCCCAAGCAAGCAGGTGTCTACGACATGCCGTACACCTACACCTTTGTCTGGCATAGGTAATAATAATCAAGTACAAAAGTATGGTACATTTAAGAATAATCCTAAAGGTATAAATAAGAAATATTATAATATACCTAAGAGGACTAATGTTTCCCATCAACCTTGTTCACATTCGTGTGACTACGGTACCACTAATATTGGTAGATGTGCATCTTCTCGCACCATCCTGGTGCAAAATCTGCCACAGCGAACTAGTTGGCAAGCACTAGGAGATTTTCTCAACCACACGGCAGACGTTAGGTTCGTGCGTCTGTTACCTCATACCAATAACAGGTATGGTGACGCCGTGGTTACTTTTAGGACCAATAGAGATGCTAGCATGGCTATCGAGCGGGACAGTGGTGTATATTTCCACCACCATTCTCTCCGATTACAATTGGTTCCTGATTCTGCGTCACGCAGATAATAACCTACTATATTGGATTTTGATTTCACATTCTTTGATGACTCAGCCTATGCAGTCATCATCTCTTTTCTTTACTAGTCATTGTTTCTTTTCTTTTCTATAGATCATTTCTTTCTCGGCGCCTCGGGGCCTATTCCAATGGAATTTTATGCCTTTCGGGTTAGTCAACGCTCCTGCCACGTTCGTACGCATGATGCGTCGAATCCTATCTCATCATCCCAACGTCATTGCGTACATAGACGACATTTGTCTTTTCAGTGACTCATGGGAAGAACATTTAGAAGGATTAAACTCATTACTGTCCACGTTACAAAATCATAACTTAACTGCTAAGCCATCAAAGGCATTTGTGGGTTTCCACGAGATTTCTTTTTTGGGGCACCGTATTGGTCGCGGTATGTTATATACAGAGGACAGTAATGTCTCTAAAATCCTTAACATCTCCACACCTAAAACAAAGAAACAAGTGCGATCTCTACTAGGACTAGTACAATACTATGGGAATTCATACCACATCTTTCGTCCATTACTGCTCCTTTCTCTTCATTACTTAGGAAAGGTGCAGCTAACGTGATTCGGTGGTCTAACGAACATCAAATCGCGTTGGATATCATAAAGAATTTTTTTTTCGGTTCCTCCTGTGTTAAGATTGCCTAATGAGAATTTGCCATTTGTCTTACGCAGCGATGCTTCTAATTACGGCGTGGGAAGTGTCTTACTACAAGAATATAATGGCACCTTGCATCCAGTTCTCTATGTGTCACGGAAGTTAACCCCAACTGAACAGAATTACTCAGTTTTAGATAAGGAACTTCTCGGGCTTGTTTGGTCAATAAATAAACTTCAGAGATATCTGCTTGGATCACACTTTATTGTGGAATCAGACCAAAAAGCTCTTACTGCACTCAACACAAAGGACGTGAAATCTGCCAAATCTACTAGGTATGCGATCGCTCTACAACCATATAGTTTCACAATTCGATCCATACCTGGCACACAGAATGTTCTCGCTGACATCTTGTCAAGATGTCCGAATGAATCGAGTTAACAGCTACGCACTAAAGACAACTGAACTTGGACACTGACAGTTCGTCGAGTGTAACTTTTTACGTGTGATACCTCGATTACAAGAGTCATTAACATTCAGTCAAGTGAAATCTACAATGCTTAGGTATCAAAATAACATGGAACGTTAAGATATATGACTATCTTTGTGAAAATAACATTCACTTAATTATGACATTGAAGAGATGATAACGTTGGAAAAGAATTATATTTTCTCACCGAAATAACATTTTTCTAGCACTTTGATTTCTTCGTGGAACTGAACTTGTTATATTATAAACTGTTCACTAACAGGAAAATGGAACTTTCGGTATTTAAGTAATTAATAACATTATTAGAGTGAAATAAATGAATTAATTAGATTATTAAACTTAGATACTTAGTTAGTTAAAATAATGATTAATGTAATTAACTATACAATATTTAAGTGGATTTATCAATATTTGTATTTAAGCACATTAATTTAACATTAGTACTTTAATTAGTACCACAAAAGGACTTAGAGACACAGTTAAGTGCGTTGATCTTATACGTGTTTAAATTGTATTCTTTCATTTTTATTCATTTTTTCACTTGTCATTTTAAATGCATATCCATCACTTTTCTGTTTATTCATTGGTTTCTCATCATTTCTTTGTATTTGCGTTTACATTTGTTTTAATTCAATATTTCTAATATGATATTTCATTTCATTGACCACATTGTACCAAAGGTGTGCAATTGTGGATGTATGCTTTTATGCATACCTTTTGTTGTTTGAGTTAACTGGAATTTCATATTTTATTATTTTTATCATGATATATTGGTAAAATACGAATATGTAAACTTGACTTACCTCTAGTGTCGAGTATTAAAGAAAAAAATTAATATAATTAATTTTTTTGGGGGGATTGGTAAGGAATCTGTAGAGCCCTTTTCGTAGACCTCTACACTCCTTTACAGATGAAGGTAGTCTTATATTATTAATACGTTGTCCTACCTCTGTAATAAACTTTACGCACCGACTTACATGAGAGTAAGTCTTATTGGTGAGTTTGATTTCATTAGCGCACGGTTGTGCACTAAGGCGTATAGGGGTTATCCTGTCCGCACGTGTATCTAGACAGTCGGTTGACGTCATGAATGGGTTTGAGAAGCAAGAATCCCAAGTTCCAATAATGAAGCTTTGGGAGTTCGAGACCCGTGTTTTGGGTAAAGTATTTTATATTGAGACCCGGTCCTGCGGATTAGCAGTCGTAGCCGGTGGTCATCCACGTAAGTGCTGAGTCGTTGGAAGAGCCAAGTATGTACTTATTATAATAATAATGATTGTTCTCCAAAGTCGTGAGTATCTAGTCGATAACAGGTAACTAGCCTGTACCGAAATGGATTCACAGCTGAAGATATATTTTTGTATGCCAGTAAATGCCTATCAAAGGGATCGGCGGTAACTACCGTGGATCTACGTTATCTATATAATATTAGGAAGCCGTTGGGGTCAGTCACGGCTAATACAAGAGGTAATTCAAGTATCAATGCCTAAGTAACTTTACATGCCTAGAAGGTATTTAGTAGGAACCTGCACCTACGTTCTACTATGTTTAGTTGATGAGGACTTCTTTAGAAATGAACACACTAAAGATCGGGATCTTAGATACTACCAAGTATAATGAGAATCTCTTGTCCTTGAGGAAAGGTCAACCGTGATCAATATAACCTTGTACTGACTACTTCATGACCTTTTATGACTATTGATGTATTCACTCAGAGACCTAGTCAGAATTTGCTGGAGGATTCTTCTGAGACTATTTATTTGAATTTTTATTGAGGACATGCGTCCACTATCATCATGTTGAATTATCTATTAACCGTCAACGTTGAATGTTTCGTCCCGTATGATGTGATGTCAATAAACAATGTATGAACTTTCAAGTAACGAGTTTGGACTATCACAGTATTGGCACTTGTTGATGTGCCTACGTTGAGTTTGCATCTTACTGCATCCAGAATTAATATATTCGCGAAATTAGCATGATTGACTCAAGAACATAAACATTCCCAACAATATACATATCAACCAGCATCAACAATATGGCGGCGCAGTGTGCTCTGAAAATATTCAGTTTTCAGTAGCGGAATCGAACTCAAGCCTACATTCAAACTCGGTGGAACAGAAATATGTTATCTTTCAAGGCGACAACATCTTGGACCTTGCAGCAATTCTAACGGGCATCCAATGTCAAGGACAACCCAGGGATTTTAACTGTCAAGTTTCGACATTAGACTTCGTCATTACAGTACTTCAAGTAGATGACTTAAGCATACAGTCCCGGATGCGAGGGATATTGTTTTTTAGCCGGTTGAGATAAGTAAAAACGTCGTGTTGTTATTACACCGTTTTACGTTTAACTGTGCCTTGACTCAGTAATATGTCCACTACTTTTTATTCATGTTTCATGTTGCATGTTCTATGTTTGATGTTTATCGTGGGAGGTTGGGAATGGCGACTTAGGACGGAAAAATACCAGTTTCACCACAGGTCCGTCTTGAGTGTTCTGTAGGAATTATTTTTCAGACTTCCCTCAGTGGAATGTTCCTATGCGTGAGCATAGAAGGATCTTTGGTCCACTGTGTCTGGTAGTCTGTGACACCTGACTGTTTAGTTGTAACGT
The DNA here is from genome assembly GCA_024509875.1 of Oreohelix idahoensis. NCBI lineage: Eukaryota > Metazoa > Mollusca > Gastropoda > Stylommatophora > Oreohelicidae > Oreohelix > Oreohelix idahoensis. Next base: position 989,520 of record JAMPIV010008522.1, read on the forward strand.
CAAGTTTTAATCGTTGTTTTCGTAGTTATTTTTACTCATACCTTAGTTTTATAATGTATTTTGTTAGTATTATGCGTCCTTCTAACCTGACTGTCGTTCAGTTTCTTACACCATTGATGTCTATACACTGTGTTGTCAACTGTCTTGTGTATTATCTGATCGTAGATGTCATCGTAATTTTTTACGACATCCTATTTTAGTTCCACATTTTTATTTTTAGTTGATTTCTACGATTGTGTTCACTCGTCTTTGATTATCGTGTCTTGTCAGTATTGTGCTATTGTCTGTCACGTTATTGCTTTCATAACATTTCATTGTATAAATTACTTTATTAATTATTAATATAATTGCCTATTATATGACTTGAATTTACCGTTCTAGGACAGGAACGAAGACTACTCGTTATAGTAACACTTATTAGAGAAAAAAAAATTATTAGACATAATGGATATTTTGGATCATTTTCTCCGGGAGGGAGATAGAATAGGGAAATGGGGTTCAAGTTGTGAGGAATATGCCATTGAACATTTCTTACTTCAAATTACCCAGGATCTCAAGAATTTTGCTTTTCTTAGGTGTAAATATGGCTTTTCACAAGAGAAAGCAGTGAGACTTGCTAAATTATTATCCACCATTTTTTATGATGAAGGAAAAATAACTACTCAAGACAGTAGTGTTATTGAGGTGGATGAGTTAAAGAAAACCATAACGAAGCACAAGGGTAGGGAGATTGCCCTTACGAATGAGCTGCTACAGCAAAAAGTGGAATATGAGAAGAAGCTGTTGGCTATAGATTTTGAAAATGCTGATTTGAAGAATAAAGTGACGGTGTTGATAGAGGATAACAAGAAATGTCATGACTCTTCTTTTAGGCAGAAAAGAGAGTTAGATAATGAGGTGACCTCCTTAATGAACATATTTTTCGAAGAAGATAGCGACGATGAAAATAAACCTATTGCTATTAATACTACTTTGCAGATAGATTGCAATACACACGTGGCTCAAATTCAGAGCCTGACATCTGAGGTAACTCTTTTGAGAGAAAAGTGTAATATGGAAAAAACGATGGAACAAAACATGAAAGTTTTGGATAAAAAAGTAGCAGATCTTACCTTGACAAATCAAGAACTCAGAAATCTGCTATGTCAACAGGAGAAAGTGTCTCAGGAAAAACAGATAAATATTGAAAAATTACTCATGGAGAAAAATGAGTTAGAGAATGAAGTACGCTCAGTAAAAAAATTACTTGACAAGGAGAATAAGGTCATTGAAGAATTTGATAAGTTAAATATGACTATAAAGACAGACTGTCATGCTCATTTGGCTCAGATTCAAGAACTTACATCTGAGATTCCTCTTTTGAAATTAAGGGTTGAGGAGCTTACGAATAGCCATCAAAATGCCATTGAGGCACTTGGAAAAGAAAAGGTCATTAATAAAGAACATGTCAGGAAACACACTATCGATGTTGAACATCTAACTCAAACTGCTGCTGCAGAACTCGAAGTTAAAGATTTAAATATTATGAATGGGATTGCTAGAGAGCTAGAACAAGTCAAAATGAATTATGAGAAGTTAAAGTCTGATTATGTAGAGTTGAAAATAGAAGCTGAAAAACAGAAAAAAATTGATAATGAATCTTAGAGTTAGAAAATTCAGAAAGGGAAATAACAAGAATTGCAATTCTTTTAAAGGGAAACAATTTTGTCAAACTTCTCTATATAATGTTTCTTCTAGCCAATCTCACAGATCACGAGATTTTCATCAAAATAATTTTGGAAATAATCAAAGCAATAATTATCATCATAATGGAAAATCTAGATCACAATCTTTCAATAACAGACAAGGTTATCAAAATAGACAGCATGGTCAAGGGCACAATGGTAATAGTCATACTAACCGTGATTTTAACGTAAACAAAAATGCAAATACTAGCAATTTTGGGGAGAATAACCAAAATCAATCGCGATGAAGATATAGATCTTCGAACCAGCCACGACAACACTCTAATGTTGCTTTGAGTGATACACATTCAAACAAGGAACAGGATAATAATGTTAATGCACATAGTGCTATGTCATGTTCTCTGGATTTCGAACAGGTCAAGTCTTGTGATGAGAGTAATACCCCATTCCAGCCCAAGGCGATCACAACGCTAAGATGCGAACATGTGTTGTCCAGCCTACCAGCGGCTTGTACGGCCACGTCAGCTACTGACTATGGAACAGGAAGCCTTAAATTAAATAAGGGTTTTTTTAAATTCCACTCCATGCTCTCTTTTATTTGACTCAGGTTGTAGCACAATCGGTGTACGGACTTCGCTGGTCGACCCATCATGTGCTACTGGCAGGACCGTGCAGTGCGTGACTTTTGGAGGGACTGTGGAGATTTTTCCTACAGCTATAGTTAACCTTCATACACCATTTTTTTCAGGAAAAATTCACGCATGCCTTCTTCCTGCACCTATAAGTGATATTATACTTGGCCGCATACATAATTTTAAAGAGTGTACCCCACAGCAGATTGCTGATTGGGAAGAGCGAAATATACATGATACCCGTGCATTTACGACTATTCCTACATTTGTTTCACATACACATATTGCTAAATTGCTATGTAATGATAAGATCTTTGAATCTAGCAACGAAAATGATTCCATTGTTCATTACGCCACTGTTGCTAATGCATTACAGCCTTTACGACATGCGTCCATTCTTAAGAATGATATTAAGGTTTCAACGCAACCTGTGAAGACTAGTAAGTCATCCCGGGGGACATATACCTTCCCTCGACTTGATCAGCAGGCAACTGATCGTAAGAAAAAAGTTACGTTTGAGAAAAAGGAAAATGATGTTCCTAATAACAATAAGAGTAGTTGTAACTCCGTTGGGAAAATTAATACCAATAAGGTTGCCAGTAAGGTTTTAACTTTCCCCAGCAAGCAGGTGTCTACGACATGCCGTACACCTACACCTTTGTCTGGCATAGGTAATAATAATCAAGTACAAAAGTATGGTACATTTAAGAATAATCCTAAAGGTATAAATAAGAAATATTATAATATACCTAAGAGGACTAATGTTACCCATCAACCTTGTTCACATTCGTGTGACTACGGTACCACTTATATTGGTAGATGTGCATCTTCTCGCACCATCCTGGTGCAAAATCTGCCACAGCGAACTAGTTGGCAAGCACTAGGAGATTTTCTCAACCACACGGCAGACGTTAGGTTCGTGCGTCTGTTACCTCATACCAATAACAGGTATGGTGACGCCGTGGTTACTTTTAGGACCAATAGAGATGCTCGCATGGCTATCGAGCGGGACAATGGTGTATATTTCCACCACCATTCTCTCCGATTACAATTGGTTCCTGATTCTGCGTCACGCAGATAATAACCTACTATATTGGATTTTGATTTCACATTCTTTGATGACTCAGCCTATGCAGTCATCATCTCTTTTCTTTACTAGTCATTGTTTCTTTTCTTTTCTATAGATCATTTCTTTCTCGGCGCCTCGGGGCCTATTCCAATGGAATTTTATGCCTTTCGGGTTAGTCAACGCTCCTGCCACGTTCGTACGCATGATGCGTCGAATCCTATCTCATCATCCCAACGTCATTGCGTACATAGACGACATTTGTCTTTTCAGTGACTCATGGGAAGAACATTTAGAAGGATTAAACTCATTACTGTCCACGTTACAAAATCATAACTTAACTGCTAAGCCATCAAAGGCATTTGTGGGTTTCCACGAGATTTCTTTTTGGGGCACCGTATTGGTCGCGGTATGTTATATACAGAGGACAGTAATGTCTCTAAAATCCTTAACATCTCCACACCTAAAACAAAGAAACAAGTGCGATCTCTACTAGGACTAGTACAATACTATTGGAAATTCATACCACATCTTTCGTCCATTACTGCTCCTTTCTCTTCATTACTTAGGAAAGGTGCAGCTAACGTGATTCGGTGGTCTAACGAACATCAAATCGCGTTGGATATCATAAAGAATTTTTTTTCGGTTCCTCCCGTGTTAAGATTGCCTAATGAGAATTTGCCATTTGTCTTACGCAGCGATGCTTCTAATTACGGCGTGGGAAGTGTCTTACTACAAGAATATAATGGCACCTTGCATCCAGTTCTCTATGTGTCACGGAAGTTAACCCCAACTGAACAGAATTACTCAGTTTTAGATAAGGAACTTCTCGGGCTTGTTTGGTCAATAAATAAACTTCAGAGATATCTGCTTGGTTCACACTTTATTGTGGAATCAGACCAAAAAGCTCTTACTGCACTCAACACAAAGGACGTGAAATCTGCCAAATCTACCAGGTATGCGATCGCTCTACAACCATATAGTTTCACAATTCGATCCATACCTGGCACACAGAATGTTCTCGCTGACATCTTGTCAAGATGTCCGAATGAATCGAGTTAACAGCTACGCACTAAAGACAACTGAACTTGGACACTGACAGTTCGTCGAGTGTAACTTTTTACGTGTGATACCTCGATTACAAGAGTCATTAACATTCAGTCAAGTGAAATCTACAATGCTTAGGTATCAAAATAACATGGAACGTTAAGATATATGACTATCTTTGTGAAAATAACATTCACTTAATTATGACATTGAAGAGATGATAACGTTGGAAAAGAATTATATTTTCTCACCGAAATAACATTTCTAGCACTTTGATTTCTTCGTGGAACTGAACTTGTTATATTATAAACTGTTCACTAACAGGAAAATGGAACTTTCGGTATTTAAGTAATTAATAACATTATTAGAGTGAAATAAATGAATTAATTATATTATTAAACTTAGATACTTAGTTAGTTAAAATAATGATTAATGTAATTAACTATACAATATTTAAGTGGATTTATCAATATTTGTATTTAAGCACATTAATTTAACATTAGTACTTTAATTAGTACCACAAAAGGACTTAGAGACACAGTTAAGTGCGTTGATCTTATACGTGTTTAAATTGTATTCTTTCATTTTTATTCATTTTTTCACTTGTCATTTTAAATGCATATCCATCACTTTTCTGTTTATTCATTGGTTTCTCATCATTTCTTTGTATTTGCGTTTACATTTGTTTTAATTCAATATTTCTAATATGATATTTCATTTCATTGACCACATTGTACCAAAGGTGTGCAATTGTGGATGTATGCTTTTATGCATACCTTTTGTTGTTTGAGTTAACTGGAATTTCATATTTTATTATTTTTATCATGATATATTGGTAAAATACGAATATGTAAACTTGACTTACCTCTAGTGTCGAGTATTAAAGAAAAAAATTAATATAATTAATTTTTTTGGGGGGATTGGTAAGGAATCTGTAGAGCCCTTTTCGTAGACCTCTACACTCCTTTACAGATGAAGGTAGTCTTATATTATTAATACGTTGTCCTACCTCTGTAATAAACTTTACGCACCGACTTACATGAGAGTAAGTCTTATTGGTGAGTTTGATTTCATTAGCGCACGGTTGTGCACTAAGGCGTTGTTACGCACGGATCATTATTATTTTTCGTTTGTATAAACATTTTTTCATATGTATGATCATTTTTTTTTTGACTGAAGTGTGTATTATGTTTTCTATGGTCAAAGGGACATAATCCGAGTTATCGAAACTACAATTTGTTAGGAGTTGCCTTCTCTTGTATAGAGACACGTTCGGTCTATAATTTCTTGAACGAAGCGTGACCACATCTCCTTATTTGGTAGTATCAGTCAACTATGGTAGATGTCTGAAACCTTTCTTAACGCTTCTTTTCATGACCATAAAAGGCGCGACTGTGTAAGACTTTTATCTCGAATGTTCTTCGAATCGTCTTATTGTGAACGGCAACTCAGAGATTGTCGTTCTGCGCATGTCAAACCGGGAGTTCGTTCTGTGTGTTCCGCCCAGTTGGGGCAGTTTAGAAATGGTTTAAGAAGCGAGCAGACGCAACTGCGTCTTGTGATTCTCTGAGGGAAATACAGTGTCTTAGTGAGTTAGTTAGCTAACTAGACTATTTCCCAGTATTATGCAGCCTGCCTGGAGGCATATGTTCATGGTTGATTTTCCGAAATAAGGTAATTCCTCTTGTATCGAACTTTATGCTATCATCTAGAGGTTCGTCATTTTGTCGCCTATTTGCTCGCCTGTGTGATGAAAAATGGAGAGGTACTTTGACTAGGATTAAGTCACCGGTATCTGTATACCTGAACTAGTTAAATATATATGGGTCGCTCTAGACCAACAAGACTGTTGTCTGTGTTCCAGGATTCGTTATATCAGAGATCACGTCCAAGTCAGATGGTTAGACTTAGGAACATTATAAAGGTCGAGCTGACCTGTAGCCCATGTATGCTATTCACGTGCAGACAGTGAACGGACTTATTGTATACAACTGATCTGCTAGCATCAGAATGGGAGCATTTATTATTGTTTATGAACATTGAAGATCTGTAGCTGACACTGTTGCAGAAGTTATAGAAATTATTATTATTTATACAGCTTCACGAACTAGCACTCGATGATTGATGAATTTCTGAATCTATTGAACTGTGATGTCTTATGACGCATATATACAACAGCTATCATTGCTGACTACAGAAATTGTTTTCAATGTGCCATATCATCTTGCTGAACTCGTTAACCATGTTGATGTCATAAGTATCATGACTGTTTTGTGGCGTGCAATAAATGAAAGAAACTTATACAACGAAGTTACCCTTTCTATGACTCTACACGTCATGTTGCCTGTGTGATAACCCTGTGAACTGTTCCACTACCACATACACAGCAACATCCTAAATCAGAGAAGACACCTACATCTTACACTTTAACACCAGGTGTCGATAAGGGTGGCAAGTTACCACTTCAGCACAAATCCACCCTTATCATTTTTGGTGGCCAGAGCTGGTTCTATCATCTGATATTTTGGCGCACCATATCATTGTTGGTGGCCATAGGTTGGTTCACTCTGATTCCAGCTATCAAGGGGGTCAGCAAACCCAGACATCATCATCATACTAGATACAACTACAGCATCAACTACCACCTTACAAGAAATTTTATTGAAAGTATCCGGATTTTCTGACAGTTGCTGATTTTGAAACTACCCGGCGCTGCTCGGCAATATTGAAGTTTATGTAAAATTAGAAGGACAAGTACCGAGCGAATGGATTTCCTGATCTGGTGAAAAGAAGGACAAGTGCCGTAACAACTGTTCCGGTCTCAGGGGTACTGCTGCGGGTTCAGAAGGTCAAGTGCCGGGTAAATCAATTTAGAAGATTCAGAAGGTCAAGTGCCGTAACAACTGTTGCAGTATTAGAAGCTCTTTTCCTTCGTCATGGCTGTTTATGGGAGCAGAAGTTAATCAACGTTGGATCATTATCCTCAGAATGCTGATTACATCCTGTTCTGCACCGTGCTGACGCTGGATTTATAGAAGTTAAGTGGCCTGTTTTGTTTGTGAACTGTGCCCTTATGTTCTAACTGAGCCTTCTGTACTTTCACACTTTCTCCTATTGTTTTCATGATACATGTTTATATGTTATATGTTATTTGTTATTTGTATATTTATATGTTTATATTTCAGCGGGTTTTCTCGGTTGGGCGGAGTCTTACAGTAGAAGATACCACGTCACAGAGGTTCTACTGTTAGCGTTTTCGTTAGGGACTGTGCGAATTTCCTACAGTGAAATTTGCTAGCGACAATCGTTGCTATATCTGTTTAGTTGTGACGAGTTGTGCTTTATTTTTGTTTCTTGTATATATATTTTTTTTTTCTTTTTTCTTCTCTCTCTTTCTTTGTGTTTTTAGTTTCGATTTCGATTGTTTGTATTTGTAGGTCTCCCCTTTGCTATTATTCAGTTCTTTACGTATATTTTTGTGTATACACTGTAGCGTCATTTGTTAGTCATATCTTCGCATATTTCTTTTTAGTTTTGCTGTTTGTGTATTTGACTTATGCGAATGTTTTCGTATTGTTTGATCTTTGTTGATTGTTTACATTGACTCTGATCTTTGTTATTGTTTACATTGACTCTGATCTTTGTTATTGTTTACATTGACTCTGATCTTTGTTGTTGTTTACATTGACTTTGATCTTTGTTATTGTTTACATTGTTGATGACCTTTGCTATTGTTTACATTGTCTTGTTATTGTTTACATAGTTCTTGCATAGTTAGCTTTCACTATTGTTGATATATGCTCATGCACTATTGGTCTATAGTGCACTTATCATAACAAACTGGTGTTTTTTGCTTATGCACTATTGTAGTGCAGTTATGATAAATAACTGATGATTATGCACTGATTTGGGTAGTGCACTGTTAATTAAGAGGTGACTTGTGATATTATTATACATTTGATAATACAAGTTGGTGTCAACTCCTGTTTCCCACAGAGATTGGGTTCAACATAGAGATTATACAAGCACTTTATTAAGTCTTGTTGCTATTTAACATTGAAATAAGATAATTAATTATTTCAGGTTCTGTACTCACATTTTGGACATCATGTCTACATTTGAGTACTTTATTGAGCAGGGTAAAGCCCTTGGGAAGACAGGTGATAAATTAGAAGAATTTGCGACTGTTCAATATGCCAAGGCATTGAAGTCGGAAGAAAAGAAAATGAAAGAACAAACTGAACAAAAGAGAATAGAGGCTGAAATAGAACAAAAGAAACTGCAGATGCAGGTGGAGGAAAAAAGATTTCAAATGGAAATGGAAAAACAAAAAAGAGAAGCAGAATCTCAGGAGAAGAGGCTTCAGGCTGAAGCTGAAAATAAGAGACTTGAAAAAGAAGCTGAAGAAAAAAAAGTTACAGGCCCAGGCTGAAGCTGAAAATAAGAGACTTGAAAAAGAAGCTGAAAATAAGAGACTTGAAATAGAGGCTGAAGGAAAAAAGTTACAGGCCCAGGCTGAAGAAAGAAAGTTACAGGCTGAGGCTGAAGAAAGAAGGTTACAAAGAGAGGCTGATGAGAGAAAAGCAAAAATGGAACATGATGAAAAGTCTTAGCTTTAGAGTTAGAGAAGTTAAAGTTATTGAACACTGGTAATGCTAATGAGGCAAATAAGGTGTCAAATAAGACTAATGCTAAGGATTTCAAGCTTAATCTACCAGCATTTAATCCCTCAATCGATGATATAACATTTTATCTAGATAGATTTGAAAGTGCATGTAATGTGCATAATATAGATAAAACATTATATGTGTATCATCTGTCCAAGATACTTAGAGGTGATGCTTTGACTTTGTTGAGTATGGTAGATGTGCCTGACAAAAACAACTATGAGGTTGTCAGGGCGGCATTGTTAAAGAAGTACCAACTTAACGAGGACGGATATCGTCTTAAATTTAAAACCATGTTACCAGAAACTGGAGTTGAATTCTCTGAATTCATCTCAGGCATCCGTCTTACTTTTTTACGATGGGTTGAGTTGTCTAAGACAGAAAATACATTTGAAGCTCTTATGGATTTACTACTTAGAGATAAGGTTATGTCTTCTGTTAATGAAGCTTTTCTATCTTTTCTTCATGAGCGTAAGCCTAAAAACATAAAAGAAATGGAAGAATACTGTAGCCAGTATGTTACTGCGCATCCGCACATAACCATTAGTAACTCTAAGGTGAAAGAAGGTCTGCCAGTTGCTTCGGCAGCACCTTATGGCCCAAATTTTATGCGTAAATTTCAGGGTAGCCAGAAAAATTTCAATAAAAAGAGTAATCGTAATTATGCCCAGAACCATAGTGATCAATTCCAGGGTGATTCTTCTTCCCAGAACTGGAGACAACCTAATACTACACGTTATTCTACTCCGGTTAACTTTAGAAATTTTCACAAAGGTAATCGGTATAGAGGAAAATATTTTATGCAGAGACCTCAATACCAAGATAATAGAGGTTCTCAACAACATAGAGATAGTAATGACAGTTATGGAAACTGGAACTCAAACCAGGATAAAAATTACAGTAGGGACTTTAATGATAATTGCAGAGGCAATAATGGTCGCGGTAGATCGCAACATAAGAGAAAAAGATATCAACAGACAAACTCTGTTCAACAAGAATCTCAGGGAGCAGATAAACAGGTTAATAATGATAAAGACCATAATGCTATCGGATGCTCATCTTTTGATTTTGGTAGGGCAAATAAATGTATCCAATGCAGTACTTTATTTGATCCGAAAACCGTTAGTACTTTAAGCTGTGGTCATCCTTTGCCCGCTCTTCCTGCTAATGTTGCTCATGATGGGAGAGGTTCTCTTATATTACATAAGGGGCTAGTAAATAGTAATCCAGTCTCAGTGTTGTTTGATTCTGGATGTACTACTGTCGGCGTTAGGCAATCTCTTGTAGATCCATCCTGTGCTACAGGAAAAGTCATCAAATGTGTCACATTTGGTGGCACGTTAGAAAAGTATCCTACTGCTATAATACACATTGCTACTCCTTTCTTCACGGGAGAGGTCCACGCGTGTCTACTTCCAAACCCTATTGCGGACCTTATTATTGGTCGTATTCACGGAGTTAGGGAATGTACCCCACAGCAGATTGCTGTTTGGGAAGAGCAAAACATTGAAGCTACCAATGCGGTGGTCACAAGAGCACATGCTCTGGATCCACCTCAAACTTCATTAACTAATAATGATGAAGTAAATGACCAAGATAGTCACTTGACTATTACACGTGACTCATTTATCAAATTGCAAGAAGAAGATCCTTCTTTACAAAAATTCTTCATTCTAGCAAAAAAAGGTGATCCTAATCAGAACACTAATAGGAAATCTTGGATTTCTATGAAGAACGGCGTACTTGTACGTATGGTACAAGACTCGACTACGTCCACTCATTCACAAATTCTTGTGCCTAAGAGCATGAGATTGCAAATATTGCAACATGCTCATGACTCGCAATGTGCTGGACATATGGGTTTTTCCCGTACAAAGTCGAGGGTTCTTGCGGCTTTCTTTTGGCCATTTGTGAGCAAGGACATACGAATGTACTGTCGCTCTTGCAAAGTATGTCAGGAGGTCAAATCTAAAGGACCACGACATGCTGCGCCTATCCAGGCTGCTGACATTCCTATTCGCCCTTTTCAAAAAATGGCAATAGATATTATCGGTCCTTTTAGAATTAAGTCGGCTAGAGGACATCAATTTATCCTTACATGTGTCGATATGTGCACACGTTGGCCAGAGGCAATACCTCTCAAGAGCATCTCAACTGCTGATATCGCAGACGCTCTTTGGCTGATATTTTCTCGCTTGGGTTTTCCCGGAGAAATATTGTCAGACCATGGCACTCAACTTATATCAGACACTATGTCACAGGTAATGTCTATGCTACACATTAAAAGGTCTCTCAGCAGTATCTATCACCCAATGTCTAATGGGTTGGTCGAACGTTTAAATAGGACTCTGAAAACTTTACTTGGTAAAATAACTGAGGATCATCCTCAGGATTGGGACAGGGTCTTACCCGCGGCTCTCTTTGCGTATAGAGAGGTCCCCAATGAACATACGGGGTTTTCCCCTTTTGAACTTGTCTTTGGCGCGCAACCGCGCGGCCCTATGTCTTTACTTCACGATCTAATCACTGCCGATAATATTAGCGATGAGACTCAATCTTCTTATGAGTACGTCATTGCTCTTAGGCAAAAGATCATCGAGGCATGCAAACTAGCAACTTCGTCTTCAGAATTTGCTAAAGAAAAGGCAAGGCAGTTTGCAAATAAGAATAGATGTCTACGACAACTTTGTCCAGGTGACAAAGCTCTCGTTCTACTTCCTTCAAGGGAGAACAGACTTCTAATTGCATGGAAAGGTCCATATGCAATAGTCTCCAAAATTTCTGATGTCGACTATGTTGTCGATATTGATGGAAAGCATAAAACTTTCCACATAAATATGCTCACAGAATTTTATGAAAGACCTGACTATTTGCAGCCTATTTTCCAGGCTACGGACAATTCACAAGCAACTCGTGGTCAGTACTCATCTCTGTCAGTTATACAGGATGAGGAAACTACTTTTTCTGATGTCAATCTTCCTCTTTCTATGGTCCCACTTTATTCTACGGAATCTTGGAAAAACGTGACCGTTTCTCCAAATCTTTCCGCTGAGGAACATCGACAAGTTTCTTCGATGTTGCAAACATTTCAGGATGTTCTTACAGACATCCCGGGACACACACATGTCATAGAACATGACATTGTGCTAACTGATCACAATCCTATCAGAGTCAGACCATATCCAATACCTATTCATTTCCAGTCTCAAGTCGAAAAAGAGTTGGATGAAATGATACGTTTGGAAATCATTGAACCATCCACTTCAGCATACTCTTCGTCTATGGTTATTGTTCGAAAGAAGGATAATAACATTCGCATTTGCGTAGATTATCGCAAATTGAACCAAGTTACGAAGTTCGATGCTGAACCTATGCCTTCATTAGAAGAGCTACTCAATAAACTTTCTAATTCTAGATTCTTTACCAAACTAGATTTGTCTAAAGGTTATTGGCAAGTCCCGCTAACTGAACGTGCCAAACCTTTTACAGCTTTTTCTACACCTAGGGGTTTATTCCAATGGAATTTCATGCCTTTTGGTCTTATGAACGCCCCTGCTACATTCGTACGCATGATGCGGCGAATTCTCGCATATCGTACAGATGTCATAGCATACCTAGATGATATCTGTCTATTCAGTGATTCTTGGGAAGATCACTATTTGGGTTTATACGAATTACTGTCTACTCTTCGCGAGTATAACTTGACTGCAAAACCCTCTAAAGCCTTTATAGGATTTAGCGAGATTTCTTTCCTAGGTCATCGGGTTGGTCATGGTCTTTTAAAGACAGAGGACCACAATGTTTCAAAAATACTTAACATTTCGGTCCCTAAGACGAAGAAACAAGTAAGGAGTCTATTAGGTTTGATTCAATTCTACGGACGATTCATTCCGAATCTGTCCTCCATTATGGCACCGCTTTCTACTTTATTGAAGAAAGGGTCGCCTAATCTGATCCGCTGGTCTAAAGAATGTCAATCCTCATTGGACCAGGTTAAAGCCCTATTTTCATCTCCACCTATTCTTAAGTTACCTACTATTGAGAAGACTTTTGTTCTTCGAAGTGACGCCTCGTCAACAGGGATTGGGGCAGCACTAATGCAGGAGTATTCTGATACTTTGCATCCGGTGATGTATATCTCTAGGAAATTAAACGCTGCAGAAAAGAATTACTCGGTTTTAGACCGTGAGTTATTGGCTATGGTATGGTCTATTCTGAAGTTACAAAGATTTCTTCTAGGCGCACATTTCATTGTGGAAACCGACCAGAAAGCGCTTACTGCTATTCAGAGCAAAAACTTGAAGAGCTCGAGGTCCACTCGTTATGCCATAGCTCTTCAACCATTTCATTTCTCGGTTCGAGCTATCCGTGGTTCGGATAATGTAATGGCAGACATTCTGTCCAGATGTCCACACGATTCCACATGATTCTTCTGTCATATATATATATTTCCTGATATACAGTCCAATGTTATAATGACATGTTAGTAGATTTTGTCTCACTTTTTTTTTTTTGAGGGAAATTTATAACATTGTACCATGTAATTATCTAAGAAGGCTTAGTTAGTGATATACGGGCCAAAAGATCACTCGGCCACATTTAAATAAATTATTTTCAGGATTGTATTAAGAAATTTACCAGTTGTCTTTAAGATTTGTGTTATTGATATTTTCGCAGCACATCATTGAAGTCTGCGAGTTTATGTCCATTGTGGAACTTTGAGGATATCAAGTCCTGTCCTACATTGGGAGCGGATGATGTCCACATCTTCTTCTATTGAATGTTTTATGTCACCGAAGAGCAACACATGTATTACTTATTAATTACTGTTACTTTATATAATGTAATAATATAGTGCGGTATATTAGTAAATTACACCGCTATTTGCAACACATTGTATGATAACACATAATATATTTAATTTCATATATTGGTATGAGTATAATTTGATTGTCATTATGTTGTTGCCATCATTGTGGCGTGTGTTGGTGGCACCTTCCTGGAATATATCAGCGTATACTTAGATAAATTTTTTCTCTAAGGATCTGAGATATGATCTCAGTGTCGCTCCATGCGTTGAGCTAATTTGTTAGGTATATATCCACGCATCATACGTGCGTTAGGAGCCTAGATTTTTTCCGGCTCCAGGATTTAAAAAAAAAAAATGTCCCATTTTTTTTTTTTTTCCAGGGAGGGTGCGGTAATGTTACGCACGGATCATTATTATTTTTCGTTTGTATAAACATTTTTTCATATGTATGATCATTTTTTTTTGACTGAAGTGTGTATTATGTTTTCTATGGTCAAAGGGACATAATCCGAGTTATCGAAACTACAATTTGTTAGGAGTTGCCTTCTCTTGTATAGAGACACGTTCGGTCTATAATTTCTTGAACGAAGCGTGACCACATCTCCTTATTTGGTAGTATCAGTCAACTATGGTAGATGTCTGAAACCTTTCTTAACGCTTCTTTTCATGACCATAAAAGGCGCGACTGTGTAAGACTTTTATCTCGAATGTTCTTCGAATCGTCTTATTGTGAACGGCAACTCAGAGATTGTCGTTCTGCGCATGTCAAACCGGGAGTTCGTTCTGTGTGTTCCGCCCAGTTGGGGCAGTTTAGAAATGGTTTAAGAAGCGAGCAGACGCAACTGCGTCTTGTGATTCTCTGAGGGAAATACAGTGTCTTAGTGAGTTAGTTAGCTAACTAGACTATTTCCCAGTATTATGCAGCCTGCCTGGAGGCATATGTTCATGGTTGATTTTCCGAAATAAGGTAATTCCTCTTGTATCGAACTTTATGCTATCATCTAGAGGTTCGTCATTTTGTCGCCTATTTGCTCGCCTGTGTGATGAAAAATGGAGAGGTACTTTGACTAGGATTAAGTCACCGGTATCTGTATACCTGAACTAGTTAAATATATATGGGTCGCTCTAGACCAACAAGACTGTTGTCTGTGTTCCAGGATTCGTTATATCAGAGATCACGTCCAAGTCAGATGGTTAGACTTAGGAACATTATAAAGGTCGAGCTGACCTGTAGCCCATGTATGCTATTCACGTGCAGACAGTGAACGGACTTATTGTATACAACTGATCTGCTAGCATCAGAATGGGAGCATTTATTATTGTTTATGAACATTGAAGATCTGTAGCTGACACTGTTGCAGAAGTTATAGAAATTATTATTATTTATACAGCTTCACGAACTAGCACTCGATGATTGATGAATTTCTGAATCTATTGAACTGTGATGTCTTATGACGCATATATACAACAGCTATCATTGCTGACTACAGAAATTGTTTTCAATGTGCCATATCATCTTGCTGAACTCGTTAACCATGTTGATGTCATAAGTATCATGACTGTTTTGTGGCGTGCAATAAATGAAAGAAACTTATACAACGAAGTTACCCTTTCTATGACTCTACACGTCATGTTGCCTGTGTGATAACCCTGTGAACTGTTCCACTACCACATACACAGCAACATCCTAAATCAGAGAAGACACCTACATCTTACACTTTAACACCAGGTGTCGATAAGGGTGGCAAGTTACCACTTCAGCACAAATCCACCCTTATCAGGCGTATAGGGGTTATCCTGTCCGCACGTGTATCTAGACAGTCGGTTGACGTCATGAATGGGTTTGAGAAGCAAGAATCCCAAGTTCCAATAATGAAGCTTTGGGAGTTCGAGACCCGTGTTTTGGGTAAAGTATTTTATATTGAGACCCGGTCCTGCGGATTAGCAGTCGTAGCCGGTGGTCATCCACGTAAGTGCTGAGTCGTTGGAAGAGCCAAGTATGTACTTATTATAATAATAATGATTGTTCTCCAAAGTCGTGAGTATCTAGTCGATAACAGGTAACTAGCCTGTACCGAAATGGATTCACAGCTGAAGATATATTTTTGTATGCCAGGGCTAATACAAGAGGTAATTCAAGTATCAATGCCTAAGTAACTTTACATGCCTAGAAGGTATTTAGTAGGAACCTGCACCTACGTTCTACTATGTTTAGTTGATGAGGACTTCTTTAGAAATGAACACACTAAAGATTGGGATCTTAGATACTACCAAGTATAATGAGAATCTCTTGTCCTTGAGGAAAGGTCAACCGTGATCAATATAACCTTGTACTGACTACTTCATGACCTTTATGACTATTGATGTATTCACTCAGAGACCTAGTCAGAATTTGCTGGAGGATTCTTCTGAGACTATTTATTTGAATTTTTATTGAGGACATGCGTCCACTATCATCATGTTGAATTATCTATTAACCGTCAACGTTGAATGTTTCGTCCCGTATGATGTGATGTCAATAAACAATGTATGAACTTTCAAGTAACGAGTTTGGACTATCACAGTATTGGCACTTGTTGATGTGCCTACGTTGAGTTTGCATCTTACTGCATCCAGAATTAATATATTCGCGAAATTAGCACGACTGACTCAAGAACATAAACAGTCCCAACAATATACATATCCACCAGCTTCAACAATAAAAACAGCTCTCAACAGTCACACTCTTTGAAAAAGAATGTAATGAGTGGCTTCTGGCGGTTCCTATACACAGAAATTGTAACATCTTCTGCCAGGAGATTCCACTGTTGCAATCTGGAACCCAAAAGCTCCGCCTTGTTCTTCGGTAAATTCAGATCTCTTACAGGATCATTCAGTTCACCTTGGGTTATTAAGTGTGGTTTAGTGGATGTAGTTTGCTCAAAATCTGGGTCGCTTGAGGTTGATGGTTCAGGACCACCGATGTCCTCTTCTTCATCAGTGGAAGCAGCTGAAAATGATTCTGGCCCTTTGGGAACTGGTAGGTCATCGCCATGTGGTACCGGACGTATTGCAGAGGGGATGTTTGGATATTCCAGAGTCCATTTTTTCTTCTTTGATATGCCTTTCCCAATTGGAGGGACCATGCAAAAGTAACAGTTGTTGAGATGATCAGTTGGCTCTCTCCAAATCATTGGGACTGCAAAAGGCATAGCTTGCCTTTTGCCAGTCAACCACAGTTTAAGATGTGCTGCACATGTATTGCAGCATATGTGTGGTGCCCAGCTCTTATCTTGATCTCCTATTCTGCCGCCAAAATACAAAATGTACGCCTTCTTAATCACTTTAGTTATATTTCGTTTTTGTGAGAGAAATGTCACCTCACCACATATATAACATAAATTATTAGCACTGCTCACACATGTCCTTGGCATTTCTAACTACGATACTTTTGATCAGGACAAATGCACTAACTACAAGTAATGGCAAAATTTTATCAGAGATAGATATTTATACACAAAGGTGATGTAATCATATGTAGGATTGCATCATCAACTTCTAATTACATTTGTATTGGTCATTAGAAAAAATTGTGCAATCGCCCACAACAGTTGCGTCACATATATAAATTGACCGTAATTAAATAAACTAGTAGCATATATCTTGAAAACTAGAGCCAATCAAAATTTTTAAATGTCGTTTTCGTTTTCAGCACACCAAAATTAGTTAAGATCAGCTATTTTCATTTCTGGTACGTTTTGGTTGTTGACTAGTGTTATATATGAACCTGGACACAGTGTAAGAACGAGCATAATTACTCAATTGAATAGTGTAAACTATTAACGCCACAGATATGGGAGGCTCAGTCCGTTGGAGATGAATTAATTGTTTGGAATAGATACAAGGCTGTACTGTGGAAAGTACGCAAGATATCACGAATTTATAGAATCAATAGAAATCGTAATTTTATTGGTGCGAGGTCATGTCAGGACCTGAGACTGTTTTTGAAGACATTAATGCCAAACAACATACACAGCATATTCGAGTGAAGTCGCTGATCATGAATTTGACTGCCTACTTACTAATAATAATAATAGCCCCTTCAGTCATAACTGACTATGGGAATGTGCCCCTGAGATGACAGCCCTCAGCTGCTTATTTTCCTGGTGCTCCTTTCGACGTTTTCTCCTCACCTCTGCTTCTTGTGTGAGCCTCTCTTTGCCCAATCTGAGGTGGCGCCGTAAATAGCATCGCCACTTAGTGCGATCGGCAGCTTCATCCTCCCATGTTGCTGGATCCATGTCCAGTGCCCTCATATCTCTCTTGCACACATCTTTGAACCTCAGCTGTGGTCGCCCAACTGTTCTCTTGCCATCTGCTAATTGTCCGTAGAATATATTTTTTGGGATGCGACCATCTTCCATGCGGCGAACATGGCCAAGCCAGCGAAGTCTGCGCTGTCTAAGAAGCATATACATACTATGAAGGCCAGCACGTGACAACACCTCGACATTTGTCACTTTATCTTTCCATGAGATGCCGAGGATGCGGCGTAGACACCGCAAATGGAAGGTATTGAGTCTTCTTTCTTGCTTAGCATAGGTCGTCCAGGTCTCGCTGCCATATAGGAGTGTGCTGGTGACGCAGGCATTATATACCGCAGCTTTGGTCTTCATTGTGAGTTTAGAGTTTCCCCAAACACGCGATGTGAGGCGGGCAAAGGTAGCTGCAGCTTTGCCAATGCGGCTGTCGATTTCTGTATCCAGTGAGAGTTTGTCATTGATGGTAGACCCTAGGTATGTGAAGTGGTGCACCACTGCCAATTCATAGTTATCGATAGTGATAACTGGTGCAGCACCCACATCCTGACTCAGCACATTCGTTTTCTTTAGACTTATTGTGAGGCCAAAGTCCTTGCATGCTTTAGTGAAGCGATTCATCAAGCTCTGAAGCTCCTGTTGGCTTTGAGTGACGACTGCAGCATCATCAGCAAACAACAAGTCTCTTATAGTGACCCTTCTGATTTTTGTTTTTGCCTTCAGCCTTGAAAGATTAAACAGTCGGCCATCTGACCTAGTGTGAAGGCATATTCCTTCAGTTGCATCTCTGAATGCATGTTTCAAGAGTAAGGCAAAGAAGATTCCGAAGAGGGTCGGAGCCAGAACACAGCCTTGTTTAACGCCACTTCGTATATCAAAGGGCTGTGACGTGCTTCCAGCATATTGGACTGTTCCCTTCATGCCGTCATGGAATGACTTTATCATTTCCAGCATTTTAGAAGGGCAGCCTATTTTCAGGAGGATTTTAAAGAGTCCATCCCTACTAACCAGGTCGAATGCTTTTGTGAGGTCTATAAAGGCGATATATAATGGTCTTTTCTGCTCTCTTGATTTTTCATGAAGCTGGCGGAGAGAGATCATGTCTGTTGTTGATCTGCCAGCTCGGAATCCACACTGTGACTCTGGATATATGCGCTCAGCTAACTTGTGTAGTCGCATTAAGATGACTTTGGCAAAAACCTTACCAACAATACTAAGAAGAGAGATGCCTCTGTAGTTATTGCAATCACTTCTGTCTCCTTTATTTTTTATACAGTGTTACAATCTTGGCATCTCGCATGTCTTGAGGAATAGTTGTCTCTTCCCAGCACTGGCACAGCATCCTATGCAGGGGATGTAATAGCGTGCTCTTACAGCATTTGATTAAATCAGGAGGAATCCCATCACTGCCTGGTGCTTTGCCAGAGGCCAAGCTATCAATGGCCTTGCTGAGTTCCTCTAATGTTGGTTCGGCATCCAGCTCCTCCATAGTTGGCAGACTGTTGACACCATCAAGGGCTGCAGGCGTAACGGTATTGTCTCTAGCGTAAAGCTCAGAGTAGTGCTCGACCCACCTCTCCATCTGCTTACCCTTATCGGTTAGCTTCTCTCCGCTGATGGTTTTTAGCGGTGCCGTCTTACTTTTATGGGGGCCAAGTGCTTTCTTTATACCGTCATACATTTGTCTAATGTTGCCTGTTTGCGCTGCGATCTGGATGCTCCCACTGAGCTGGAGCCAGTAGTCATTTGCACAGCGTCGAGCAGTTTGTTGAACTTTGCTTCTCGTAGCCCTCAGGATCTGTAGGGTTCTGGCACTCGGTGAACGTTTGTATTCATTCATAGCACTGCGCTTAGCTTCAATGACAGGGCCATCACATCTGATGAAGCATCAAACCAGTCATTTGACTTTGCTGTTTTCTTACCAAAGGTGGCAAGTGCAGTACTTTGAATGGTGTTCCGTAGATGCTCCCAGTTCTCTGTAATAGTATCACCATGCTGAGGGCTTGTCGTAGATTTTCGATAGGAGAATTAAGACTAGGTTTGGTCCCTTCTGAATAGGTTTGAATAGGTGATAGACTCAGTGAGAGTTAGTGAAAGGTAATAGAATTTCCACACACGTGAGATGATAGATTTTGATATAGTGGCTGTCTCTGAAAGCGAAAAGAATTCTTCTCTCTCTCTCACCTATCTTCTACAACAGTTGTTACAGCGTCAGACAGACTACACCAATATACATATTACGTATATTTCTATCACTCACAGGCACGCACATACACGTGACGACAGGTAAACACACAGACGTGGGAAAACTATAACAATGATATATATATTATCTAGAACAAGCTGACCCAACACGATTATTAAGTTCAAGAGCGATTTTAATATCAGGAAAAATCGGCTCACAACATAAGAAAGTACATCAAGGAAAATACATATACACATAGTCATAAAAATTCAAGGAAATGTTGCAAGGATGATAGCCCCGTTATAGTGTTAACTCTAGGTTTAGCCCGGCCCCGTTAAGAGAACAGATGATGGCGCCCGAGTCACAGATACATAGGGTTTGAGTCTAAGAGTTTTCTTTGTTTTATCTCGTAATTATATGCACAGAGTTTGAAAAAAACATCTGATTTAACCTAAGACAAAAACACAAGAACTCTAGCCTTAGCAACAAATTATGCAGATTGGAAAAAACAAATAGGACAGCAACAGGGTGTCAAAGATATAATAGTGAAAATATCACTCAAACCAGCGTACACTCATTCATTCCGCCATGGCCTCTCATACGGGTACTCACGACTTTGCTCGCTGCCTCTTGGAACAACCTGATTTTAGATTTTCACACAGACTCAAAAAAAATGCAGTCTTCTGCCAAGAAGTCCCCAGTTCCAAAAGACGTATTTAACTCGGAGTCTCCGGGAACGACTACTTGGGGGTGCAAATTTGTTCAAATGTCTGATTAAGTCACCTAACAATTATTCCAGGCGCGGGAGTTAGCAGAGCACAGTGTCAATAGCGTAGGTTTCTAGAAATGATGAATGTCAGGTCGGTGCCTTCCCTCAGTATAGGATTCACTTTAGTCACACCACAGATTTGTCCACAAAAAATATATATGTATATGGTCGGGAAATGTTAGTTAATACTTGAAGTATTTCGCGCCACCAGGCAGAAAAATTACGTAGAGTTTCTAGAAGAAATTATGATCTGGCTCCTAGGTTCAGTATTTATCATTACAGTCTTTGAAAACCCGTTATTGGGAGATAGTATTTCTGGCTAACTCGGGTTGCATATACACTGTTAGACCAGTGGTACTTAAGAAAACCCACGTGGTTCAAAATAAGGACTGTCTATTTCTTCACAAGTATGGAAACTACTACTAGGTGCTGGTAAAGTTAGGGTCACCCCAAAACTTTCACTGTGTGGAGGAAAAATAACACATATAATATAATAAACAGAATCTGAACTGGTTATAACTTACATTTAAACTTGCAAGCAGAGAGCTTTGCTTATCATTTAAACTTCCCGTGACGTAAGTTATATTTAAAAATCAGCAAATCTCATGAATTAGGAACACGTGCGTATCCCGTCACCATTCATGAGGCTCGATTCTAGAGTTTATACGTTAGTTTAGAAAAATACACTCGACTGAGTATTAGCGGTTAAATTAAATTCATAAATAGCTACAATTGCCGTTATAAGCTAGAAATTTAATTTTATTCTGCTTTCCACTGAATGCTTCCCTAGAAAATATAATAGCCTACCACTTTATTTCTCTTCTGCGCTAAAGAAATAGATTAAAATGAATTAAGCGATTAAACACTTTAACACTCACAAAATCTATATATCTATCATATTAATTACCTCAACCACAGAATTACAGGTAGTCGCACAACTTAAGAATAAAAATGCTGAAAATATTTCTGGAAGTCTAGAAGTTCGACAAATTGCCGAAACAAACTGAGATCTTCGCTAACAGCTATTCTGTTACGAGCAACCTATCTACTGTGAGTCTATGAGCGAGAATGAAATTAAAGTTTCAAACTCGGGCCAAATATCTTAAAATCAGACAAAGGGCCCAAACTTATTTCGCCAAGCGAAATTATCTCCCCTACTCCCAACATTTACGTCCGCTTAACGCGTGTCGTAACTGTCACCTACTGACCACGATGTGCGCGTGTCAGTTTCAAATCCCAGACAGCCTGACTCCAATGCAGGGCAGTTTTCACACTACAGCTGACCATGGCCCAGGTGAGCGCCGTGTCAGTTTGGGATTTTCCAGACAAATGTCTGGATACTGACGGTGCAGATGTAAAGTATCACACCTCACCGGGACTTATGCCGAGAAGAAGCTCGCGCGCTCGGTGAGAATGTAGACGATTTGCTACGTCCTATGTTCAGCGAACCGACTTATCACGCCTTCTGACGCCCTGCAGCCCTGACATCTACGTAATATCGTCCTAGCGCGATTCTCAGTTTTGAGAAAGAAACAGGTAAAGTTTGCGAATTATATGAAAATAATATTCGCAAAACGGATGAAAAATATACAGGAAAAAGGAAATACAGAGATAATAAAAGAGAGAAATTGGGTGAAAGAATAGGAAAAAGATGTAGGAAATTAAATGAATATAAACCCTACGTGACAGGGCTACAGAGCACTTTCTCGAAGGTCGCAGTGAATTGAGCGATCATGAAAGGGTCTGACATCTTGCTGGTATCAATGCGTGGTTTCCCTTCATGTCTGACATGATAGAGTTTTCTTGGTTGTGCTCTGATTTTGCAGCAAACCAAGGAGTGATCTGTATCACAGTCTGCACTATGGTACGAGCGCGTGGAGAGCACAGACCTGAGGAGTGGCCTTCTGACGAGAATCAGGTCAAGTTGGTGCCAGTGCTTGGATCGTGGGTGTCTCCATGACACCTTATGCTGGGGTTTTGTCTGAAAGTAGGTGTTGGTCACGCAGAGGTCATGGTGGACGCACAACTCTAAGAGCCGTTGTCCATTTTCGTTCATCTTGCCAATACCAAACCTGCCCAGACATGAAGGTCATGAAACATTATCGGCACCCACTCTAGCGTTAAAGTCACCAAGGAGAACACGCTGTTCTTGCCTAGGTATGCTTTTGATAATTGCTGTTAGATTCTCGTAGAACTCATCTTTAGCTTCTGAGGCAGAGTACAGAGTAGGAGCATACACACTGACAAGGGTGATGGGACCTGTGCTAGTTTGCAGGCGGAGCGTTAACAGGCGTTCTGATCCATTCTCGCCTGGTTCAACCATTTTAGTTAGCGATTTTTTGACCGCAAAACCTACTCCGTGTTCTCTAGCTTTATTAAGATCTTTCCCTTGCCAATAAAATGTGTAGTCCTTCTCGCTCACCGTTCCAGAGCCCGCCAGGCGCGTTTCCTGAAGTGCAGCTATATCCACCTGAAGTCGTTTAAGCTCATCATTAATTATGGCTGTCTTCCTTACATCGTTTACATCCTGTAGGTTTTCGGATAGTTCAGTCAACATAGTCCGGACGTTCCAGCATCCCAATCTGAGAGTTTGCTTATTTCTATTTTTTTCGATAATTGCTTGGTGCAAAATTTTCTGTCCACAGTTCGGGTATGACCCTAATCCCCATGCACCCAATGGGGAAAGCAGACAGTGGCGGGACAACACCTTATTGACTGGGGGCTGCCCAGCTTGAAGCGGGCGGTAGCTGTCCAGTGAGATCCTAGAACCTCTCCCACTGTCGGAAGTAGCCCCTGGCGCCATGCCCTACGCCAATTGGGCAAAATGCTTATAACCGGTAACTGCTACTTCCCGTGTTTTGCCGACACCTATAGGGTGAAGCTGGACTGTCCTCTCCAGGGCGCGAGCTTGGGTACAGTTACATGGAGATCAAGCTGTTGCCCATGCAGCATTTTCCCTCTCTCCACACAGCCGGTAGATCCAAAGGAACGGCAGTAGCCGATACAGTTTGGTACCAGCCATGTCGCAGGAGTTGCCAGAATAATGTCAAATCGACATTAGACTGCCTTAGGGACTCCGACTCCGGATTTATCCTCAGGGTTTACTCCCGAAGCCAATTCCATAAATGGATATTCCCGCAAGGCAGCGGTGGTTTGAATTCAGAGTTCCTTCTCTTAGATAAGCTACCAACCAAGGATCACGAGCCCTATCTGCCCGAAGCTGCTGGTTTTAAGGCGCCAGTCGCTCGCCTTTGCCCCTTCTCCCATCAGTGGAAACAGTTCCGCCGGGCTCAAATTGAGCCACACGTGAAGGCCGGGAGCTGGACTTGGTTGTCAGAGGCTGTTTGAGGCGCGTGCCATAGAAGTATTTTATCTGCAGTGAGAGCTTATCCTCACTACAACTCCCGGCAATAACAACCTTTGGGAAACCGACTGCCTACTTATAGATTTCCAATTTCGACACAATATACTGCGGTCACAGGGTATTGTGATGAATCTTGTCACCTCGAGGCCATTTCACGTTGAATCGTTGCCAAGAACCGTTACGGCAAGGTCACCTTAGCAGACTCTAACATCCTGATGTGAAATTACCAGTGGACATTTAATATAAAAAGAATAACTATCTTAACATGAATCACGAGGATCGGTACGGTATCCATAACAAATCTTGCAATCCTGGCGTCACATCAATTCTATGAAGTCCGAGAAATCGTTTCTTTTCATCAACATGCCGATGTCTCGTTTACATACTTCATCAACAGATTTGCGACCCACATCGATTTCATTATCGGAATAGTGTAACGTCTTGAACAGGTCTCTCAGACGTTGTCTTGGAACTAATACTTTGGGCCTACATTTTTTCGTTGACCCTGGTGTATTTCATGGATTCAATGCTACTTTGCGAGGATGAATGCTTCTTGTGTACAGCGAGGATTGGCGGTCATGGATTTTTTTTTCATTCAGATAAGTGAATATATGTTGTGTAATGTCTTGGTCTCCGGTCCTAAAATGTCAGGCATATCTTGTTTTTGTGTATCTTTTATGTTTCTTGTGGGTGGACACTCAATTTTATCCTTGGATGAATTTAGTTGTCGTCGTTCTTTAGATTTTGATTGTATTGATCTCTTTCAGGGATTCAGCATTCGGTGCTGTCGTATTTCCGCTCTGACTGAGATTAATATTTTCTTAGCTGTTTAGTTGTGCTGTCAAGTAACATACTGTTGTGTATTTCTTGTTTAGTTTAGTAGGGCTACGTTTGTACCTGTAGGTCTCCTCTGACTTTCTTTTTATAATATACAGCATTTCTATGTGATTGTATCTCGTCCTGTACTGTTCATTGGCATTGGAAACAGTTGTTAGTATATTGCATAATTTTATGAATTTTTACACTGTTGTCTTTTTCCTTATTTGTTTCCGGCCGTGTCTTTTGGTCTTTTGTCTAATATAATATTATGGCATGCTTTTAATTAGGTATCAATGGCAATATTTCTAACTTGCTGGTGATATATGAGATATTATTTTCTGACATATTTATACATGTATATAATATTATTACAACTACGTGGTGAGATTGGTTGATAAGTATCATATACTTCATAGACAAGTATATAACACAAAACGAAGAAATACTGTATACAGTGCAAACCGCTTAAGGCGATCTCGGATGTGGCGAATTTCTGTTGTGAAGAACAATTTGTTTATCCCCGGCAATATTTCTTCTTTGTCTTTGTAAAAAATGTCCGGTTAAGCGGAATCCGTTTATCACGAATTTTCGGATATGCCGAACGATTAAACGTGTCCCGACTATATAATTTGATCTGCTTAAGGCGAACTTTTTTTCAAATACAGTACCTGGACATTTGTACAACTTTTCGGCTATTTTCGGAAATTGCGCGCTTCGTAAGTGTAAGAATTTGAGTTATTTCCCCTCTAAAGATGGCTGGAAAGTTTAAATCCATATCTTTGAAAAGAAAGATTGAGCTAGTACAAGAAGTGGAAAATAGTGACAAAAAGAAAATGGAAATAGCAAAGGAATTTGACATTCCAAAATCAACGCTTTCATGAATCATAAAAAATAAGGATCGGTACAGAAAAATGTTTTGTGGTGGACAAGTTGATCGTCACAGAATGAAGAACCGAAAAGCGACTTGTGATGTGGTTGACACGGCACTCCTAAAATGGTTCACCATGGCGAGATCAGCAAATGTTCCTGTAAATGGACCTATATTAACAGCAAAGGCAGAAGAGTTAGTACTTCTGGAAGGTCGGACTGGCTGGAAATGTAGTCCTGGCTGGTTGGGTTGTTTTAAAAAACGGCACATTACTTACAAAGCCGCGGTAGCATAGTGGTTAGTGCACTGGCTTCCTATTTCAGTAGTCTATGGTTCGATCCCCAGATGAGGTGGGAATTTTTTAGGTTACAAACGGCTCCTGGGTCGACCCAGCCCCAAATGGGTACCAGAGCAACATTGTGAAGGTTAAGGCGGCCGGCGTGATGCCAACCACATCACCCTTAGTGTGCCGACGGTCAAGATAATATGGGCCTAACACCATATTCCCAATATGCCTCAATGGGCGTGTAACGGGTTCCTTTACCTTTTTTTGTGTGTGGGGAAAGGCATTCTGTTAATGAAACGACTACCGAGTCATGGACGGAGGAGGTGCTAAAACCAGCCATGAGTAGGTAAGAGTATAATTCCGTTGATGTGTTTAATGCTGATAAAACTGGATTGTTTTGGAGATTGCTGCCTGACAAGAATTTTTCCTTCAGAAATGAAAAGTGCCGGGGGGGGGGGGGGGGGGGGGGGGGGGGGGGGGGGCGAGGGGGGGGGGGGGGCAATGGAAAGAAAGAATCACAATTGTTGTGTGTACAAATATGGATGGTTCAGATAAATTGCTATTACTTGAAATCGGTAAATTAAAAAAAACACGCTGTTTTAAAGGTTTGAAAAAATTGTGTGTTGATTATGCAGCTAATTCAATAGCCTGGATGACATCGTACATTTTCACCAAGTGGCTATATTCATTTGATCATTCTATGGAACGTCAACATCACAAAGTTCTTTTGGTGCTTTACAACTGTTCAGCCCACATAAATGTTCAAAATCTAAAAGCAACATAACTTTTTTTTTTACCACCAAATGCGACATCCAAACTTCAGCCTTGTGACCAAGGTATTATTCAAAATGTGAAGGTTCATTATAGGTCAGGAATGTTGTCCAAACTTGTAGGTCACATTGATGCAGTACAGAGGAAAATTACAGACTTTTTCATTTAAGAGTGCTTTATCATTTAAGAGTGCAAATTCTAGAGATAATGATGACTGTGGGTTAACGGTACAAACTATTTCACAGTTGGAAGTTTCAAATTGCATGGATAAAACTAACATGCATATAATGCAGGCTGGATACCAAGATGATTTAATTTATCATTTCTTTGAATTTAAGGATGTCATGGAAAGACATTTTTATTAACTCAAGTACAGGTACTAAGTAAGATACAGAGGAAAATTGCAGCTTTTTCATTTCAAAGTGTAAAAAGTGCTGTTATTCTCTAGATGTTTGTGCCAACTTTGTACATTAACACTTTTGGTGATTTACATACTTTCTGTGTCATACATCTGTCATATTCAACGCTAATTCATTATTGTATTGTACGTTGTAAATGCATTACCATATGCTTGAACTCTTATCTGGATAAGAGGAATTTCTGATAAGAAGAACTATTTCTTGGGTCCCTGGTGAGTTCTTATCAGGTCTGCACAACAATTGTGAGAGATATACATTTTGCATCTCTATCTCACTACTTTTTGACTTTATAATGGCTGACTTTGTAAAAGTGAAAGCAGAATTTATACAAAATGGGAAAGACTGTGGTTTCTCAGGTGATGATTTGATATCTTATGTAGATAAAGAAATTGCAGAATACAAAGTAATAGAAGAAAGAGAGAGAGAAGAAAAAAGAGAAAGAGAAGAAAGAGAGAGAAGAAAAAAGAGAAGAAAGAGAGAGAGAGAGAAGAAAGAGAGAGAGAAGAGAGGGGACATGAGAGAATGGAGAGAATTCGTTTAGCAGATATTGCTGCAGAACAAGCGAAATTTGAAATACAAAAAAACCTTTGAGTTGGAAAAATTGCGTTTACAATCTTCTTGTTCTGGGGAATCGTCTGGTACAGGATCGTCTAAGATCATTAATTTAAAATTACCAAATTTTTCTTCATTACATGACGATATAGGATTCTTTCTTTTGAGATTTGAATCAAGAGTTACCGCTTTAAATTTACCTAAGGCCTCATGGCCTGAACATTTTGTCGGGTTACTTACTGGTGAAAGTTTACAGACTTTTATTAACATTCCCGATGACAAAAGAAATGACTATGACTCCATAAAAGCAATAATCCTTCGCAAATATTGTTTGGACGAAGAAGGATATCGTCTAAAATTTAAATCTATGGGTCCTGTGGAAGGTAAGGATTTCGAAGACTTTGTGTCTTCAGTGAAGATGTGTCTTAACAGATGGATCGAACAGTCTAGTATTACTAAATCTTTTGAAGGTCTTTGTGATCTCGTCTTAAGAGACAAAATTGTATCTTCTGTAAATACTGAAATTTTCTCATTTCTTCAAGAAAGGAAGCCTACCAATATAGGAGAAATTGAAAAATTAGCTCAACAATTCTCTGTCGCACACCCAAATTTGCCTTTAGGTAAAACAAGGGTACTAGAAGCTTTACCAGCGTGTGCTGTTACTCATGATAGATCACGCACGCGCAGCATATGTCACATTGTGGCCTACTACGTCGCTACAACTGTTAGCCGTATAGTAAAGTACTTATGAATTAGTAGTTAGAAATAAATAAAAACTAGTCAAGAATCAATGACATCATCAGTCATGGCACACATGAACCCATGATGTCATCAAACCTTGTGTGGCCTCCATACAAGTCAGACCGGAAAACATTTAGATTAGAGAGAACCTTGAACAATGGTTGGTCATCATCACTTAGAAACAATAATTTTAGACTAGATGTTTCGTAGTTAGTTAGGTTAAAGATTATTTCAACAGTCAGCTTGCCCCCAAGACCAATCATAAGAAGGTTTCCGGTCTTAACTCCAATGATAAATATTTCATCTGGCAAGCCATAGTACCAGACTAGCATAAAGACTGGTGCATCATAGTAACCAGTCAGAGTTTGAGACAGTTATCTCAGAGCTAGAGTCAAACCAAAATAAGGCGTTCTCCAGTCGAGGTGTGGAGCAACATGGCGCACCCCCTACTGAGAACACAAAGCCTTTGACTCATACGGTTAGGACAAGAATACAACCGTCTAGAGATCCCCTAACAACCAGGGTAATTAGTGACCCAGCACTAACCCCTGGTACAATTATATTGTGGTTTACTCCACTATTCGTAAGTTCGACTTAGTTTTAATCAGTCTCGTTCGAATTTTTATTTCGCTAGGATTTCCACAGTGTATAGACATGCCACGAAACGACTATTGAGAAGCCGTAAGCCTTTTGCCATCGAGGATAAAGCTGGCAGTTTTTCCTTTCCTCCCCCACCAGAAATTTCTCTCGAGCTGCCACGTGACGCATTGGAAACGAAATGAAATAAAGAATATCTTTTTAACCATTTGGACTTTTCAAATACACTGCTCTATTGGAAATTTTCATTGACTGTTAAAGTTGCTGATTATAGTCAACCCTTCAAGTTCAGTTTTAAAACCACACAGGCATTTACGAGTATTCCTGATTACCTAGGTTGTTCCTTACTTCTGGAAGCAACATCTCTGGTGTATAACCAGTCTTCCACAGAAGAACTACACTAAAGAAAGTCTTATGATTATTTCCCTTAGCACAAGCGATCTACAGACTTTCCTCCCTTTCTACAACGTCCACTGTCACACTAGACATGATTTGGTGCCCGTGACCAGCTCGTAACTGCTTTTTACGATGGATTCAGCTACTCAACAGCTTGAACATCAAGTAATGTTGTTGCAACAGCAAAACCAACTGCTTCAGCAACAATTGTCGCAGCAACAAGCAGTGAGTCAAACTTTGCCTGATTATACTGATACTTCTTCCAGCACATTACAGTCGATTGCTAATACTCTCAGTTCCATAACCCAGAGTGCCAACTTCAAAAATATTAATAACATTGTCAAGCTGTTTCATGGTGATGCTTCTCAATTTCGCCAATGGCTTATTGACATTGACAAGTTTGTGTCTTTGATCCCTTCGGCAACCAATGAAGACCAAAAGCGTGTTGCATTCCTCTCTTCACAGTCATTAGTAACTGATTTTTTGCGTCGTCGTGCACAACTTTTTCCTTCTGAAACTTTCGCTTCACTGAACAAGGCACTGGTCAGCCGTTATTCTTCCATAACTGACTGTCAGCATGCGCGGACTCTTCTTCGTAGAGTACGCCAGGATAGACAGGAACCTGTCCAATTTTATGCGGACAGACTGTTGAACTTAGCTGAAGATGCCTTCATTGATTCCTCTTCCACATCTGCGGATATTGATCGGCAGCTTGTTGGTATTTTTATTGATGGGTTGTCATCCGACACACTTAAATTGCATTTGATTCGCAAGGATCCTCAGACACAGATGCGATTCAACGGGCCATCACAGAGGACAATGTGAAGAGACGCTTTGCCAACCGTCTTGGTCGCGAGCCTCGTCTTGATCACAGAATTGATGAAGAATCGATGGACGTTAGCCATTGCCGCCACTCTTGGCAGCAACCTTCGAGATCGCCACAGCCCTGCTCTAATGATTACCACCATCAGTACCAACCTCGACGCCTTCATCATCCACCAGTCCATCAAGTAGCTTCAGTTACATGTTACACTTGTGGGCAACGGGGACGTCTCGCGCAGCTGTTTTCAGCGGCCACAATACAGCCCACAGACTCAAAGTAATCCCGTACCACAGCCACAACATTACCAGAACAAGCAGCAACAACCTCGCCAACCTTTATGGCTCCCTACCGCTCCTGTGCCCTCCCCCCAAGGTCATCCACGCTCCTTTTCACGTAGACAGTCCCATCCTACAGCCTTAATAAATCAGGGAAACTTGGGTTGCCCAATCTTGAGGACCATACCGGGTAACCTGAAACCATCCTCACATCGGTCCTTCCGTAATAACTGTTTTCTTTCCTCCCCACCTACGGTGTCTTCCGCCTCTCTTTCTTATGTCTCTCCTCCTTCTGTCACTCCGGATCCTTCATCATGCCTTATTTCCATCAACATGAAAAGCTACCGTGCTCTTGTTGATACTGGCGCAACTGTTAGCCTCATCCGTGAACAGTTGTTTCATCAGATCCGTCGGCATGTAAAATTGTTTCCTTCCTCTACTTCTTTAGCCTCCGTTACTTGCCAACCTTTGCGTTCCATTGGAACTGCCATGATAAGCTTCAAGATTGGTTCTAAATCTGTTGTCCATCCATTTATCATCACAAGAGGCATGTCCCGTAACTTTATTATTGGTCGTGACTTTCTCCTTCGTCATCACGCCCGAATCTATTTTGACTTGCAACAGATTCGCGTCAATGGTGAATACATCCCTCTTCAGAATGATATTCACATCGCATCCCTTGTCCACCTCACCGCTCCTGTTACCTTAAAGCCTCACTCTTTGACTATTGCCACTGGTCGGGTCAAACGATCTGACTATGTCTCCTCTGGCCATTCTGTCATGGTGGAACCATTGCCTGATAATGATATTGACATCATTGATGACCCCTGCATCAATGTTGTTGATGGCATTGTTCAGATTTTCACTAAGCGCGATTTTACCGTCATGCTGTTAAATACTTCTGGGAAGCCTCCGACTATCCAACGTGGTACAGTGATTGCTCACTTAGCATCACATTCCCTGCCTCGTCGTACCCCTGTTCCTCCCTCCACCGTGTATCATACCCGCCCCTCCACTACTCCGTCACATTTAATTCCTCACCCTCCCTCCTCATACCCCAACATCATTGGTGCTGTTACTAATGCGCGTGTATCGTTTAGTATCTACCTTCCTCAGTACCGTTCACTTTCCTCTCCTACCTTTACAACTCTCCCCTGTATTTCCGGTTATCGTACTTCTCCTCAGCCTCTTTTCCTACAACTTTCTCCTTCTACATCTTTTTCCGTGAATGTGCCACCTACACGCCTTGCTCAATTAATGGAGCAAGTGACAAATGACTCCCCACATGCCAGTCGCATTCGTCAGTTCGTCAAGAATAATCATGATATCTTTGCTCTCTCAGACATGGAACTGAAGAGAACCAATACTGTAACAATGGAAATCCATACCACCACTGAAGTGCCTGTCTCACTTAAGCCGTACCACACTCCACTTAAGAATAGGGAGATTGTGGAGAAATCGATTATGGATATGTTGGCAGCAGGTATCATTGAGAGAGATCCCGATCATCCTGGTCTTCTCCCATTGTAATAGTCACTAAGAAGGATGGTACTAATCGCTTCTGTTGCAATTATCGGGCCTTAAATGGCATCACCAACGTTATCTCATACCCCCTTCCTCGGGTTGATGAGATCTTGGCAACCGTTGGCAAATCTAAGTGGTTTACTACCCTAGATGCCCGTTCTGGATTCTGGTGCATTCTGATGTCACCGGAATTTCAAAACAAAAGTGAAATTGTGAAAAAAATTAAACACCTGCGACTGTCTGCAGGGACTGTAACAGAAAGAACATTCAGGATGTAGTACTGATCTCAAGTTCCTCAAAAAAGTTATTGAGAAAATGAGTTTCATACTCTGATCGCTTTCAAGAGTTTAGAAAAGAAAAGGCAACCGTGTCATTTTTTATAAAACCTCTTGAAACAGATATCACTAAACTGAATTTTTCAGCCTTTCCTCATATTGACAAAGCTGATTTTGAACTTGAATTGGTAGATTTAGAGGACAAAGCATTGTGGTGTTCAAAATTTACACATCTGGTCCATGAGCTTTAAAATCTTGAAAGGCAAAAATCAGCCCTGTCACTCCAACACGTGGTCTGAAATAAGTGAGCTCAAAAAACAAGATCAGCTGATAAAATTTGTATTTGGGCTTCTTTCAATTTTTGGATCAACATATTTTAGTGAACAGTTATTTTCCAACATGAATTATATCAAAAGCAAATTAAGAAGCGAACTGAATGACATGAGTTGCCAGTCATGCTTGAAAGTGAAAACAACAGATTATTCACCAAATATTGACCAACTTTGTAAGGAAATCCAACAGCAAAAGTCTCATTAAATGTCCTTACTTTTCATTTGTACATTTTATTTTATTATGATGTTACATCTTATCTGAATATTTGTTACTAAAATAAATGGTATTACTTATTGTGTATTAAAATTGCATAGGAAAAATTGTGTTTATTATTTCAATTATATATACAGGTATACCTCGCTTTATTGTGCTTTTTCAAAAATTATTCATTTTTATTTATTAGGATGTGCCTTCTTCTTCCAATAGATTTTGGCTCTCCACCAGCAAAAAACATTACGATTCACTGAAGGCTCAGATGATGAAGATTAGCATTCTGTTTAGCAATAAAGTATTTTCAATTTTACAGTACATATTATTTTTTTTTCCTTTGAAGGACCGAGGACTGGAGTGGAACCAGGCCAGGAGGAAGACAGCCGATAGGTTAGTCTGGCGCTCTCTCTTCCAAACCTCTACACCTCACGGTAGAAGGGGAACGACTAAGTAAGTAAGTATTATTTTTTTTTTAAGGCCTAGCCCTATTGTGTACTTAATAGACAAGTGTAAACATGATTTTAAGCTTTTATATGCATTGGGAAGCCAAAAAAATGGGTGTGACCCGCTTTATTGCGGTGGTCTGGAACCGAACCCACAATATCTCAGAGGTATACCTGTAATACATATACTATTGAATGAGGAATACCATGTGATTTTTTTCTTCATGCAGCTGTTCAAATTTTTTTTAATGGAGACAAAATTAAATATTTGGTTCTGTCATAGAAAGGTTCCTGAACCCTCAGTTAGAGCATTTTCCTCTCGCTGCACAGTTTCCTGGACCGCAACCTGGTTGAGTTACACTCCAGTCTACCATGCTATAAAATGGGGACCTGACTCTGTTTTTGAGTTAAGGCAAAAGCAGCAAGGAAGGGTACCGGTCAACCCATTTCATAATTAAACAAATTAAAAAACTGGACACTGTAAAGTGAAGTCTGTAACACTTCCCTTCTTCACGGTAAATTTTGCTGTGGAACTACCCTTACCCCTGTGAATTTTTGATGCAAGATGTCTCTAGGGTCTGATGTTCTCAAAAATTAATTATTTAATTACTTTATTTATTCTGTTTTATTTATGTATTGTTTTTGTCTTTTCATGTTTCTGATTATTTACTTTATGACAATTATACAGTGAATGTTCTTTCCTGTTATAAAATAAAACCATTACTTATATATTCTAGAACATTTAATCTGCAATCTGCTGCTACAATAATAAACAGAAATGTGTAAAAGAAAAGTTTATCTGAAATAGTTAAGATGCAGATGGCTGTCACATTAACCTTGGAGTCTCTGACGAGACAGCCGATGGATAGTATGGCGCTCTCTCTTCCAAACCTCTACACCTCACGCTAGAAGAGGAACAACTAAACAAGTAAGTACGTCTCTGATGAGAAAAATAAATAATAAGTCTACTGTTCTCTCAGGCATGTCATAAAGGTTGACAAAAGTGAGGCTATGCATGAAGATGGTGACCTCATAATATAAAACAAATTACTAGAGAATGCTTTGTGCAGGTTTCCTGCAAGGAGACCAGCTGCTGTGGTGGCTCCATGCTCCATAGGGAGGGAAAAAGGAATATGATGACAAATGGCTACAGACGTGTCTTCCCAAATACTGAAATATTCAATGGCACTTTGTAGACTAATACTATGGCAAAATTAAGACAGTTATTTAAAAAAAAAATTGTAACTATGAACTCATGACAAGAGGCCACTAATCTGGGCCAATTTAACCCAGGCGCTTGTGATAGCAGGCCAGTTTTCAGGGTAGGCAATTTCAACTGTTTTTTTTTTATTTCATTGGGTCCCATTTTTATTTTTCCTTATTCAATTTCATGCACAACTAAGTATAAAATTACCATCTGTTTCTGAAACTTGGAAACATCCATCCGTTACACTTTTATACTACATGAAAACTCAAAGCAACAGAAAATTATTCAAGTCAATCATGAGTAAGCCATCTTGTTTTTTTTAATTAAAATTTAAAAAAATTAAAACACAAACACACAAGCAGATAAAAGGTGTGGATATGTCTCGAGCAAATATTACTTGTCTGAAAAACTTCAATCTGAAAATAAAGCAGTAACTTTCGTAACGGTCACATGCATGTGAAATTTGTAAACTAGTTAAAACATTCCTATATTCTTTCAGCCATAAAATGTTACTCTCTTGACAAATGTTACTCTCACAACAAATGTTACTATGAAGATTAAAATCTGAGGTGAAGGCAGAGCCTCACAGGTGTTGACAAATTGTCTCAAAACCTGGGATTCATTACGACAAATTTTCTCAAAACCAATGATTCATTATGACAAATTTTCTCAAAACCTGGGATTACCAGTCCATAGACATAAGGATGAAAACATAAGCAAGTAGCGGAAGCCCAACACAGGATAACAAGGCAATATTTACAGCCCAAGCATATAAAAAAGGAGAAAACCTAAAACAAGGAATTTATGTATTTCGTTAAAAATTTGCCGGGACTCAAAGTTAGATCTAAATAGAAGAACTATCTCTGCAAAAATGAGCAGAAGGGAAGCCCTAGTCTCTGTTATTCACTGTGTTGCTACTCCTACCCTCTGAATTTTTCACTGTTATTTCAACTGTCTTTTGAAGCTGAATTACCCATTTCAAATGGAATGATGACAAAATTTGTAAGTCATTACTGTTTTACATGGTCATTCGATGCATCAGATTTGCTGATATCAGGCAAATGTTAACATACTGAATTAATAACGGTAACATTTTATTTTCATAAAGTGAAGCTCACGTGATGCAAAGTGGAAGTAGCAAGTTAAAGTCAATCCCATCCATCAACGACCCAAATCATCCTGGGAAAGACAGGTCTACTATGTATTAAGTGAAAAGATACATTATTTGTTGCTGAATTTTTAATGCACCTTTTCTGACAAACTAACAGTTAAGACTGACATGTCATTTTAAAAATTGAAATAGTGGCAATTACAGAATGGCCGTTAGTGATGGAGTATGGCCACGCTTAATCACAATACAAATGACCTTGGTTAAGTTTGGTTGTCTTTTGTGACAAAATAACAGGTGGTAAATTTTGATCCAATTTGAAGAAAGAGAGGTCTAGTAAAAATGCAGAAAATTCTAGCACAAAACAACTTTGTCACGCAAAATTTATCTACCCCTGTTAATAATGTACGTCAACGTTGAAAACAGGTGTATCACTTACTGCAAGTAGAAAGGTCTACTATAGTAGTAGATCTCACTCTTAGCAAGTGCAACCAACTGACAAGTGCCACTATATGCCTGAAGCCAAATTTACAATAATACTGTCATGAAATAAAAGTCATCTCCCACTGCTCTCTTATGTGATGGACCAGCAGAACACAGAGCAACGACTCCTTACAACCGACAAAACTGTATATACAAATTAACAATGGGCCACAAAAGCACAACAAGAGAACATTAACTCATTAACACTCTTCAGACCGGAAATATAAAGAATCGTTCCAAACGGAACGATGACTTTTGAAGTAAAGACAGCACATTTATTTTTTTAAATTTTGACTTCAAATCTATGTTTTATATTAAGAATATATGTTAACAATTATATCTGTGCCAAAAAATATACAGTTTTCACTTATGTTGATTTAAGTAAACACCGCATTTGTCCGTCCGCCATTTTGGATATTTTCCGAACAACTCGACTTAACAGATCGTAAACAAAATGCAGTCTGATAATGACTACAATGCATCTAGTGATGTAGATTCCTGTTCTGATGATTATTCAGAGGACTTGGAAACGTCTGAAGAGTTGGATGGTGAAAATACAGTTCAGAACAACTCAGAGGGTTCCAGGTCTGCAACTGTCAGAGGTAAGCACCAGAGAAAATACAAAGCAGTTTTTGAGACCCATTGACTTCTTCAAACTGTAATTTTATGAAAGAATGGTAATAAGTAAAGCGTTTTTTCTTTTTGACAGTACATTAGACAGTATATTAGAGACAAGCCAACAAAATGGGGGATGAAGTTATGGGTTCTTGCTGATGCTGTTAGTGGATATACTTTAATGTTTATTTAGGTAGGAACACTGCAAATGGACCATTTGGTTTAGCTTATACTGTAGTTAGTTATGAATCTTATGAAATCTTTGGTGAGTCAAGGATATAGGGTTTATTTTGATAGTTTATATACATCCAATCAGTTACTGAAGGACTTGTGAAGTTAGGGGATTGGAGCTTGTGGCACATTTCTTAGAAACAGAAAGATATTTCCAGCTGCACTTTCAAATATGATAAAGACCAATAAATATTGGAAAACTCTTTATTTCCCTTTCTGGATATTGCTATGGTAAATGCTTGCATTTCATTTCAAGACTAGCAGAAAAAACACCCAGATGTAGAAGACCAGATAGATATGGTCAGCTAGATTTTACAGAAGAACTAATTCGGAATTGGGGAACATAAGTTTGTATGATGATGCACTACTTGCTTCAAAGCCACCAGTTTTTTCTCGGCACACCATGGACCCCAAGTTTATAGAGACAAAAAGAAATTGTAAGCTTTGATATCAGACTGTAAAGATTGAAAAAAAAAAAAAAAGTTAAATGTAAAGTTTGTGATTTTTTTTTAAATGTTTTCATGCAGGTAGGAATTGTCTGTCAGAATACCACAAGCCTTAGTAGGAAATATATAAAGATGTGTTGAGTCTTTACTATGTCACCCTCATAACTGATTTTACTTATGTGTTAGTGATCATACAGTGTTACACTAGAAATATGTCTACTGAAGTCATATTTCATTATTTTAGCTAAGATGTTGCAGCTACCTATAATAACTGTAATGTATTCAGCGGAAGATTTTTATTTTGAAAAGCCTAGTTATGTAACATTTCAAAAATTTGCATAATTTTATTATTTAATGTTGAATTGTTTTGGAAATGTCACACATAATGCAGAAATGGTCAGATTACAATAAAATATGACTGTTGTTAACTGTTCTGATAATACTCTATCTTTTTCTTCTTTGTGAAATATGTTTATAATTTTTGTGCAGGGAGGGATGGAAAGATCCTGATGGCACAGTACAGGACTTGGCATAAGTTTGCAGAAAGTATATGAACCTTGGAGAGCTGAAAGGTTATAAACAAATAAAGGATTGAAAACCTTAAGAGGATGTGAAATACCTAGTTAAAAGAAACTGCTCAATACTTTCCAAGGATGTATGTTTGCATTGCGATAAACCAAGAATTCACCTCAGAATTTCATCATGCAAATGCAAACGTCTTCAACATAAAAAAAAACAGATGCTTCCAAGTTGCATGTTTAAAAGTGTTGCAGAGTATACATTTCTTATGCATCAAATATTTTGATCAGTCACTCACATTTTTCCAGCATTTGATAACAAAACCTCAAATTCTAACAGTAATTCATGTTCTCCACGATCACACCAATTTTGAACAACCCAGACATATTCAATCAATCAATAATCAATCAACACCCTTGACTTCTTATATACAAAGGAAATTTTCATGCATAGTGTATTTGTTGTTCTCTCCCTTTCTCCCGCTCACATTAAAAAATCTACTTATAAAAGGGGATACGTCTTACACAGACAAGATAATAAGAATGCATGCTCCTCGCTAACTCAGCAACTTCTAAAACATGTCAATAATAAATACTGCCCAGTTCAAATCACAAGTATAAAAGCAGTAAACGAAAAACAGCAGCTGACTGATAACAACATTATAAGTTAAGGAATTTTGTAAATTTTACATAACAGAACATAAAAATTAATTCCTTAGAGTTATAAGAATATCATGATTTTATAACATTCAAATTTTTGGAATATATTTCTTGTAAATAAAAATTCTAAAAATGTATTTCTCAACAAATGATGTAGAAAACTGTAGCAAAAGATTTGTCCCCAACAAGATAATATTAAAAGCTAAAACACATGCAAATAATGTTACAAAATTTCTGCGGACTCAACAAAGAAAGAATATGCTTACTTACACCCCCAGGCGTCTTACAAGGTGACTAATGTGAGGTTATGCCTGGCAACTTCATCATGTAAAACAAATTGTCATAGAAACCACCACTACAAGAGCATGTGACAGCTTGGTGCAGGCTTCCTACAAGAAGACCAGCTGCAGTGGTGGATTCTTGCTCGGTAAGGAGCTCAAAGGAAAATTATAATGAAATAGCAAAGTCTTGAGGCACATAAACTGACCAGGCCTACAAAAATGTTTCATAAGAAGCTATGATTTTCATGCTGGTTTGGGCATGTAACATCGTCATGACTCCCTTTCGAAAAAGATCCTCCAGGGAACAGTCGAAGGTAAACGGAGAAGAGGAAGGCAAAGAAAATCCTGGGCTGATAACATCAAAGAATGGACAGGACACGGTTTTTCCACACTTGTACGCATTGCTGAGGATAGAGAGCAGTGGAGGACCCTTTCTGCTAATGCTTCCACCATGGCACCCCTACGACCCAAGACGGGTTACGGGTTGAGATGATGATGTTCATTATATTTTTTTCTGTAACAACAGAGTTATCTCCAATTTCATGTACACGCAAAGGGAAACAAATGATAGTATCTGTTACAAAAGAACAGTGATAAAGAGAGCTAAAGAAAATAAATAAATATATTTCATACAGGATGTAAAACTGTTCCCAGTAGATTCTGATTCGACACTCCTTCCAAAATGATTTTGACATCTTTCTGCAGCAAGCGGGACTCTGTGAAAAATTTGGCCTCTTCCATGAAAGGTTCTGGTACTTGTTTCAGATAACAAAGTAAACATTAAAACAAATTTTAAAAATTCTGAGTGGGTAAGTTTATGCTTTCCAAACCACATTAGAACCTTCTCCTATTTCGCACCTTATGGAGAGAGGAGCCACCGTTGCAGTTAGTCCCCTTGTTGGAAGACTACATCAAAGCATTCATGTGCTCTCGCAGCAATGGTTTCAGAATCAATTTTGTTTAACATGATGAGGTTGTACACAGGGCTGGCAGCATCGAACTAGCCGCCTCTTATGATACGCCTAAGGTAGCAGTAGTCCTATTCTTTGTCTCCTCAGAGACCCTCCCTGGGTCCACATAGGACAGTTAAAAACCTACGTAAGACATATGGGTCCAGCTGTTACCTTAATTCCAGCCAGCATGACAGTCACATATTCAAAGGTTGGCAACAGAAATGCTCTCACTGTAAATCCATCTCTGACATGTTCAATCACAGCTGAAAATAATGTTTTCTATATGATTAATATCTCAATCACAGCTGGACATAATGTTTACTATACTACTGGACAAAAGTTAAGGTTCACCATTCAGTTTAGACAAGGTTTATATAATTGATTGGCAAACTGTAAAGACAAGTGAAAATGTCATTAAAACTGAGCTCAGAGAAATGTGTATACATTTCTGTGTGCACTAGGTTAATTTTTTTTAAATGTTCAAAAACTGGGTCACTTTAACCCGCACGTGAAAATTGCCATTGTTGCTGCAAAAACTCGTGGTTTTTGCAACACGCCCCACTAGTTCAAAAGGTAAAAAAGTGAGTTGAATTTGAATGCACGTGGAAAATGATCATCAGTAAAGAGTGTTCACCATTGGTATGCAATAAATCAGTATGACAAGTGGTCGAAATGATCACTGCATTAGCCATGCCACCAAGGAGAAGTCTCAGCACTGTAGACCGTGGTCTAGCCATGGCATGGATTCAGGATGGTCAATCTGTTCGTCATGTTGCAAGACGTTTAGCAGTGTCCCACTCTACCATTCAGAGACTTCTTGAGAGATTTCAAGCTACCTGACATTTGAAAAATCGACCCTGCTCACGAAGAATTATATAAACCTTGTCTAAACTGAATGGCGGCCCTTAACTTTTGTCCAGTAGTATATATGAGTAATTTCTCAATCACAGCTGAAAATAATGTTTTCAATATGAGTAATGTCTCAATCACAGCTGGACATAATGTTTACTATATGAGTAATGTCTCAATCACAGCTGGACATAATGTTTACTATATGAGTAATGTCTCAATCACAGCTGGACATAATGTTTACTATATGAGTAATGTCTCAATCACAGCTGGACATAATGTTTACTATATGAGTAATGTCTCAATCACAGCTGGACATAATGTTTACTATAAAGGTAGCGAGGTAGGGAACTGGCCACCCAACCTCTCGATGCTGGACCTAGTATGGTGAAGTCTCTAACACTTCACTCCCCTTTGGCAGTATCTGCTACGGGACTGCCTTTACCTTTTAATGTCTCAATCACAGCTGAACATAATGTTTTCTATACAAGTAATGTCTCAATCACAGCTGAACATAATGTTTTCTATACAAGTAATGTCTCAATCACAGCTGAACATAATGCTTTCTATATGAAAAATGTCTCAATCACAGAAAAATTTAAATATAAAAACTTTAAAGTATTTATCACTGACGATTTCAGAAACAATTTTACTATGTGCATTTAACAAATACAGATGAAGAGAAGAAAATTTATATCAATAATTTATCAGTAACACCCACAATAAGAATTACTACCATGCATACATTCTTAACAACAGCTTCAATAATATTTCTTTCAATTAATTCAAGAGAACCTAAAGAAGAAAAAAAAAACATTTCTCAAGGTGAATAAGCTAAGTAAACTTTACAGCATGGTCTGTTCAGGCCAACTGTTGAATAACCGAAAAATATGAAATAACCATTGCTTAACCACAGGGACAACATATACAAAAAAACCAGTCCAGAAAGAGATATCATCATCACTGTCCAGATCCCGCTGCAGCACAGATTATCAACTAAGTCGTATCAAGCCCTTTAATTAGTACATAGGACAGTAAATTAAATCCTGTAGCAGAAACAGCCGCTGAGGAGATAAGTGTTAGTTCCCTATTCTAGGTCTCAGCTTTATGAGGTGGGGGTGAAAAGCTCCCTTCCTAGCCATCTTTGCCCTCTCCAACTTGAGAGCAGTTCAGATACACATTAACAGCTGGGTAAACTGGAGCGTGATGATGCCTCATTTCAAACTTGGTAACTTTTAATCCAGAAGCAAGCGCTCTAAACACCCTGCCACCGGATACTGGTACAAAGGATATAAACACAGAGAAAATGCAGCAAATATTTAACATCATGGACCATGAAATGGAACACATACAACACAAGTTGGCAATATGCCCTATCTAAGATCAAAAAATCAAAGTAAAACAAATTAATTCCTGTTACATTCTTCTGACACGTGTCAGTGAATATAAGTCTTTGGCATACTGTTCATGCAGCTAATTTCTCACAATTTCAGATGCATATATTGTTTTGGGGGGAAAATGT
The DNA here is from genome assembly GCA_024509875.1 of Oreohelix idahoensis. Taxonomy (NCBI): domain Eukaryota; kingdom Metazoa; phylum Mollusca; class Gastropoda; order Stylommatophora; family Oreohelicidae; genus Oreohelix; species Oreohelix idahoensis. Next base: position 1,032,248 of record JAMPIV010008522.1, read on the forward strand.
AAATAAAAATATAGAGCTTTAAATGAGCGCCATCTTATTCATGAAGTGATAACTTAGGCATCACAAAATCCACTAAGTTATTAAATCCATGTAAGTTATCACAAAATCCATGTAAGTTGTAAAATCCACAGAAAAAACGTTTCATTTGATACTCTTAACTACATACTGAAACAGCAGCAAACAACTGGTATTACAGGGATGCTTCACATACAGAATGTAAAGTTACTAAATAATTACGTTAAAAATACCACGGACAGCCAAAAAAGAGTAATGATCCACTGAAAGAGGCCAATGCACAAAGGAAACTTATTTCCCAAGTTGGAAAGAAGCAATCCACTTTTTTTTGGGCATGTTATGAGAGGAGGAAAGCTGGAATATATTGTAACAACAGGTAAGTATTGTCAAAGGAGCTATTTATTCAAAATTTCTGAGATTTTTTGGAAGTGGTGTAGGTGTGATAATAATAATAATAATAATAATAAATTCTTTAAGCACCAAACACGGCGCATAAGGCAGAAACCAGTGCTCTCCAGGTTGTACGTCGTGACGCCACTCCTCTTAGCTCTTGCACATTGTTTAATCCCAACGTTCTTCCTTCTCTTATTATTGTTCTTCTGAGTGTTTCTTTTGGTCTTCCTTTTTTCCTCTTACCCTCAGGAACCCAAGTGAGTGCCTGCAATGGTATTCTGTTGTTTTGCATTCGTAGGACATGACCGATATATGACCATCGTCTTTTCCTTATATAGCTGGAGACATATTTCTGCCTAGAGTCTTCTCTTATTTGTCGATTAGTCTTGAATTCTTTCCAACTGATGTTCATGAGTTTTCTAAGACATTTGTTCTCGAATGTATTCAGCTTGTTCTCCAATGATAGGTGTGATAATGTAAGTCATTAATAGTGTATTTATTAGCTATTGTGTGTGTTCCTGGGTTTGTTTTTCTTGCCATTGGATATACTACATGAAAATCACCAAGAAAAGAAATTTGCTGCCTCAGGAATAAGCAAGTTCCTGGTAAGTTGATAATTTAAAGAAAATGTTGCATGCTTTTTCCAATAGTGTAAATATTAGTCAGTGTGTGTGTTCTTGGGCTTGTTTTTCTTGTTATTGGATATACTACATTTTTTTTTTTTTTTTTTTTTTTTTATTTGTTTTTTTTTTTTTTGCGTTCGCCCGCTAATACTCGAGGCGAAATCTCAGGTTATCATTTTTTATGTCTAACCTGACATTGATTTTACGTGAGTATCCCTTTATTTCTTGTACAGAGACAAAATGTCCCTCGCCATTCAGGCAAATACTCGCCGATTTCGGAGGTACCCATTGCAGCTGGGTCGGCTCAGGAGCCGCCAGTCCCTGGTCGACGACACTCCTTCAAATGTCCTCGCCAGGTCTCGAGTTAATCCAGTCCAAATCCCGGTCGACGAAAAATCCTCAAATGCCGTCGCCCGGGTTTGATCCTGTATCACCCGGTCGCCAGAGCGGTGTTGTAACCACTACGCTAGCGCGGCTCCCCGATATACTACATAATAATCACCTTAAGAAAGGTATTACCTACCATAGAAACAAGAAATTTGAACATAAGTTGATAATTTGGAAACAAATTTGAATTGATTTTTGTCTGTCAATCATTTTACATTACTATTAATATCTACCATACTAAGTAAACTTTCCTTTTATCAGCTTTAGGCAACAGTACATTCATTTATCATTAAAATGACATATAATTCATAAAAATATGTTTAAAATTAAGAAAACTACAGATTAAATTCTTCATACACCTACAGAATGAAAATGGGAACAAAATTTAATTCGGCCACAGTGTGTTTTTTAATTCGGTAGTTAATGTGTTAAAATACTGCTGTGCCAACAAGATGTAATCTTAGTCTAAATTTATGAAGTTACAGACCCAGCGCATGAGTCCTGAAGTAAATAAAAATAACTATAAATTCATTTTGACCTCTGTTTCACCACACATTTTGAGGACAGACCATATACAAGTCAATTACTCTTAGCAGTAAGACAGATGCCACAAAAAGTATGGGTTAAATACTGCACATAAGAGATAGTGATTCAGTCAAATTAGTTTCTCTATTTATCCTGATGTGAAATTATCCACCAAAGATGACAGCTTATTTGCTCATTAAAAATTACTATATTTCTAAATTGTGATGTAATTAGCAGATTTAGATAGACTCACTTGTTATATTTCAACAATGTGGTTAATAATTATTCTTCTAAAGCTGTAATGTGTGTGGGTGTGTGCACGCATGTGTGTATGCACGATATTAAACTATTATTTAACACTCTTGAGTAACGTTCATAAGGAAAAAGAACTTGCCCCATTTAGATAATATACAAGAAATTGCAAGAAAAGTCATGCCAATTTAGATCCTAATAATCCAGATCTGTATGTAATCTGGTCAGTGCCAGAGAAATTGATTTTTAGCAAAGCACACTACACAACTTAACACAATGTTCTTGCTAATTCATCACTTGGCTTTCTTAAAGTTAGTGAGGTGTTAGTGTACTTGCTTAATGGTCCCCAGCTATGAAGCAAGCGAAGGGGACTGAAGAGAAGCAATTTCCTGTCAGATGATCAGTAAATCAGGTCAGCTTATATGTGTTCCCAAGCATGTTATTAAAAAATGATTTCATGTATTTCTAATATTTTGTAACTGTGTGCCCTAGCCTCATTAATCCAATAAACCACTTAATCGATGTACCACTCTTCCACTCATACCATCTCAATTACTGAGGTTAGCATAATGGGTTACCTTATAATGCAGAATCTTCATTACTGCACAACTGGACTGAACGAACAAACTTTACTTTCAAAAGGTTAAGAATTGGGCACACAGGCCCATCTAACATTCTGCCCTTCCACTCTCTCTCTCATCTTGCATTTTGTATCCTTTCATTCCCACATGTTACTTCAAGCATTAATTTAAGGTCATACAACATTATAAAGGTAATATAACAGCATACATTTACAGTATCAAATCATAATCAAAATTAAGTTTGTTTTTTTAAACAAACAAGAAAGTAATAAAAAAAACTTCTATTACAGGGTTTTTTGACCTGTGGTCCACAGACTCCTCAGGGGTCCATGAATGGATTCTAAGGGCATGTGTACATAACCTAAAATTTGAATTTTACTTTCACCAAGACTTTTACTCTGAAAATTGTCAGAGATTTTTGCATTTTAAAGAAATATATTCATCTACAGCCTTCACTGGACAATCTGGGAGGTCTGTAGCCTTCATCATATGATCAAAGGGGTCTGTAGTCTTCACTGGGCAATCAAAAGGGTCTGTAGCCTTCATCAGACAATCAAAGAGGTCTGTAGCCTTCATCATACAATCAAAAGAGTCCATGGCACAAGAAAGGTTAAAAACCCTTGATCTAGTATGTCTTTCTTTTTTTAAGGACATAAGATTACATTTAAATTTATTATTCAATATTAAGATGCATTATCAAAATTATCTCCTAATAAAGCCATCCACTAGGGCTTTCACAGCTTACATTCCTCAACAAACTCACCTATTCATGCTAACCAGCATAGGATCACGACTAATCTCTGTTGGTGGGTACTGAAGGTAGAGATCACCAGCTCCTTTCAATAGCACATGTATTTTTAGCATTATTTAAGCATACAACATTATCAAGGTAAAATAATAACATACATTTGTAACATCCAGACATAATCAAATTCAAGGGGGAAAAAAAATTATTAATTAAAATTAATTTAAAATAATTAATACCTTTAAAAAAACAACAAAAAAACAACACAAACAAACACAATCTAAACCATTCATACAGTAAATTAGACATAATTTGACGGTGTACTCATCCATAAAAAAAAAAAAGCGAGTTGCGTGATACTGTGGTTTCCGGTGCACCTTCTGGCCCAGTATCTACGACTTTAGCACCTCTTCAACGGAAGAGTGGGCTCATCCCTAATCTGTTTATGTTCCCAGTAGTAGACTATTCGCAAGCAGCCTGGGGGTGTCACTGCTCTGCGCGGACCTTGTTTACCGAGGCGGCGTCCGAGCTCGTATGATTGCATTATCTGCAAAATAGACCTGTCTTTCTCGTGGCTTTTCTGCCATCCTGCAACTTTGCGTTAGGGAGTTCTGAGCTCCAGTCTCTTTCCCAGGCATTTTATCCTGGCCTGGCATGCATACAGAGGACCCCACTTCTGGTTCTAAGTTAGCAGTTGGGAATAGGTGGGGTGGCACACTGTGCATTCCCCGTCATCCAGGGGGGCTCTCCAACTATGCAGAGCTTGCACAATGCTGTGCTCTGGTTCTGGGCTCTCCCAAGGAATCCTCACGTCCTGCACAGAGCCACTTCCAGATACCCACCACCTGCCATCTCTCCATTGTAGAAATCTCCTGCATGTGGCCATCCAGTCAAGAGCCAGTATTAAGTCTGGTGTCCAAGTGATTCCCCCTAAGCTTAGTGTGCAATGCTGGGTTCTCATCATGCTGCAACACAGGGGGGATTGTGATGCTCAGCCATCTCTCTCAACTCTGCACCGATAAGTGACATCGGGGACTTAACTGTGCCTCAGTTTCCGTTTCCGGGTACACCACACACAGCCAATTGAGACAACGGTCATCGTGGGCTTGTCTTCAGTGGGGAAGTTTTGGAGTCTTCCTGTCCATGTTCTTGCACATCCTAACACTGCCCGCAAGACATCAGAGGTTTGGAGAGTGGCCTTCTCTGCTTTTTTGAGCCGGGTGGGCTCCCCGGGCACGTCTCGATGGGGATCGGGACGTGTCCATGCGCCAGTGGGCCCAGCATCGGCCGCATCTGATGGAGGACTTGCTCTGCCAGGTTTGAATTAGTAAATTTTAACTTTGTCATCTTCATGGCATTGTGATGCTGGGGTGCCTGTGGATTTCCTACCGCCCCGGGTAGAAGCCAGAAGTGTACTGTGCCAGCTCTGGGGGGAGATAGAGGGGGTGTTTCTGCATCTCCTTGTGATACGTAGCCAAGGTAGGGCTCACAGTGCTCTTTCCCTGCCACCAAATTGCCTGCTGGTTACGCCGAGTTCTCCGAGGCTCTAGGCACGTGACCAAGAGTTGAAGGCAATAGGATCGTCACGTCCTGAGTCTCTGTGCCTGTACGATGGGTTCCGGTCTTCAGGGAGCAGTCCACACTAGTTCCCACTCCTAAGACTTGTTCAGTATCCATCTGGCTCCTTCCCACCCACAGAGGGCATGTACGGTGTAGTGCACCGGTTTTATTATCGAGGTTTGCTCCTCTAGATCCGTTGTGTTTAGCCTGAGGATTCGCACCCTCAGTTACCAGGACTACCTCGAGGAGGGTGTGGCTCTTCACCACGCACAACGATCTTGGGGTATGAGAGGTTTTGCTAGGCCAAGAGACTAGCACCGCAATGGTCGCTCCTTTCATGAACAAGAATTCACTAGGCCTAGGGTAAAGCAAGGGGGGAAAGCCACTACCCACAACACATCATACCCCCTGTCTGTAAAAGACTTTGCCCCAGACATAATTTGAAACGTAATCAGATTATGGTGGCATATAATAAGAACTCGTGACATTTTGGAAATGTGCTGAATGACCTGGGACTTTATGTGTTGTCAGCGCATGCAGAAAATGTTCCCACAGGTGAGCAGCTTTGAGTCCCAAGCAGATACTGCCACAGGGAGTGAATTGTTGATGCCTCCACTATACGAGATCCAGCTTTGACATATGCTCCTTAGGGAGGTAAAGGGTATTGACTGTTAGATGAGAATCGTACATATATATGCCCGTCTTGCATTTTGCCCTTCCTCTTACTCATCTTTTATTGCTAGTTATCCAGACATTCTCCAACATACTTAAGGTATTAGTTCAATGGTGATGCAACATTATAAGTAGTATAAAAGCATACATTTACAGTATCTGATTACAATTAAGAAGTAAGGTATATTAAAATGAAAAACTAGATCATCAGACCCTCCATACAGTATATTAGATAATAATTCGAAAAATAATCCCTTAGGGCGGCATATAATCCGCACTCCTTCGAAACAAGCATGTGCTCTTGTAAAGATCTCTGCATGCATGCTATAGAGAATATGTCTTCTGTCCCTAATATCCAGAATGTTTCCCCACAGTTGTGGCTTTCCACTCAAGTAACAGTTCACATCATGGTTCGATTAATCTCATTAATCAAAACAGCACATCCTTCCAAGGGAACAGCATGTTTCTCTAGCAATTTCTACACTGACTAAAATAAGGACTAAATTCTAACAGCCAAGAAAAACTAAACTTCAGTAATTTCACAGCAATTAGTCCTGCCTTAAATCTCAGCATCTTTTGAGTCGGATACTACAGCCAATAGAGAACAGCAAAGTCAAGATGTACTTCTCGTGCATCAGGGGAATATGTGCATAACTACAAAACATGGAAGTAAAGGAAACACTTTACCAGCCTGAGGAGAGAAGTACACCTGGTAACTGGGCAAATAGACAAATTACTCGTGGATGAACTGGTACATATGAAGGATGGTTGTTAGTAACAAGAATACCCAGGGGACTGCAGTAAACTATACAAGATGATCGGGTGAACAAAGATAAGAATTCTTTCTGGACTGCTTCCAAATGTCCTACCCTGACAAAGACCTCACAGTCGTAATGTGGGCTGCATTTTTTCTGTGTCCTTATAAGATTTTCTTTTTTTACCTGTGTTAAACGCACAAATGACCCTCACAGATGCTCAACGTGCCATGAGATCTGTGTATCTGAATGAATGAGTGAATCTCAGCATGACTGTCACTAGGTCAGCTACTAGTCTTAGCTGCAATTCATGTACCCTGTGGAGCACGGTGCCACCCCTGCAGAAAGTTCACATCAAAGCACTCATGTGTTGTAACAGTTCCTGTACGCATATGTTTTACATGATGAGGCTGCCAACCTCCATGCACAACCTCATATTAGTCACCCTTTATGACATGTCTGAGGACGCAGTATTTCTATTACATCTTTGTCTCCCCTGCTTAGCTGTAATGGAAATATGAAATTAAGAAGTCCTTTCTGCAACTGAAGAAACACATTACTACTAGAAACTGTCCAAATCACAGAGTGATTAGAGTGCTGGTCTCTCGCGGCAAAGGTGCTGGGTTTGATTCATTATTTTGTCACACTCCAGTCTTCCCAGCTGTAAATGGGTACTTTTTTTTCTCAAACGTACGCCCGCTATTACTTGAGGCGAGAATCTACTGTTAGTATATCTAACCTCAGACTGATTTTTACGTGAGTATCCCTTTTTTCTCTGTACACTGACAGGTGTCCACTTGCCATTCAGGCAGATACTCGCCTTTTTTTTAACTAGAAACTATTAACAAGATTAAATTTTTTGTTTTTTAGAACCAGTGGTCCTGATGATGTCATACTCCCCCCTGGTTTCCTAGGTAGCGATATCGGATACCTGGCCTTCTTGGATAAGGGAAAAAAATAGGAAGTCCCATGTGCAAGTTGTGCACGTGAAAAATCCCATGGTAGTTGGAAATCGTAAACAGTAGGCCATACGGCCACTGCCCTGGCAAAATTGTAAAATTAGAAACCTACCGACCACAAAAAAATTTATAGAATGTGTGATTCTTACATGCACACACTGGGATTCTCCTAGGTGCTACAGAGTTTGTGGTCTGTGCTGAGATCCTCCCTTTGTGATCTAAGAGAGGAGATTGGAGCACTGATGGAGTTGTCCGTGTGCAATGGAGATAGTCCTTACAACCAAAAACAACATGATTACTAGATACTATGAGTTATGCAAACTATGACACTTTCCCCATACTTACAGCTGCTGACAGGTAGACAGGCATCATCCTGTGAGAGGCTAAAAAGAAATCAAACACCCGTAAAATTCTCGTGATGTCACCAAGAACATGGCTGAACCAGGTGATGACCCAAGACAGGGCAAAAATTGTGCCAAGGCCATTCCTAAATGTGGATAAATATTACTATGAATAAGACTGTGGCAACATTCTTGTCTCTCTAAGCGTATTAATTATATATTATAAAGCTCTGTCCTAACTGGACCATTTTTCACTCACACAACATCACCGCCATTTTTGCTCCTTATTGAGCAAGGATCACCACTGCACCTTCCACACACCAGTCTTGTGCTCTAGCAGCACTGTGGTGTCTATAGCAATTTTTTACATGATGAGGCTGCCAGCTCTATGCATAATCCCATACTAGTCACCTCATAGGACATGCCTGAGGGAGCAGTAGTCACATTCTTTCTTCCTCTCCTCAGAGATCCCCAGAAACTGCACACAGTAAACACAGAATTGAGTTTTTAAAAGTAGGGAATCTGTGATTCACTCTTTCAGGCAATCTGTGATGCACTCTTTCAGGTAATCTGTGATTCACTCTTTCAGGTAATCTGTGATTCACTCTTTCAGGCAATCTGTGATTCACTCTTTCAGGCAATCTGTGACTCACTCACTCAGGCCAATGGTAATTATTACTCTGCTGGTCTGTGAACAGTGATTATTTAAGTTCTCTTCTTCGTTCTTCCTCCCTAGTAAAACAGATGCATCACACAACGGTTATGATAGGAAACTCTATACGAAGCGATACAACAGGAGGCAATCTGATCATCAGAAGTAGTCACCCCATTGGTCAAGTGTTTCAGCCCCTTACTCTCCTTTACACTCTAAGGGGGGGCAGGACCACCTGGGTCATGACTCCCAAGTGTCAGCCTCCTGTTGTCTTGAGTAGAAAACTGAACCCACTTCACCTTGGTTGCAGCTTTAAAATTCACACTTTTCCGCCAGCTGGGGGTGATTGTGAAAGTAACCCCTATAATGAAAACAAATTATTGCCCTGAGTTCTATAGCCCATTGCGGTTGGTCCACAGGACACCACCATCAGGGACTGATATTGACACACCTGCGAGGAACCGACGAGGTGTGACGCCACTGCAAGCTGGCAACTGAACTCTTTCTGCACCTGACACCTCATATAATACACCGCAGGTTACCTGTAAGCCACTGTTCTTTCGCTAAAACAACGCTAAACTCAATATGTTACAAACAGGATTCTTTCATCATCTCTTTTACAGCTCCCTGTGAAGCATGGAGCCACCACCACTGCAGATGGCCACCCTAAGGAAGCCTACACCAAAGCACAAACTCCTGCACTTGGGGTTTCTGAAGCAATTAGTTTTAAATGATGAGGTTGCCGGTCCCATGCACAACCGTGTTAAAAACCAACATTACAGTCCAATGTTAAAAACCAACATTACAGTTCAATGTTAAAAAACATTACAGTCCGATGTTAAAAACCAACATTACAGTTCAATGTTAAAAAACAACATTACAGTCCAATGGCTGTAGCAGGCAGATCAGACTGTTTCCATTTCTGTAGTATGGCACGTCTTATGGGTAAATATCAATGCCTTTTTATATGTTCTTTTTTTGTTGTTGTTCTGGACTCAGTTTCTTGACACCTTTGTGTACATTTTTTTTTCTCCACAGCACACTTAAATACTGCAATAGTGGAGTCTACACAAATATTCACTGATGTTATCAACAACTTCAGCCATGAGCTGCAGTAATGAATAAGATGGCCCAACTGCTTCATTTACTCATGGCAGCAATGAATGAGGTCATGAGATTTCTTACCACCACTAACCCAGCATCTCAAAAACAAGTACATATCAGAACAATTTGATATTTAACCCAAAACAAAAACACAAAAAATCACGTCCCTTTATACGCTTTGTATCCTACATTACCAGATGATAAAAACTTAAGGAAAAAAGTATCACATGGAAGTGAAGCATGGACAACGAATAAATAAACATGGTAACTGTAGCCCTCTCAAATGTAGTTCTAAAGAAAAGTTGTAAGAGTTCGAAAAACAGTTAGGGCCAACAATAATGTTCTGAAAAAGACAAACAAAGAACATCATTACACATTTCATAGAAGCATATTTTTAGAGCAGAAAAACTCCTGTATTATAACAAATGGCAAAACTTGATGAAAAAGAAGGGGTGAGAAAAACAGGGAGCATTCTATCAATATAACATGCATGAAAGTTAACATGCATTCAGAGCAGCTGAAATGGAGACAACGTTCTGGAGAGAATATGTCACATGATGATGAAAGTCAATAACAGAGAACTAAACAAACTGGAATTAGCAGAAAAAGCTAAAGAATTATAACAGCCAACAAAGCACTTCAAGAAGAAACAGTAACAATTTAAAAAAAAAAAAAGCAACCCAATGAACATATATTTTTCTCATACTCCTTTAACTTATTGTCTACTGAACATAATAGTATTCTTACTTTTCCATATGAGCACACAACTCAGGGTTGCATTTGTTTACAAGAGGATAGATAAAATTCAGCAGAAGTGATGTTCGCTCCATGGTCTCATCCAGGTATTCTCTGAAAAGACATAGACATATTCTTTAATAATCATATTTTTGTCCCTGCACACACTACATCTTCAAGGTCCTAACTGTGATGACAAACACTCATCTCCCTGATTACCAGCTTTCTTACTCTCTCTTCCTACTCGAAAAATAAAAGTGTTTATAAAACTATCTGACATGGAAGTGCTGGCAATTTTTCTTTCCAGGGTGATGATTTAGCTGTCTCTCCTTATATTCTGTCGGCATCTGTGGCCTAATGGATATGAACGCAGTTTCATAATCCAGATATACCAGGTTCGAAACCTGCTGCAGGCGGTTTGGTAGCAGATCGCTTTGTGTGGATTTTTAACAATGGTATAAGCGCCGTACCGTTCAGAAAGCAATGGCAAACTACTGAATGAAAAAAATTGCCTAGAGAAAAATCACAAACAGCCAATAAAAGCTGGGGTTGATTGCCACGTCCTGTAAAGGATAAGCAACTAACCTTATATTCTGATCAGTAATTGGAAAATAGGGGATACTACTGAACTGTCAGTTTGTGGTTAGCCTAATTTTCAAGCAGTATAGTATCATCTCCACAGTTAGAGTGCATATTGTTCATTGTTTATGAAATCAAAATCAGTCTACAATTTTATTATGCAAGTACCTCCTTAACCACATGAATGTCAGACCCGTGTGTGTGAATTACAGTATGGGTTATAACCGCATACAAAATTTAATTTTTCCCTATATATGATGTTTTTTGAAAATAATTAGATTAAATAAAAAAACAGTTCCCTTGGAAGTTATTTGTAAGAATATGTACATCAAAGTCAAATACAGCAACGACAAAACATCGAGTGAAACTGTCATCATGATTTCACTTAACACAATCTAGTTATGAGTGCATCAGTGGACTACTACTACTTAATCGTTCCTCTTCTACCCTGGAGTGTAGAGGTTTGCGTGAGAGAATGACATACCGTTCTATCAGCAGTCTTCCTCCTGGCCTGGTTCCAATCTAGTCCTCAGAAACTGTCTAATGTTGTCCTCCCAGCACACTCTGGGTTGTCCTGGAGGTCTGGATCCTTGGCTTATATTTCCCACATTTGTTGTTATAGCCGATCTTTCATTCCGCACACATGGCCAAACCATTGTAGTTGGGACTGCTCTACTTGGGTTGAGTTTTGAGGCCTTGCCATTTAATCTGGTTGTGGACCATATCTCTTCTTGTTACTTCCTCAGATACCTCATTTCTGAGGTTTTTATCAATGGAATTTTTACGTAACAATTTAAAAGCCAGATCAAAAAGGTGCCAGTTAACATTATTTTTAAATATTCTTACATCACATTTAAACACAGCAGCAACGGAAATCAAGTTCTACCATCAAAAATTAACTTGACACACTCAAGATTTTAGGCATAAAAAGGAGGGGAAAAAATTATTTTCAATTACAATAAAATTATGCCAAAAGAATGTCAATATTTATATTATTTTTAAGAATTATTATGTTAATGTCAAAGACAGCAACAACACAAACCAAATAACAGATTCTTTATTTGACCCAAGACACCTGAGATACGTGTGAGTGAAGCACGATCCAAAACACTATATGAATTATGACTCCAGATTTTTTTTTAATTTTAATTTAGTTTTAAAAATTCAGATGTTCAAATTACTCAGAATCTTTTTATACAATTGAAAACAGCAGAAATGGAAGCCAGTGCAAACTGACTAAACAGCTTGATGATTTAGATTTTGCAGATGACTTGACTCTTCTGTCCTACAACTGTAATCAGATGCAAGACAAAATGAAAATACTCGATAAGAGGTCAAAACTAGTGGGTCTGAAAATAAATAGGGAAAAGACAAAGATAATGAGAATACATTCAAGAATTGATAACAAGGTCGAACTTGAAAAAACACCGCCACATGATGTGGAATGATACACATATCTTGGTAGCAATATAGACAACAGTGGAGGGACAGTGATATCAAAATAAGAAAACAAAAAGCAAAAGGAGCTTTCATTGCACTTGGGAAAAATATGGAGATCAAAAGAAGTCCAACACAAATATAAGAATCTTCAACTCAAATGTAGTCAGTCCTATTGTATGGCTCTGAAACATTGAGATCAACAAAAGATAACAACTAAAAAGTAACAGACATTCACAAATGGGTGCTTGTGTAGAACCGCAGGACTGAAATGGTATGACAAGGTCATCAATGTGGAACTAATGACAAGAACCAGTCAAGTGTGCCAGTGGAACAAGAGATTAAAAGAAGACGCTGGTGAAAGGCAGGACACACATTAAGCAAACCTGTTGATAGCATTATTAAGTAGTCCTCAATTCTAGAATCCCCAGGGCAAGAGAAGTAGAGACAGACTGAAGACACATGAAGAAGAGAACTAGAGATAGAAATGAAAATGATGAGGGAGACATGGTAAGAATGAGCAGTCGAGGAAGATGAGGGAAACTGCGGTAAGACGTGGAGTACAATGGATGGGTATGAAAGAAAAAAAAATCGAAAAAAGGTGATTCGTCTTACGAGGACAAAAGACAAAGATATAGCCATGTATAGACAGTATATGGTATGGTTTTTCGGGGGACGCTCTTCGGCAGGCGTGCTAGGTCTTAGCTGCCTTTAGGGAAGTACCCATGTTTTATTTGTATATTTAATTAGATTCTTATGTGTCCTATTTAGCCCTTTCTTTCCTTTCCCTGACGATGGCCTTGTGGCCGCAACGTTGGCTATTTTCTTTGTCTTTTGTCCTCGAAAGATGAATCACCTTTTTTCTATTTTTTTTCCCCATACCCATCCATAAGAATGAGCAGATGGCACACAACAGGAGGATTTGGCATGTGTTTGCAGAAGACCTATGTTCCTTGGGGAGCTAAAGGATTGATGCACTGACTAGTGACCCAGTATATGGTATGGACACATTTTTGTAACAATTTAGTGATACAGTATAATTAAAACAAGGCACAAACACACTAAATAGATGTAAAGTTTAAAAATATATACCTCATATACCCTAAAGCTAGTTTTTCCACCATAGCAAATGCAAGGTCTTCATCCATGCAAAGTAGGAATGTTATACACACATCATGAAATCCCTGATATGAAAAGAGATTAAAGACAGAGTTAACAAAAAGGGGGAAAAATTGAAAATACACACAAAGGAGTATTGTATAATATACCTAATGAATCCATCATACAAAGAATGTGTTTGGGTGTTTGTTGCACAATATCCAACTTTTGCATCTGCTAGAATTGAAAAAAAAAAAAAAAACCTGCATTCAGATGACCCAATTTTCAACTTAGAGGAAAATATTTGGTTCTGGTATTAACCAAAATATGTTTTCTTGTTTTAGAGATATATTCAGTTCACATTACTGAAAATTATTATGTTTCATTTTCTATGTCTGACATTAGAATTCCTACAAGTTTACCATTTACCGAAATGTCAGTAACATTTTGATAACAAAGACTAGGCTAGAAGACAACTGTAAATTTCAATTTTCTACAATTATACCATGGCTCTCTTGCAACTGTAATGATACACTACATGGAAACTGCCATAACAGGACACACCTGATAGTATCTCAATTGGCGATGCTTGAGCATCACTCTCATAATTAGGTCAACTAGCTTGTCCTTCATAGACATGCGGACATGATCATCAATACCTGTAGAAATGTAAAATTGTCTTCATATCTCATCAAATACATTTATTCACATTATACTTTTACATCATAATACTTTTACATCATCTAAAAGGTGAAGGTAGCCACATAGCAGATACTGCCATAGGAGAGTGAAATGTTAGAGACTTCACTAAACTAGATCCAGCTTTATAAGGTGAGATGACCAATTCTCTTCCTCGCCACTTTCACCTTCCTTAACTCGAGCAGAGCTAGCTACCCATTTACAGTTGGGTAGATTGGAGTCTGACGCTGCCAGGTTTCGATGCTGGACCCCAGTAACTCTGCCACAAGAGTCACAGTCTCCATAGCAAAATTATAGTAGTAAGTTGTAATCAATTCCTACATGAATTAAAACTTAAAATTCCAGTCGCTCCATAAACAAATTTTGATGCCATGATAACCTGACTTGCAGGATTTGTCAACCTCTGATAAAGCATGTATCTGGGACATTTAATAAAACTAAAACTTCTTAGAAAATGTGAACATGTTTTTGTGCTTACCAGGTGGGAAGCGACTGCTTGACCTATTGACATCCATCACAACTTGGGAATATGTTGCTGTCATGGCCTCCATTTCTTCTTGTGCTTCAGTGAAAAGATAAGAACACTTATACTTGAAGATTAAAACAAATATCAAAAGCACAATGAAACCAAGTAAACTAAGGATCAAGGGTTTAGCTGAAGGTTTCAGGAGGAGAGGACACATCATTCAAGAAATAAAGCCCTAAAGAACAGCAGAAGAACATCCTAAAACTCACAGCAGTAGGAATGGAATGATAAAGAACAAAGAAGACAGACATTATGTGATATTAAGAATTATATAAAAAAAGCGCATACTACAGGATTCAATTTTCTTATGGGCTAACAATATTTACTAGCTGTGTGGCTCACTCTTACATAGGGAAATGAAAGAAGTAACAGAAGTAAAACTGTACAGTATAACAATTAGAGGCAGCTGACGCCGATGACTTCATGAGGTGCAGGGAATGAAGACAATGTTGCTGATAACATTAACAGCTAGATCAGAGGATCAGCAACTGGTCAATCTTGATCTATCGGTAGATCCAAAGGTTTAAAGGTACTTTCCCCACACTCCAAGTGAAAACCTGTAAGTTAGCTCCCTAAAATTAACTTTATTGTATGAAATGTGAAATGTATGAGGTAGACAGCGATATTTTATTTGAAGTGAAGTTAACATATGTTAAAATATTTCTTTTAATTTTTCACAGCTCTGCTAATAGGATTGTAGGAAACAGATCCTGTGACAGAAAAAAGAGTCATATACATGATGGACTTATTCCAAAATCTAGATACTCTGAAACTCGAATACAGACATGATTTTACCAAGGTAGATCTTTAGAGAGCTCAGTTTTCCTAAAGTAGATCCCGACAGCTCCTGGGTTGCTGACCACACTCCAAGTGAAAACCTGTAAGTTAGCTCCCTAAAATTAACTATTATTCAAACCTGTCGAACTCATTAGTTATCAATGAAGTGATCATTAATAAACTGGTAATGGGGCATGCCCATATTACAAATTATAATTGATAACAGAGGTTAAATACTGAAAAGCTGAAGTAGAAGATTTACTGAATTATAAGAGCAAATATGTGCTCTCTGTGCCTTTGTTAGGACAAAATGTATTACAAAGACATAAATAGATAGCATACAAATAAATTTGTCAAAGTGGCTGATGAAAAGAAGGAACAAAGCATATATAAACAAAATTTTTAAAACTGGCCAAATGTAGAAAAATGCTGTAGTATGGCTGTAAAAGAACTGCTAAATTCATGATTACTGTCAAGTCGAATGCAGATAAGGAATTTTACAATGGGAAAGAAAACCAAGACCACCGATTAACCCCAACATTTATCTTTGGCTCTACAAGCTCCATTAACAAAATGCTAAACTTCATTATTAGATTAATTTGCCTTACATATAGCATTAACAACAGAAATGTCATTCATTCAAGACATTAATGTCAATGACTTCAGACGATCCGTCAAGGCCTAAAATCCCATCCGCTGCAGACCCAAATAGAACAGTCCCAACTAAGATGGTTTGGCCATGTCTGCAGAATGGGAGAAGATCGGCTACCACGACAAGCATGGGAAACAAAGAGCCAGGGATCCAGACCTCCAGGACGACCCAGAGTCCGCTGGGAAGACAACATTAGACAATCTTTGAAGGACCGAGGACTAGAATGGAACCAGGCCAGGAAGAAGACAGCTGATAGAATGGTCTGGCGCTCTCTCTTCCAAACCTCTACACCTCACGGTAGAAGGGGAACGACTAAGTAAGTAAGTAAGTAAGACTTCAGAGGTTTCTGCAAAGGTTTATCAATGGATACTGCTCTGTTGTTACCCACTCAGACAATTTCCAAGACAGATCTCAGCTTCTTAAAATGTTTATTTCCCAATCTTGCATCTCCACATCTCACTAGGCAATCCTTCAATGACCATATAGTGTCCATCTCATTGTTGCTTGTGGCAAAGAGTGTCCTATCATCTGTGTCCCAGTCACTTCTATGATTTTCTTCTTGCCTATACAGTTAAGGCATGGCATTAGTGATAGTACTTTGCCAGAAAATATATTTATTTCCTCTTGTGTAGATACTCTAAATTCATCTTGTATAAACATTTGGTCGGGAAGGAGTGTTAGCCCAAAGCTGTTGCTGATTTTTCAGCGCTCACGTTCACACAGCAATATGTTTAGGGGATTACCCCTAAGTATTCTGAGTTTAGTTTTAACATTCAATTAACATGATTTCCTGGCTGTGTAAAGTGATGCAGAGTCCTAAAAGACATTCACACCAATTACAACAAAAAAATATCTAAGTGTGTTGCAACAATATACAGGTAGGGGACCAAAGCCCTGTTGGCTTTGACATACCTGTGGTTATCATGTCAAAAAAGCCTGCAGAAATATACCATGTTTCAGAAACTGGCTTCCAAGCAAACCTCTACAGGTACATGTCCAGCATCTATATCTCAACCACAGCCTTCAAATTCTGGTGTGTCTGTCGCAACAACTACATCTTCAACAAAATGTCAAGATAATTCCTAAGATATTTGCTCTCACGATTATGTCATGTAACTGATACAAATCAACTCAGCTCAATAAATATTTAATTCTTATTTTCTTGTATTTCTTAAGAGTGCTTTTCTTTTAAGCCGTACATTTTAGCTTCGCTACCCTAATTTCAGTCACCCCCCCATCCAGCAACCATCAGGTCATAAACACGCAGGATAAATAGTCTTATACCTGTATTTATTTAAAATTTAATCCAACTAATTAACAGCTTACATGGTTTTGGTGTGATATTTGTAGTGTTAGCATTAATGAGCAAAGGCCACACTCTTTGTCTCATATTTTTGTTAACAAGGCCACCTGGACTTATTGCTAGCTTCCGTAAAGCTGCAACGTCTACAGGGTTAGACTCAAGGGCTGCACGAATAAGAGCAATCTTCCGTTTTTCTTTAGAACCCTTGGGAGTTATTTCTGAAAAATAAGAAAGAAAATACTGACACTGTGACTGACATTTCCATACACATTAATTCAGATATAAACTTGCAGCTTCAATCAATGTTTTAAACAAAATATCTTAAGTAATACATTTACTCGCTTTTTTTTTTTTCTATGGAACTGATGGCAACAATCAGACAAGTGCCAGTGGAACAAGAGATGAGAAGAAGATGCTGAAGATGGCTAGGACACAAATTGAGGAAACCTGTTGATAGCATTACCAGGCAGTCCTTATTTTGAAATCCACAGGGTAAGAGAGGTAGAGGAAAACCAAATAATACATGGAGAAGAGAACTGCTGACAGACATGAAGGGCATGAGGAAGGGATGGAAAGACCTTGAGCTGATGGCACGGGACAGGAAGACTTGGCATAAGTTTGTTGAAGGCCTATGTTCCTTGGGAGTCGAAAGGTAATGTATGAATGAATAAATGATGAATGTGAGGTTGCACGTTGGATTAGCAACTTCATCATGCCAAACATACAGCTACAGAACTGCAAGAGCACATGATGTGCTATGGTGCAGGTTTGTTTCAAAGGGACAAACTTCAGTGGTGGCCCCACTCTATATAAGGATCAGCAAAGGGACATGCATTCATTCACTGTGGCACTGGATATGTATCATGTTTTTAATAACAAGAGAATGCAGTTCAGTAAAAGAAGTTTCAGTATGTCAACATATCTTCAGAATTCTTACTTTGTAAGAAGTATGAAACTATCCACACTTTGTAAGTAGTATACTATTCATTCAACCTGCAAGTCTGGAAGGAAGAGCTGGAGAAGAGAGGGTTGGTCATCAGCAGCTCTAAAACAAAAACCATGGTGATATCACAAGAGGAAAGAAGGCATTAGATTAAGCTGGGAGAACAGGTCCTGGGGCAGATCGACCACTTTAAATACCTTGGAGCTGTCATAGACCGGACGGGAGGCATCAAAGAAGAGTTGGCTACCCGAAGAGCAGCAGCTGGGAGACTTTCAGGCCATAAATCGAGGATTCCTTAGCAAAAGAGAAGTTGGTAAGAAGACGAAGATGGCTGTATACTGCTTCACCCACGTCTCAGTCTTGACGTATGGATGCAAGTCATGGGCAATGACTACAACCCACAAAAGCCAGACCCAAACCTCAGAAATGAAGTATCTTCTTCTTCTTCCTCGTTCGCCCTGAAAAGGACGGTGGTTGCGGTTGCGTTGTGTCTGTTTACGCCGTAGCTGTGATATCTGCACCTTTCGGTCGACACATCCGACTTCTGCACGGCATTTTTTGGGACTGGGTTTGCCTTCCCTCTTCGATCCGTACTCGCTCAGCCAGACTGCACTGCTACAGACTGTTTCCAGGACCACCACATGGAGGTGGAGTACGGTCTTGACCAGCTCTGGTTCGCTGATCCTGATGCAAGCAGTCAAGATATGGGTCGCTGACTGCATTCTCTATTGCTGCATCTTTTGAAGTATCTGAGGAAGGTGATTGAAGTAACAAGAAGAAACATGGTCCGCAACCAGATGATATGTCAAGGCCTAAAATCCCAATCCCTGCAGACCCAAGTAGAACAGTCCCAACTAAGATGGTTTGGCCATGTCTGTAGAATGGGAGAAGACAAGCATGTGAAACTAAGAGCCAGGGATTCAGAACTCCAGGACGACCCAGAGTCCGCGGGGAGGACAACATTAGACAATCTTTGAAGGACCGAGGACTAGAATGGAACTAGGCCAGGAGGAAGACAGAAAGATAGGATAGTATGGAGCTCTCTCTTCCAAACCTGTACACCTCATGGTAGAAGAGGAACGACTAAGTAAGTAAGTAAATAACTGATACTATTTATACTTTTGCTAATAGTATGAAACTATCCCCTTTATTTGGTTACATGATAGCATGCTGAGAAACAGCCTTCTTATTATCCTCCTGTTTAGTTCCCTGCGGAACACAGGGCTTCAGTCAGATCTCTCCAAGCTTTTATAATTTTACTAGTGTAAAAGCCAGTCATAAGACGGGAATTAAATTCAAAGGCACCAATACCTAACGGCAATTTTACTTATTCAAAAGTATTATAAAAAAACCACTGTGCATCACCACAGTACACGAACTATGCAGCAGCAGCGAGGATCCCAATGTGTGTATACGGGATCACACATTCTATAAATATTTTTGTGCACATCGTCATTTGCGCATTCTTCTTTGGTAAGTGTTACTATACTACATAATAATCACCTTTAGAAAGGTATTACCTACCATAGAAACAAGAAATTTGAACATAAGTTGATAATTTGGAAACAAATTTGAATTGATTTTTGTCTGTCAATCATTTTACATTACTATTAATATCTACCATACTAAGTAAACTTTCCTTTTATCAGCTTTAGGCAACAGTACATTCATTTATCATCAAATTGACATATCAGTAATAAAAATCTGTTTAAAATTAATAAATCTGCAGCTTAAGTTCTCCAAACACTTACAGGGAGAAAATGAGGAAAAAATTTCAGACATTTTTTGGGAAGTGGCATAGGTGTGATAATGTAAGTTACCAATAGTGTAAATATTAGTCAGTGTGTGTGTTCTTGGGCTTGTTTTTCTTGTTATTGGATATACTACATAATAATCACCTTAAGAAAGGTATTACCTACCATAGAAACAAGAAATTTGAACATAAGTTGATAATTTGGAAACAAATTTGAATTGAATTTTGTCTGTCAATCATTTTACATTACTAATAATATCTACCATATTAAGTAAACTTTCCTTTTATCAGCTTTAGGCAACAGTACATTCATTTATCATTAAAATGACATATAATTCATAAAAATATGTTTAAAATTAAGAAAACTACAGATTAAATTCTTCATACACCTACAGAATGAAAATGGGAACAAAATTTAATTCGGCCACAGTGTGTTTTTTAATTCGGTAGTTAATGTGTTAAATGGTAAACTAAGAGACAAGCTGCTTTCTTCACATGCATGCTGTTGGTGGCTGCAATGCTGAAGAGCCAGAATAATGCAGACCTGGATGACTTAAGAGTAGTGCTCCACAGACTATGTCGGCGAATCGGAAGAGTTGTGGTACACTGGATCCCATCTCACTGCAACATTACCAGCAATGAAGAGGCTGACAGATTTGCAGGGGAAGGTGGACAGCTGCCTCAGCCTGATACAAGCATAACTTTAGAAGAAGCAGACAGTTTTATCAGGGACAGATATGGGGGTGGGTGGGAGTCCAGGTGACCAAAAAAGATGATTTATGTGTTGCCAGCTCAGCAGGGGAGAATAAGTGGTGGTCTTCAGACTCGGCCCAGACCATAATAAATAGGGATACTGTCAATTCAACAAGCTAAAGATAGTAACAACCGGTGAGTGCGGATGTGGCACCGATGGAGTGACTGCTGAACATCATGCTGCTTTAAAAGATATCTAGTATGTGGGGAACAGGAAAGGCACAAATGGCCATCCAACTGCAATTCCTGGAAAACTCTCTATGGAGATACAGATAGCCCTAGGCTGACCACTGCTTTCTTTGAACGTATTCAAGTTGACATCAAGTGTACAAGAGAAGTTAGTAGATAATGGAGTATCAGCTACGCATCAGATAATGGGGTATCAAAGCTAGACATCATCCTGTACCAGACTATATGGATGGGGTATAATAGAAGTAACAAAAGTGAAAGCTAGAAAACAGTATCAAAGCAATATCTTCCTTACCATCATGGGGAAAGGTTTATTTTGGACATAATGGGGAGAACATTAATAAAAATGGGGGCTAGATTTTTTTGTTCAAAGCTAGACAAACCACTATGCGGGCAAAGCTAAATAACCTGCAATTCGGTCAAAGATACATCATCAGCCCACATAATTGGTCATGTAATCAAATATTCATGCAAGTAACAGATATGTACCCAGATAAACAAATGAAATAGAAACATGAATAACCAAACTGATCAAAATGGGGAATTTTTTTGTTTTTAAAAAAAACTATGCGTGGACCTAAATAATATGCAATTCGAAATATTCATTGGATAATCCATCCTTCCATGAAATATTCATGCAAAGTAACCAGAATATGCACCAGATTAAATGATGACAAACAAACAAGACGGAGAAGAAACCCTTCAGATGCACCAACATGCAGGAGTCAGAGATTATTTACAGAAAAGTGTAAAACACTGCCTACCAGTGCGATATTGGTCATCTATGTGCTGATAATCTAGATATGTAAGCAAATGTTGAGATACCATCTATTCAACAAACTAAAGATAGGAACTACTGATGAGTGTAACTGTGGCACCGATAAAATGACTGCCGAACATCTGCTTCAAAGGTGCCCAACATATGAGGAACAGAGAAAACGCATATGGCCATCACCAGTACCATTCCTGGAGAAAATCTACGGAGATATCAACGGCCTCAGGCTGACCACTGCTTTCTTTGAACTTATTCAAGTTAACATCTGAGGGTGAATGAAGAAGAAGATCCCATACTGAATTCTGAGGAAATTACAAAATGTGTCAGATAAGTGAAATGAAAATATATCCCTGTTTCACTCTGTGCAGCAAAATTATGATAACATTTTTGCAACTGGCTATCAATACTTTACATGTAGTATCTCAAGCAATATACTTTAAAATTAAGTAGGTTCAATGGTCTCTATATGATTATAGTAGTCCAGGTGGTCCCTGACGAGACAAAGAAAGAACAGGGATACTGCTCTCATAGGCATGTCGTACAAGGCAACTAATGTAAGGCTGTGCATGAGGCTTGCAACTTCATCATGTAAAACATATTGCTACAGAAACCACCACCACAAAAGCATGTGAATGCCTGGAGCAAGCTTTCTGCAAAGTGAACAGCTGCAATGGTAGCTCCGTGGGAGCGAAAAGTAAAATTATGATGAAAGGATCATACATTACTTTCCAAGAACTATCTAGTAAAAGCTTATTGAATTACAACAGTTTGTTTATTAAAACACACTGCTTCAGAAACCATGCATCAATATCTATATTCCTTGAGGCATGAAAGGATACTGAAGATAATTAGTGACTTGATAAGTTGTGTTAAGAGATATACCTGTAAAATATCTGTCAGCGCATCGGTAGTGAAAGAGGCAGGAACTTCTGTGCAGCTAAAATCAGTATTATCCATTTTAAAATTGAAATGACTCTTGTTTTAGGATGTGGGAGTTGTCTTTGTTATCCACATCAGAATATTCAGCTTTCATTTTAGTTTCTTCTATATGAATGTTTGGGTGATATTGTTCTATTTTAATCTGGATAATTCCTTTCTGTTCAGGGTGGAACTCTGGTTCAGTTTTTTTTACCGGAATGTCTGAGTCATACTTTTCTACTTTGATCTGTGAAATATCTGGTTTTTGTTCATCTGTGAACACTGATGTTGCTGTTGTCTCAGCTCTGAGTGGAGTGCATGGTGAACAGTCTGTGGATTTCTTATTGGAACAGTGTCTGCTTGCCTGTCCCTTCTTTTTGGCTTCATGAATCTCTGCAAAGATAACATGTTCATCTGTTTAATTTAGTGGACATATCATCTGAGAGAAGGTAAATAATAGTCTCGGTCAAAACAGCAAGACATTTATTTTTTAACCCATTACCGTTTGATTCACCAAAAATAACCCACATGCAAAGGCTAACATTCAGTACAAAACGCCCGCTAGACATTGTTGTTGGTCGCTGCCACATTTCAAAGTGATTGTGGTATTTAGCATGATCTGAGTTATAGATTTCCGGTTTATATAAAGCTTCAGTTTTCTGAAATTTTTATCTCAATCAATTGATATTGATTTTTTGAGCCATAGTTTTCCAGGCAGTGAAATCTTTGATTTGGCAGCTGAGAGGTGATACGGTAATTGATCAAGGCTATGGCACTGCGGCCAAATCAGATGTGGATATTGAATAAGGGCCCAATTTGAAGAAACACCACTAAAAGATGTAGAATCGTACATATACCTTGGCAGCAATAAAGATGTGGTCGTGGACATATAAGCTGGCTGATGATGGCTGTCTACTCTACCCTACTTCTATTTTGTTTTCAAGATTGTATAGGTTTCGTATCTCTACCCTGAGCAGTAGGCAGCTTATTGTTTTTGATGGTGTTAAAAAAACTTTTATCTCAGACGACAAACAGTTCACAACTGACAAGTGATGAATTATTGTTCTGATTTATTTTTCTTCTATCTTCTAGACTTGGCGTATCTTAATGAGACTGGCCTAACCACCAAGAATGTTGGTTTACCAAGTTATTCTTCTGCTCGCTAGCCTGTCACCTGCCTACTGTGCTTCACTACTAGGCTATGTTACTTTTAACGTACCTGGGGTTTGTTTAGAAAATACACACATTATCTTGTACTGGCAACACTGGCATTCTTGTCCGCAGAATAAAGCAATGAACTGTCATATCTAATTGTGGCATACCAAGCAATTGAGTGTCTGAGTGGTAGTTATAACATTTCTGTCACCACAGAAACAGCCAAAATTACTTTGGCTTATCGTTCGATGAGAACTCCCAATACTGATGGCCACTTCATAATATAATAACTTTACACACTTGAGAGAAGACCCAAATTAGCTATCGTGTTTTCGGATCCGACTGATCAGGTACCACAAAGTGCAATCCGCGCTGTTGAAAACGGATGAAAGTGGAGAAAACTGAGGGAAATTCGTCAAGTTTAAGTCGTCACTGTCCCTTTGCTATTAAGCGGATTGTAATAAAACAATTGAAGTATTTTTTTATTAATAAAAACAAACATCAACGTTTTGCGTAGTTTGCCCCGGCGCGCTGCCAACTCTGTACGTTTTCGTCTCACCCTGCTTCATTCAAATGAGGATCTCTCGACCGCCAAACCACTAATTTGCATACTGTTTTCACAACTTTTAGGGGGAAAAGTGTAGCTTTAGTTTCATATATTGCAAACTGTAGAAAACAAAGTGTAAGACGTCGATATCTCAAAGTGAAGTTTAAATTTTACCTAATTTGACATTTTAAATGGTGTTATAATTCTTTGCAAGGTATGAGAAGATGTGGGAGCCATTTTTCTTTATTCGTTGGTGTGAAATTTTTAAAGATTTCTGATGTTTGGCGGTCGAGAGAATCGACTTTAAGTTCTGCAACGCTCAAGTTAGGCCTAGAATTTTAGCGAAGAATGGAGTGCGAGGCTGTTCCATGGAACGTGATACCTCCCAATGTCGATCAAGATTAGGATGCCACTTATATTGGCTTATGTTCAAACATCATCACATCTTCTGATTTGAGGTTGACTGTACGTAAGTATATCACTTATTAACAATGTTTTGAACTTCAAATGTAAAATTTACGATAGTTTTAATATTGTTTAGCAATTTAACACGATCGCCACAGTTGGGAACAGCGTGGATTGAAATGTGGTATCATCACTTCAGACATTCGCACATCAATCTATTTTTTAAAGAGCTTGAAAAGCTAAGAAAGTTACCAATTTGCATAAAAAATGCCCATGTTTTTGACTAATTGTAGGTACCAACAAACTGATTTTTCATTTTGTATTACAGTGTCTTTGTTTATAGATCTTAATTTTGATCTCCTTAAGCCATGACATTTTCTTGTTAAATTTTAAAAATTGGACATCTAACAACCAAGGTACAGCATTTCAAAATTGTGGGGAATTACAAAATTTTTCAAACATCTTCGCACCGAACAAATTGCCCGACTTTGTACAATCATAAATACAGTCAACAAACACTTACCAAGTCAATAATGCTTTTTGTACAAATCATACAAGCGTCCTTATTGCAGGAAAAGAAACATGGGAAGTACAACAATCTCTCTCAATTAAATGTAAATTATAGTCCATCAAAATTGACTCAAAAAATACAATTTCAAGTCTCATTGTTGTGCTCTGTATCTACGCAAAGTGCAAATATGTAAAATTTTCATGCATCTCATAAATCAAAAACTGAACACAGAGGGGAAAGCTATAAGATTTATTGAGCTTAAAGAGATGGGCATTATAATCCTTGATGCTTCTCTCCACACTAGCCTACCTTGCCGTTGGTTGGAGAGCTTGAGTGCCTCAATGATCCCGGGAGCTATGCCGGCGGAGTAGTTTTACTCCTGGCAGGGTCACCCAAAAGGGCTGTGGAGTTGGTGGAACCCTATAGGTGTAGATGCAGAAAACCCACCGGCGAGTGAGGTACAAGCTCTGGTCTGCACCAATCCACCCCCACTTCATGGGGGAGTGTTAAATGCTTTCTTGCCTCATTCTTCGCTTGTTGTTTGTCTCCTATCCAATAATCCCCATGGATGATGAGAGATGCAGGCCAGCAGACATTGCACCTTTGAATTAAGTCCCCTCTGTGACAGCCTCCTAGGTGGCGGGGAATGCCAGATATACCATACTGCAGAAGGGTTGGCAAAAGCTGACTGACTGTAGAATGATGAATTTAGCTGACCCAGATGTATATGCTATTTTTCTGGCAGGACGTGACGATCCTGGGATACTGATACACTGGACTGCCTCCCTTTGGGGATACTGAAAAATGCATCCATACCCCCCTGAAATCATGAACATGCCTCTAAGACAACAGACTCCTATTCGAGCTCGGGTGTCGCCCTCGGTTATCAAGTCCCGCGCTGCCTTCGGTACCTGGGGAGGGTAGTGAAAAGTTATTACTACCAGTAATATATATAACACAGACTCACCTACGCATCCTCCAACTCAAACATATCAGGAATCCGAAACAAAATACTTGAACTAACCAAGCTTCTACTGGACTAAAAATCCATGTTGCAGTTATCCAAGAAGCAATGCTACCAAAAGACACTCCTTCCATATCACAGGCTATACAGTGTTACCAGTGCGAGTGTATAAAAATGTCAAGGATTAGTGACACTTATCCGGAATGATACACAGGGGGGGGGGGCTGAGGCTTTCCGCTCTTGAAACCAATGATGAAAACAGAATCTACAGGAAGTGATAGTCGTTGGAGTGGTGGAAGGCCATTGAAAATCATTAAACATTTACAACCCGCCAAAAACACACCTTGCTTTGAAGCCTTTCCAGACCACGGACTTGAGGAGAATGATCATTGCTGGTGACATGAATGGTCATTCACCTCTGTGGGGCTACACAGACAGGGACAGACCCCAACAGGAATAGCTATAGAAGAACTCACTACTAACACTACCACACTCATCCTACTGCAGAAATGCTCACACCCCACCGACATTGCTCCACCGCGCAGTGTGGAAACAAAAAGCAGACAGATCTCACCATGGAGTAGTCAAACTCCAAAGCTCAGTTAGAAGTGCTCGACGACATCGGAAGTGACCACAGTCATAGACCCATCCTCCTTGAGATCACAAACACCTGGGAAATAAAAAGAAATTGCTTAACATCACCCCCATGGAACTACAAAAAAGCAGACTGGCATTTCTTCAGGAGACAAGGTACGACAAACGATTCGAGGCCATCGACATGACGCTAGACATACGACTAAGGTATATAGTTAAAATCACTACAGCACTACTGCAGTCTGCTAAAGAAGCCATTCCACGAGGATGTAGGAGAAAGTTTTAAACCTTACTGGAGTACAGAAACTGGAGGCTGCTGTAAACGAGAGGAAAAAAAAAAGCAAGACGGCAAGCTGAGAAACACCCAAACCCCGCCAACAAAGCAAATTATAACGCCTAACTGCAAAAGTTTTTAAACGTCTGAGCAAAAAAGCAAAAAGAGAGAAACATGGGTTAAGAAATGTGAGGAGTTAAACTTGCGGAAAGACCGGAAAGAAAGCATGGTGCCTCATATCAAATCTCTCAGGAATTAAAAGAAAGGAAAACCCTGAAACCCATCATTACTAGCACTGAACCACCGCTAACAAGGGATGCACTAGAAAGCAGAAGCCTTCACTAAGCACTTTGCTAACGTAAACAAAAAACAACACACGCAAGAGACTTGACAGTGCTATCAGATCACTCACCAAAATGATGGAGAGAAACAACCAACAGTTAGCTGTGAGGTCTTTGAAAAGAACTTCACTCTTTCAGAACTCAAGATGGCCCCTAAAAACTTGCAAGAAAGGAAGAGCGGCTGGACCTGATCGGCTCACTAACGGGATGATTCTCAAACCTCTCAAATTATGACAACTCTCCACCATCCTTGACCTCATTAACAATACCTGGAGAGTAAGGCAAATTACCAACATAGACTGGGAGAAAAGCCAATATCATTCCAGTCCGTAAGAAGGACAAACCATCCAATGAAGTGTAACAAGCGCTATCGACCGATCTCCTTGACATCAAAAAAAACCTAGGCAAGATCACTGAAAGGATGATAAATGAAAAGGCTATATTGGTGGCTAGAAAGCAATAAGATCTTAAACACCAATCAATCAGGTTTTAGAAGAAACAAACCAGACAATGGATCAGTTGATACGATTCACCCAAGAGATAGGTGATGCCTTCCCAGACACAACAAATGTGCTAGCAAATTTTATTGATATTAGACAAGCCTATGATCGGGTATGGAGGCTAGGACTCCTCTTCAAAATGCGAAGAATGGGAATATCAGGGCGCATGTACTCAACCTGGTTAAAAAGGTTTCTTCCACACAGAACAATCCAAACAACATTCAGTGGAACACCCCCTCAAAAACAAAGAACCATGGAGGAAGGACTGCCTCAGGGATTCAAGCACTAGTTGTACACATGTTTCTTATATTTATAAATGACCTCCCAGATGTCATCACCTGCCAAAAAGCACATTTGGACAAAGGAAAATACTCCAACCCATCACCAAAAATGATGAAACAAAAAACTGACAACCATCTCTGCATACTGCCCAGTTCTGGAAAACTTGAATTCAATGTAGAGAAAATGTGTATGGCCTGTTTCAGTTAAACAAGAGGACTTCATGCGAAACACAACTCGAGGTTGGAT